>JBBDGP010004108.1:5000-383094 GCA_037952835.1 Lithobates septentrionalis | reverse complement strand
GGCTGTTCGTCATGTGAAACTGCACGTATGTGCGTTCTGTTCAGATAAGAGCAAAATCGAATGTTATTAGGCTATTTTCTGTCCAGGTCAAATTTCACTCATTTATACACAAATCCAGTGAAACATGAAAATACCGCATTATGGTCACTTGAAGAAAGAGACGATCAGTGGAAATACTATGTTCATGAACTCCATCTAGTGGCCATAATGGGGTATATTCCCGGGTGCACGATTTTATCATTGAATAACATTCGACCTGGGGTGGAAAATAGCCTAGTAACATTCGGTTTCACAGGAAGTAAGGCTCTGTAAATTTTATTTTTAAAAAGGTTTAATATAAAGAGTGATATCCATCAGACTGTATAGGAGGCACTCAGACGTCCGGTTGGACAGATTACATGAGGTGACAGGAGCCCTTCACACGGGGGGGGGGGGGGGGGGGGGGGTCTTATCCCACCCACAAGGGAAGGGAGGCCCTATACCACATCACATAAACCTGCTCAGAAAGGTTCTGACCTCCATATTGAGTTCTAGATATACAATCACTGGCCACTTTATTAGGTACACCTCACTAGTCCCGGGTTGGACCCCCTTTTGCCTTCATTCCTCGTGGAATAGATTCAACAAGGTGTTGGAAAGAGATTTTGCTCCATAGTGACATGATAGCATTACGCAGTCGCTGCAGATTTGTCGGCTTCACATCCATGATGCCAATCTCTATTGGATGAGATGTGGTGAGTGTGGAGGCCATTGGAGTACAGGGACCTCATTGTCCAGTGGTGAGATGATTGGAGCTTTGTGACATGGTGCATTATCCTGCTGGAAGGAGCCATCAGAAGATGGGGACACTGTGGTCATAAAGGGATGGACATGGTCAGCAACAATACTCAGGGAGGCCGTGCCGGTAAACGATGCTCAATTGGTACTAAGGGGCCCAAAGTGTGCCAAGAAAATATCCACCCCACCATTACACCAGCAGCCTGAACCATTGATACAAGGCAGGATGGATCCATACTTTCATGTTCACGCTAAATTCTGACTCTACCATCTGAAATCGAACATCATCAGACCAGGCAATTTTTTTCCAATCTTCTATTGTCCAATTTTGATGTGCAAATTGCAGCCTCAGTTTCCTGTTCTTACGTGACAGGAGTTGCACCCGGTGTGGTCTTCTGCTGCTGTAGCCCATCTGCTTCAAGACTCAATGTGTTGTGCATTCAGAGATGGTATTCGGCTTACCTTGGTTGTAACGAGTGGTTATTTGAGTTATGGCTGCCCATCTATCATCTTGAACCAGTCCTGTTCATTCTCCTATGACATCAACAAGGCGTTTTCGTCCACACATCTGCCGCTCACTGGATATTTTCTCTATTTCGGACCATTCTCTGTAAACCTGAGAGATGGTTGTGTGTGAAAATCCCAGTAGATCGGCAGTTTTTGAAATACTCAGACCAGCCCCGTCTGGCACCAACAACCATGCCACGTTCAAAATCCCCTTTCGGATGCTCCCTTTGAACTTTAGCAAACCTAAATGCATAGAGTTGCTGCCATGTGATTGGCCGATTAGCAATTTGTGTTACCAAGCAATTGAACAGGTGTACCTAATAAAGTGACCGGTGAGTGTAAAATGATGCAGAAGGAAAAACATTTTGCACATGCGCCGTCACCTCCCTGTTGGTGCTCTTCCCTTCCAGTAGGGGTCTACACTGAGTCCAGGGGTGAGTCGGCCCCGTACAGGACAAAACACAAAAAAAACCTTTAATTCTATAAATCTGAACAGAACATATTCTTTGTTTAAAAAAAAAAAAAAAACAGAACATATTTTTACACATTTCACTCACCATCCACCAGCGCTGGACGTCCGGCGACAATTCCGGATTCTCCAGCGTCCACACGGGCGGGATGGAGGCGTTGTAATGACGGTCAAACCAGGAGGAAGAGCCGGGCTGCCTCAGACACTGGCGGCAGGTGCAGTTCTTGGCGAAGCGAGCCGTCGGAGGGTAATGCCTCACCCCGGGGTAACCCGGCACCAGGCGCACAGGGTGCCCCTCGGCGGACGCCCACCCCGCCAGCTCTGAGTACGCGGGGGTTTCGGTGCCGTTGTGGGAGAAGGTGAACAGGAGGGACATGACGAACAGGAGGGCGGTGGTGCTCAGAAGCCATATCCGTAAGGAGCACCTCATCCTGACGCGGTCCTTAAAAGGGGTCCCAGACAGCGAGTCCCTCCTCTCCACAGCATGGGCCTCCACCCTGGACCTGCTAGGGCTTCTTTCTTCTATGGCTGGGCAGCTTGGGGCTAGTGGTCATAGGAGGTGCGAGCCCCTCCGGCGAGGATGTGGAGGTGACCGGGCGCAGCGGTTATCATTAATCTCGGTGTCCAGCCCGCCCGACGCACGTGGCTTCTGTTCATGTGTCTCCGGCAGTCCTGAATCCTTTATGTGGGTCACCGAGCCGTCAGCGGTTCATCTTACAGCTTAAAAGGGACATCACCTGAAACGAGAAGCAGAGACGTGGTCAGAGGTGGCGCTCGCTGTAATTAAAAGATGAGCACCTGTAATAGATCGTCTTTCGCCCCGTACATGTGTTCTCAGGACTAGACGGTGCAGGGACAGACTAAGGACAGGCTTGCTCCCTGGCTGCACAGCCCCAGCCAGAAGGGGGGGGGGGGGGGAGGGCTCTGTGATAAGGAGGTCACATGACACCTAATCCGCCCCATAGCACATGCCTTACAATAATACGCTGATCTGCCAGTGCCCCGGATGCCCCTGAACATCTGTCCAGGGAGGGAGGGGAGCCGCACACAACAGGCAAAGGGGGCGCAAAAACCGCAGCATGCTGCCGCTTCAGGCGCCAGGGGGTTAAATACGCCAAGCATGAAAAAAAGGCTGAACTGCAGGGAGCACAATGAAGGGATTTCTATGTATCGCAGTCCCTGGCCTTCGCTGGCTGTCAGCGGCTACAGTCAACAATGTGAGCCTGGACCGAGCGTGTCAGCAGACAGGCGGGGACCGATCGTATTCACCGATAACTCACTGCGCTTCAACCTCTGCGCACCCCAATAACCCCCCGACAATTCCACAGACAGACCACATCACACTCAGCACAGGATCAATGGGAAAGGAGAATCAGAATACAGAAAATAAAATGCTGTACACAACTGTCATTTCATTAGAGAGGACCTGTCAGTAACTTCACAAGTCTGCATGAAAAATCCCTGACATGTCACAATATACAGCAACAGGATCATTCCGCATCTTTGATCATTAAAAGTCATCCTTCACTTAACTTTGCTTAGGCTAAAATGTCATCAGTCTGCTTCAGGCGGGAAGAAGCATTTTGCTTAGTCTCCCCCCCCCCCCCCCCAGTGATCAGTCTGCTGCAGGAAGGAGGAAGCATTTTCCTCAGTCTCCTCTCCCCCCTGTGATCATTCTGCTGCAGGCGGGAGGAAGCATTTTGCTTTGTCTCCTCTCCCCCCATTGATCAGTCTGCTTCAGGCGGAAAGAAGCATTTTGCTTAGTCCCCCCACCCAGTGCAGTGATCAGTCTGCTGCAGGCAGGAGGAAGCATTTTCCTCAGTCTCTCCTCCCCCCTGTGATCAGTCTGCTGCAGGCGGGAGGAAGCATTTTGCTTGGTCTCCTCTCCCCCATTGATCAGTCTGCTGCAGGCGGAAAGAAGCATTTTGCTTAGTCTCCCCCCCCCCCCCAGTGATCAGTCTGCTGCAGGCAGGAGGAAGCATTTTCCTCAGTCTCCTTCCCCCCCTGTGATCAGTCTGCTGCAGGCGGGAGGAAGCATTTTGCTCAGTCTCCTCTCCCACCAGTGATCAGTCTGCTGCACAGCATTTTGCTCAGTCTCCTCTCCCCCCAGTGATCATTCTGCTGCAGGAGGAAGCATTTTGCTCAGTCTCCTCTCCCCCCAGTGATCAGTCTGCTGCAGGCAGGAGGAAGCATTTTGCTCAGTATTCTCTCCCACCAGTGATCAGTCTGCTGCACAGCATTTTGCTCAGTCTCCTCTCCCACCAGTGATCATTCTGCTGCAGGCAGGAGGAAGCATTTTGCTCAGTCTCCTATCTCCCCTGTGATCAGTCTGCTGCAGGCAGGAGGAAGCATTTTGCTCAGTCTCCTCTCCCACCAGTGAGCAGTCTGCTGCACAGCATTTTGCTCAGTCTCCGCTCCCACCAGTGGTCATTCTGCTGCAGGCAGGAAGAAGCATTTTGCTGCAGGCAGGAAGAAGCATTTTGCTCAGTCTCCTCTCCCCAGTGATCAGTCTGCTGCAGGAAGGAGGAAGCATTTTGCTCAGTCCCCTCTCCCCCCAGTGATCAGTCTGCTGCAGGCAGGAGGAAGCGTTTTGCTCAGTCTCCTTTCCCCAGTGATCAGTCTGCTGCAGGAAGGAGGAAGCATTTTGCTCAGTCTCCTCTCCCCCAGTGATCAGTCTGCTGCAGGCAGGAGGAAGCATTTTGCTCAGTCTCCTCTCCCCCAGTGATCAGTCTGCTGCAGGCAGGAGGAAGCATTTGCTCAGTCTCCTTTCCCCAGTGATCAGTCTGCTGCAGGAAGGAGGAAGCATTTTGCTTAGCCCCCCCCCCCCCCCCCCCCCCCCCCCCAGTGATCAGTCTGCTGCAGGCAGGAGGAAGCATTTTCCTCAGTCTCCTCTCTCCCCTGTGATCATTCTGCTGCAGGCAGGAGGAAGCATTTTGCTCAGTCTCCTCTCCTGCCATTGATCAGTCTGCTGCAATTTCTCAGTCTCCCCTCAGTGACTAGACCGCACAGTGTAATTTTGTAGCAAGCCAAAAAAGGTGAAAGGAGGCAGTAAGGGCTGATCTGTGCCAGATATTTGTGAACACAGCCAAGTACTGCACAGGCAGCAGGATTTACACAATTGTCATCCCTGAGCCACCATTTCAGACTATATGGTGACCCTGGATGATGCCTCAACAAAGATGACGCTGTCTATCTGGGGAGAAAAGGAGATGAAGGCGTGGTCAGTGGGTGTATCGTGATTGGTAATAAAAACCTGGAAGTGTTATACAGAACGGTACTCAGCCTGATGCACCTTTGAAAGATATAACCAATGACAGGTCCACTTTAAGATTCCAGTGTACATATAATGATGTTCTCAGAATTAAGGAAATGATGGGCTGTGCTCCGATCTCTTCCAGAATTCTTACAAGTTTCCTCCCAGGAAAGTTCTTGTGTAATAAGTGATCACACGGCTCTAATTTATCACACTCTATGACCACATTATCATTAAAGCCTTAAAGCTGGATTAAAGGCAATGACTCTGTACTGCTCAGGATTTGTTTTCTGGAACAATACGGATAATAAAACCACTAATCATCCCGGAGTTCACAGCACTATAAACAGAAGATGATCCGGGCCCCTCATAACTCCAAAGACATGCTGGTAGGTTAATTGGCACCTGTTTAAATTGGCCCTAGTATGTGTGTGTATGAAGGAATGTTAGTTACGAACCTTAGATGATTGTAAGCTCCATTTTTAACTTAGTGTTTTTTGGGATTAACGATATCCTGGTCCCTTAAAGCAGATTAAGCTGCACAGTGCTTGTGCTGTGTAATCTGCCCCCCTCTAAACTGTAAAAAAAAAACAAAAAAAACTTGCCACTTCCTGTATCCCCCTCTCTGTACTGACCACTATAACCAGGGCTGCTGAGCCCTGACCGCTGTGGTCAGTGTACATTCCTCCGTCATCCACAGCCTGCGCTCAGCTCTCCCCCTCCTCCCTGCCTGTCAGTTGTGTGTCTCTGTCTCAACACCCCACGCTATTCCCCTGCCCCGCTATTAGTAGAAATTCAAAACTTTTAAATTGTCACTGGCAGCCCCCTCTATGATACTCAGGCATACCACACTGTATATGTCTTTTCTAAAATGGAGGCTTGTAAATACCTATTTAGAGCCATCTTCCGGTCGGTCACATGACTCGCGCCCTCTGTACAGCTCTGAGACAGGGCTAGTGCAGGAGGGGCCGAGCGGTCACGTGATCTTCCCGGCTGACCTCAGAGGGAGATTTTGACCCCTCCAGCAGAAGCCATGTATCGGAGCTGAAAAGCAGCCGCGAGTCATGTGACCGGCCTGAAGATGGCTCCAAGTAGGTATTTACAAGCCTCCATTTTAGAAAAGACATCTACAGTCTGAGTATAATAGAGGGGCTGCCAGTGATTTCTACTTGTGTCTTAACAAACACCTTTAAAACCTTCCACATGCTGCCATACAACTTTAAAATGTGAAGTTTTTTTTTTTTTTTTACACAAACAAACAGGGTTTTCAGGCTCGTAAATTTTGCAAAATATGTTCCAACTGGCCAACTGTGCCAAAGTGATCCCTCCCTGGTAGCTGTGTCAAAGTGACCAAGCTGGAGTCTAGCTCCATTCCAACTGTGTCTACAATGTATTGGCACTGGATTACCATTAAAGTATGAGCAAGGAAGGATTTAGTATTTTGCACAGTAGATTTGGGACCGGCAGAGGGACAAGCAGGAGGACCAGAGACGAGACTTCGCCTTTTGGGGCGGGCGACCAGAGACGAGACTTCGCCTTTTGGGGCGGGCGACCAGAGACGAGACTTCGCCTTTTGGGGCGGGCGACCAGAGACGAGACTTCGCCTTTTGGGGCGGGCGACCAGAGACGAGACTTCGCCTTTTGGGGCGGGCGACCAGAGACGAGACTTCGCCTTTTGGGGCGGGCGACCAGAGACGAGACTTCGCCTTTTGGGGCGGGCGACCAGAGACGAGACTTCGCCTTTTGGGGCGGGCGACCAGAGACGAGACTTCGCCTTTTGGGGCGGGCGACCAGAGACGAGACTTCGCCTTTTGGGGCGGGCGACCAGAGACGAGACTTCGCCTTTTGGGGCGGGCGACCAGAGACGAGACTTCGCCTTTTGGGGCGGGCGACCAGAGACGAGACTTCGCCTTTTGGGGCGGGCGACCAGAGACGAGACTTCGCCTTTTGGGGCGGGCGACCAGAGACGAGACTTCGCCTTTTGGGGCGGGCGACCAGAGACGAGACTTCGCCTTTTGGGGCGGGCGACCAGAGACGAGACTTCGCCTTTTGGGGCGGGCGACCAGAGACGAGACTTCGCCTTTTGGGGCGGGCGACCAGAGACGAGACTTCGCCTTTGGGGCGGGCGACCAGGGAGGCACCTCTTTTGGCACAGGCGGCCAGAGAGGAACTTGCTTTGACTCACTTGGCCAGAGTGGGATCACTTTGAGGCAGTTGGCCAGCGTGAATGTATGACATTATATGTGAACCAAGAATCCCTGTTTTTATGTAAAGGTTGCTAGAACTATGTGCGGGTGTATAGCGGAGTGCAGAGAGTTAATTCAAAATCATCACCAACAAAGTCCCGACTAAAATAACCACTCATGGTGACAGACTGCACAAAACGATAAACTTTAACATTCTACACTTTTATTTGAATGAGAGGAAGATATGCAAACTGCACAGGATTCCTTCACATTCAAACCACAGAGAAAGATTTACCTGTGTATGGGAACGGGTCACAACGCCTGACACTCATCAAGCAGCTCTCTGTGCACCAACATTGCATAGAAAGAGGGAGAAAAAAAAATAAGAAATGTCCCAAACCCCCCTGGCCAGCCCTGATGAGAACGCCTGGGGCCCTTCCACTTCCTGAGGCCCAGGGTTGGAGATAAGGCTCCACCAGATGCCACAACATAACATTTTAGCAGCTTCCTCTAATCCCGAGCTCAACCACAGCTTGCACATTGCACCCTATACAATTTACATTGTTTTCCCCATAAACACGATTTTTCACCCTTCTACCATCCCAGTGCTGCTGATCTCCTGCAACTGCTGCCTGCCACTTCATGTCTACATACACTTTCTCCTGCATCTGCTATGCATGGCTCTGGACCGGCTTCCAGACTGTGACAATGGTGGGCCATGCCTGCTCGATGTGCGCATAGCAGCTCATAACTTCTACCAAGGAGAGGTGACAACACAGGAACACAATTGGGAAACAGCCACTGAGTGTTGTCACCTAACAGGAACTGCCTGAATAAGAACCTTTGTGGCAGGATCGTAAGGAAATATTTTAATGAAAGCTACAGATTTATAAATATTGAAGACAACTTTTGAAATAACATGTTCAACTTTCTATAAAAATGTACTGATTGTGATTATATCTGCTTTAAACATTAAAGATATCAAGATTCCACCCCCATCGCCACAAATACCGTTAGAGCCACCGTGAGGCCAGTAATAAAACTGAGACTGAAGGGGTGGGGACGGGCACATTAGAGTGTAAGCTTCTCTGGTGCAGAGACTGGATGTGACTGGCTCAGTGTTCTCTGTACAGCACTGCAGTATGTGTCAGCGCTATATAAATGCATACTAATAATAGCGTGTGACTGCGGGGGGCATTAGAGTGTAAGCTCCTCTGGTGGAGAGACACATACTGTCTCAATGTGCTCTGTACAGCACTGCAGTATATGTCAGAGCTAGATAAATGAATAAATAATGTGTGACTGTTGGGGGGAGGGGGGGGACATTAGATTAGAGTGTAAGCTCCTTTGGTGTGACTGTCTGTGTTCTCTGTACAGCACTGCAGTATATGTCAGCGCTATATAAATGAATAAATAACAATAATAATAATAATAAATAATGTGTGACTGTTGGGGGGGAGGGGGGGGACATTAGAGTGTAAGCTCCTTTGGTGTGACTGTCTGTGTTCTCTGTACAGCATATATGTCAGCGCTATATAAATGAATAATAATAATAGTGTGCGACTTCGGGGGACATTAGAGTGTAAGCTCCTCTGGTGGAGAGACAGATGATTGGCTCAGTGTTCTCTGTACAGCACTGCAGTATATGTCAGAGCTATATAAAATAATAATAATAATAAAAAATTATAATAGTGTGTGACTGTAAGCTCCTTTGGTGTGACTGTCTCAGTGTTCTCTGTACAGCACTGCAGTATATGTCAGCGCTATATAAATGAATAATAGTGTATGATTGGAAGGGGGTGGGGGGCACATTAGAGTGTAAGCTTCTCTGGGGCAGAGACTGATGTGACTGGCTCAGTATTCTCTGTACAGCACTGCGGTATATGTCAGAGCTAAATAAATGCATAATAATAGAGTGCGACTGCGGAGGGCATTAGAGTGTAAGCTCCTCTGGTGGAGAGACACGTGACTGGCTCAGTGGTCTCTGTTCAACACTGCAGTATATGTCAGAGCTGTATAAATGTATAATAATAATAATAATAATAATAATAATAATGTGTGTGACTGTTGGGGGGGGGGGCATTAGAGTGTAAGCTCCTTTGGTGTGACTGGCTCAGTGTTCTCTGTACAGCACTGTAGTATATGTCAGATCTATATAAGTGTATAATAGTGTATGATTTGGGGGGTGGGGGGGCACATTAGAGTGTAAGCTCCTCTGGTACAGACTGATGTGTCTGGCTCATTATATATGAATACGGTAATCTGATTTACTAGGACAGTTGACATTCCTCTCCTATCACTACACTTTCCAGCTGCTCCAGATGAACAGTAGATAGTAGGGGTGGGGGTGGGCGGGTGGGGGGTGCAGACAGACATGACACAGCTGCAGTCACCATGTAAGATGTAGAGGAGGCTGTACTGAGCATGTAACACAAGCTTCCCCCCTCCCCGGCTGATCAGTAATGTAGGGTACAGTTGGCGGAATATTGCCCACGCTGCATTGCTCTGACTACCATTCACGGATCTAATAGATAATGGAGGAAAAGTAAATGTAACAAGCTGAGAACATGAAGAAGAGGAGCAGGGGGCATGTTAGCGGTGACTGTGATGTCACAGGTGATCATCAATCTGCCACACAGACAGATACAAAGGGAAGGTCGATCAGATAGTCTCCTTTGTTCTACACAGCAGTCAGCACGATCTCAGCCCCAGAGACACAGATAATAGAGGAGGCCAATGGTGGTGATTTATCACCTGCTGTACAGAATAGTCTGCGCAGCAATATTACTGCATACAGCCCTGCCAGGCCAGCAAGACTCCTCCGAGAATAGATCTCATACCCCAAATTCATATGGAATTCATTGGGCGGACATTTAAATAAAAACTACAACATAACGCAGCGTAATACAGAGAACACCGACACAGTCACATCAGTCTCTGCACCATAGGAGCTTACACTCTAATGTCCTCCCAGTGTCAGACACTATTATTATTATTATTATTATTATTATTAATTAGGGATGCACCGATATATCAGCGGCAGAAAATTATCAGCTGAAAGGGTTATTGGTGATTTGCCGATAGGAAAAGGAAAAAAAGTGCCGATAATTGCCACCGAAAAATGTGCGCAATTGTACAGAGATTTTCAGATGGCATGTGCCTCAAAAACCGTATGAAGAACGTGCTGCGTTTTCAATGCATTTCACAGGGGAGGTGCGTTTTGGTGCACCAAAAATGCAACAAGCAGGATTTTTAACACCGCAACAGATGTACAACGGACCAGTGTGAAGAATTTAAAAAAGGGATTCTTTTATTTTTGAGCTTTTTTTATGTTTTTTTTTTTGGGTGAGCCTGACACTTAGGCTGCTTTCACACTGGGGCGGTAGGGGGCATTTACCACGGCATTCGGCCGCTAGCGGTGCGGTTTTAACCCCCCGCTGGCAGCCGAAAAGGGGTTAAAACCCCTCGTATAGCGCGACTATAGCCGCGGTATTGCCGCGGTATAGCCGTGCTGTCCCATTGATTTCAATGGGCGGGAGCGGTTTAGGAGCGGTGAATACACCGCTCCTTCACCGCTCCAAAGATGCGGCTAGCAGGAGATTTTTTCTTCTCCTGCCAGCGCACCGCTTCAGTGTGAAAGCCCTCGGGCTTTCACACTGAACAAACAGCGGAGGCTGTTTTGGGGCGGTTTGCAGGCGGTATTTTTAGCGCAATAACGCCTGCAAACCGCCCCAGTGTGAAAGGGGCCTTAGGGCATATGGGCGAGTCTCTTCTTCCCCATTGGTGCAATTGTACTGGGGTCCTATACACTCAAATAAACAGGTGACACTAGGGGTCCAGCTTATAGTATTTGCTCCCATTGTTCTCCATCAATAGGACCAATGTCTCTTTTTTTTTAAACCCAAAAGTGCTTCAAAATCTGCTCATTGAAAGCAGCCTATCGACAGAAAATAAATTCATGTTCATTTAAAATTCATGATGTTAATTCAAAAGTCGAATACAATACAATTCTATTTAGGCCAAGTGCATCCTGAATTTTCGATTTCAGTCCAGAATTTTCATTTCGGTGGTCCACTAATTTTTCTTTTTAAATCAAAAGGCTTTTAATGTGACAAAAGCAAAAAAGGCACTTCCAATAGAGATATGTAAATATACAGTCCAAACAAAACACAGAAACAGCTTTACATATACAGGGAATATTCATTTTGTCTTTATACTGTATTTTATATAAATTTACAGTACATCTTCCATATTGCCTTTTGCAGAAACTTCAAAAAAGGAAAAAAGAAAAGAAAAAACATTTCAACCCAACAATACCAGTGTACTCTTCTCCCGATATATGACCCTATAGCTATATACCTTCTACCACGAAAGCATCTTGTCCACTGTATCTCACCATAATGTGTGTCAACCATTGCATGCCTCTTTACACTGTAAGCACATCTTCACAGGGCCATCAACATTGTAGTAGCCTGGTGAGGACCAGTTGTGGAGGAGCTACTTCTGGGGCAACCAACCAACATGGCCATATTTTTTCAAACTTCTTAGGTAATTTTCTATGATAAATAGGTATTTTTTTCACGAATAAGAATGTTGTTAACTGCCTGGATCCATTGCTTGCTCGCCGGAATCTGGGTAGACAACCAATACCTCGCTATAAGCTTTCTGGCCAAAAAAAAAGTAGTCTAATAAGAGCAATGTATACAGGAGGGGAGTACAAGTCCTCGTCCAGACCTCCCAGCAAGCACGCCAAGGGATCCACAAACAGCTGAACCTGATAGATCAGGGGTCTTCAAACTACGGCCCTCCAGTTGTTCAGGAACTACAATTCCCATCATGCCTAGTCATGTCTGTGAATGTCAGAGTTTTACAATGCCTCATGGGATGTGTAGTTTTGCAACAGCTGGAGAGCCGTAGTTTGAAGATTCCTGTGATAGATGGTGTTAATGGTCATGACAATGTTATTCCAATATCAAACGAGTTTGGGGCATTTCCACAGCATATGTATGGGGTCTCCTGGGTGAGCCTGACACTTAGGGCATATGGATGAGTCTCTTCTTCCCCATTGGTGCAATTGTACTGGGGTCCTATACACTCAAATAAAACAGGTGACACTAGGGGTCCAGCTTTTAGTATTTGCTCCCATTGTTCTCCATCAATAGGACCAATGTCTCTTTCCCACTTCTCCCTGCAAGGCAGAAGATCAGGCGCCTGTATACGAGTCAACAGTTGTGTATAGGGTCTAGAGAGAATACCCTTTTGTTTCCTCGTATACAGATTCCAAAAAAAAGACGATTCCACCAGACGTAGGGACGAATAATTGCTCTGACATCCAACTGCGTGGCTCAGCTGGCTATACTGGTAGTGGAAATTCCCTAATAATGGAAACTCCTCTTTCAGTTTAACATAAGATTTCAGGCGTGTTTCCTCAAAAATTTGGTACAGATATTTAACCCCTGCAGCCTTCCACCGTGCATGACCACTAAGTTTGGCTATCTCTGTGTAAAATCTGTTCTGCCAGATCGGTGCGCTGGAAAGGAAGCCATTTATTCCTAGTCTTTGCTTGATACCGTTCCATCGTTTTTTTAAAGAGGCAAACTGTAGGGCATTGAGAGGGGGCTGTGGGGAAGCCCATCTCCATATGGGATAGGGCAGAGTACGTCGTATTAGGATTAATAGGTACATTTTTTTTAGGAGGGATCCGGTGCATTAGGCAGATTCCATCTCACAGCTGCAGGCATCATCCCGGTACTGTTTTTTTAGAGCCAGCAATCGGCTTTCCAGTGATAACAACCGATGCAGCTAAAAGCCGCTCGGCTGTTATACTGGAGGAGCGGAAGGGGACGCCCCCCCTCCCTTCCCGCCGCTCTTACCGGGCCTCCCGTTCCACCGGGAGGCCCGATCAACAATCCATCGCCTCCAGCAGCTAGTGACAGTAAGCGGCTTTGTTCCAGCCTCCTAATTGTAAACACGGAAGCGACGTCATGAAGTCACTTCCCATTTACTCGGCTGCCAATGGCGCCAGTTTGAAAAAAAAAATATACGGTATTCTGAATCGCCGCGAGCTCGCGCAGCAAAAGAAAAACGCATACAGAAGTCGCGCCCGCATATGTAAACCATGTTCAAATCACACATGTGAGGTATCGCTGCGTTCGTCAGAGCGAGAGCAATAATTCTAGCACTAGACCGCCTCTAACTCTAACCTGGTAACCGTTAAAAAAAAAAAAAAAAATTAAAAGCGTCGCCTATGGAGATTTTTTTTTTTTGAAAATCTTTTTGAGTATAAGACATACAAACAAATAACATTAAATCTGCCACAGCATTGGGACTAGACCCACGCAGGAGTCAGTGCCAGCCGGCCATTGGGCTGCATCCAGCATTAATATCATACAGCTGTAGCATGTCCGAAAGAAAAGAACAAACAAACAAACCAACCTAGCTCCTGCTCATTTAAAGTATTTCAGGATCAGATTTATCAGTTGAGACCCAAGGGACAATATTGGATATCAAACAAACCCATTTCATAGATTACATTACCAAAAAATCAACCAATGAATCAGTATCACTTTCTCCCGTAGAGTGGTATTATGTACCTGTTCAATCAGTCTGCGGTTGCCGTGGAAGCCTCAGATAGCCATTTGGCCCACACTCTATCATATTTTTTGGGGCATCCCCTATTTTGATAGGTTTCCTTATAGGGTGGTAGTACTTTATTGACATGTGTCTTCCATAACAATATGGATGGCGGGTAGGGCTGGGAAAAAAAATCGATTTAAATCTTGAATCGAGTTGAGAGGTCAAAATCGATTCAAAATTTAAGCAAATCGATTTTTTTAGATTTTTTTTTTTTCACCGCACCGGTCCCGAGGCGCTGCGGGCATGAGTTTTTAGGCGAGGCCACGGCTTCGGCCTAGTCCGCGGCTACGGCCGGACGCCACGGACTAGGCCGAAGCCGCGGCCTCGCCTAAAAACTCATGCCCGCAGCGCCTCCGGACCGGCGCGGACACCGCGCCGGGCCTGAAGAGCTGCCGGCAAGGAGTTTTTAGGTGAGGCTGCGGCTTCGGCCTAGTCCGCTAGGCCGGACGCCGCGGACTAGGCCGAAGCCGCGGCCTCGCCTAAAAGCTCATGCCCGCAGCGCCTTGGGACCGGTTTCCAAAAAAGCAAAAAAAAAAAAAAAAAAACTCGATTCGAATCGTGAATCGAGTTTTTTTTAAGAGAATCGAAGATTTTTTTTTTAACGAAAATCTCCCAGCCCTAATGGCGGGGCACGTTTTTTCCAGCAGAGAGTGATCATTTTCCTTGCATAAAAGAGCAGGAGCCCTATGAAGGTTCTCTCTGCTATCCTGGGGGCTAATTCTTCCACTAAACCTAGAAGGCAGATCTGCGGGGTTGGGGCTATATCTGTTCTCACGACTTCTTGTATTACAGATAGTACTTCTGACCAGTAGTTTTTAATTGCTGGACAGGACCAGAAAAGGTGTATAAAATCACCTGGATCCCCAGTACATCTCCAACACTCCGAGGACAGGGAGGTCCTCATCTTATGCAATCTATATGGGGTGAGATATGTCCAATGTAGTATTTTGTATTGTATGAGACGGTCTCGAAGTGAGACCAGGATTTTGGCCTATGGAGATTTTTAGGTATCGTTCCATGAGTGTGTGCAATTATAAAGCATGACATGTTTGGTATCTATTTACTTGGCGTAACATCTTTCACATTAAACAAAAAAAATTGGGCTAACTTCACCGTTTCGTTTTTTTTTTAATTCATGAAAGTGTCCCTTTTCCCAAAAAGTTGCGTTTAAAACACCGCTGCACAAATACCGTGTGACATAAAATATTGCAACAATCACCATTATATTCTCTGCTAAAAATTTTATATATATATATAGTTTGGGGGCTCCAAGTAATTTTCTAGCAAAAAATACGGATTTTAACTTGTAAACACCAAATGTCAAAAATAGGCTTAGTCATGAAAGGGTTAAAAATAAAACCGGCTATAAGTCAGAGTTTAAGAAAACCTGCCGTTTGAACTACCCTTTTACCCCAGGGAAGGTGATGCTCATTGAGCTGACCCCCACAATTTGTTTTAGATTTAGAATTTTTTTTTTTAAATTACACACACAAAGCACAGCCATGGACTATCTACAAGGATTCTGTCTGCCAAAGTGTGCCCCATCACAAACAATGTAAAATGTGAAACAACAAGGAGGCATTGTGGACATTTCACATCATTAGAGCCTGCACAGAGCCTGTTTTCAATCAGACAGCCCCTGTCTGGTAGGCCTGTAATAAGTTATAAGAATCACCAACAGGCAATCTCTATAAAAACAATAATGATAAAAAAATAAATAAAAGGACTGCAAGCCTAACAGGTATATATGGCTGCCCTCCTTGAAAACTGGGGGAAGATTTACTAAAGGCAAATGGTTCAAATTTGTAAGGGAAATTTCCCCAGAGCTTAGTGAATGAGGTGAAGCTTAGATCATCCAACCAAGTGCAGTGCATGTTAGCTCAGCTTGCATTCATTGAATGAGTTTACCAAAAATGTTAATATTGCAGAATATACGGCCTCATGCTACATAACTAAGCTCCATTTCATGCTGAATAAACTAAAATGTAATAATGCATTTTAAAAAGAAAATTTTTCATTGGAAGAACATTTGTTCATTTTTCTAATCATAAGTCGGTTCAAATCTACGTTTGCTTTGGACGGCGGAAAAATTTGGGAAAATTGGAAGGAGTAGGACGGAAAGTTTTTTTTTTGAATGTATACATTTTTAGCGGTGTATTATGGTGTTATTGTTTGGTAGTCCATTCATTCCAAAATTGAATGTTGGGGCTCATGCACACTGCAGCTCAAAAGGAGCGGCTCCTATAGGCTTTTGAGCAGGGGCGGCCTGTCCATTAAGGGCACACGGGTGCCGCCTCCCCTTTCCGTCCCCACCCCCTATTCATGCATCCGGCCCCTTTCAGGATGCCGGGGCACATAAATTACAGTGGCGGGGTTTTTTCTTTTTTTTTTTTTTTTTTTGAAGCACCTGATTAGAGTCAGAGGGTGGGCTTTGGACGCAGAGCATTGCGCTCGGAGCCCACCCAGGTGTGTTAGAATGGTCTAGTAAGGAAAAAAGGAGCGCCCCCCACCATGTGCTTTCCCTGCCCTGCTCCTGCATGAGGCACGCTCTCAGTGACAAGAAGTGAGCACAGACACATCTATAATAGAGTCCCGTCAGTCATATTCCTGCTCTGCAGCTGCACAGAGAGGAGCTAAGAAAAGAATAATTTCGGTTAGATTTTGTGTTATCAGCACTTCCTCATTATACTTCCTTATCGGAGTTCATTCGGAATCCGTGTCAGTGGGGAAAAAAACAAACAAAAAAAACGCTGATTCCGCAGAATGTGAATACGGCAAACGACACAGGTGCGCGGCCCCGGGCAGCGCTGGCAAAACACAGGTGCGCAGCGCCAGAAACACAGGTGCGCGGCCCCAGGCAGCGCCAGAAACAGGAGATACGGGGCCCCAAAGTTAGGTCGCAAAATGTCATTCTCTGATTTTGGGGCCCCGTATCTCAGGGTCACTTGGTGCTAGGAACTCCAGCTTTGGATATGTTGTAGTATTAGTTCCACTGTGCTAGCACACCAAATTTGGGGTTCATAGCACCAAGTGGCCCTGAGATACGGGGCCCCAAATTTGTGTCTCAAAATGTCATTCTCCGAATTTGGGGCCCCGTATCTCGGGGTCACTTGGTGCTAGGAACCCCAAATTTGGTGTGCAAACACAGTGGAACTAGCCCTACAACATATCTACATTTGGGGTTCCTAGCACCAAGTGGCCCCCAGATACGGGGCCCCAAATTCGGGTCGCAAAATGTCAAGCACTTTTCTGCAGCAGAGAATGACATTTTGCGACCCAAATTTGGGGCCCCGTATCTCGGGGCCACCTGGTGCTAGGAACCCCAGCTTTGGATATGTTGTAGTGTTAGTTCCACTGTGTTAGCACATCAAATTTGGAGTTCCTAGCACTAAGTGGCCTGAGATACGGGGTCCCAAAGTTGGGTCGCAAAAGGTCATTCTCTGCTCCGCAGACGCTTCTAGACTCAAACGCGGTAAAACGCGGCTAAACGCGGCATGCAAATGCGGCAAAAACGGGCGTTTCTAAATGCTGGTTTCAGCTTTTAAAAACATGTGTTCAGCAGAGTTTGCACCAGCGTCTCGTGTGCATGAAGCCTTAGCTTCCAGAAGCAGAAAAAAAAACAAAAAACAAACAAAACCACGCTGTGCAGTGTGCATGGAGCCTAATTGAGATGTGAAAATTTGCACACATGGGAGTAAGTCACACATGTGCAAGTCACAAGCAAGTCTCAAGTCTTAACCTTCAAGTCACAAGCAAGTCCCAAGTTACTGTGGCGAAAAGCAAGCAAGTCAAGTCGAGTCCCTGCTAGAAGTCAAGCAAGTCAAGTCAAGTCATTTATTTTGGTCAAGTCACAAATTAAGTCAAAATACTGATCTACCCCATTTCCACCTTTAAATGAGTTAAAAGTCGGTTTTCAGGAAAGGTTTTGTTTTTATTTTCAACATTAACAAAACTGCTTAGTGCTTTTTTCTTGGCATATTAAAGAAACACTTTGAATGCCCAAACAGCAGACAAGGAGCAGAACACTCAGAAATTAAATGGCCAACAAGCCTGAAAAAAATGTAGTCCTTGCTGAGGGGGAAAATAACTAAGCTCAAAGTTTGAACTTGACACAATGCCAACATCTGGACACTTGAATGGTGATGAGAATAGCCACTTGAAAAAGCATTGCATTTGCAAAAAATTTAATTGGAAAGTACTTTCTCGCTCAGTTGTGAGCGATGGGGTCGCATTATCACCCAACATGGCTGAACACACGTTCAACAGGTGCGCTTGATGCAGGGACTGACATAACTCTTACCGCTACCCTGAACAGCTCCAATGGCATTTGGCAAATGCTGATTGGCTCAGAGGCGGTGGTTGGCTGAGTGTGTGGGTAATATTTTCGGGGGGGGGTTGGTGCCAAGTCATTGCAAGTCAAATAGCCCAAGTCAAAGTCAAGTCGCAAGTCATTAGTGACAAGTCAAAGTCAAGTCATTTATTTAAATTTTGTCAAGCAAGTTGCAAGTCCTCAAACAGGTGACTTAAGTCTGACTTAAGTCAAGTCATGTGACTCAAGTCCCCCACCTCTGGAAATTTGTTTTGTTCCGAATTAGTTTAACGAATTTTGACAAATCCATTCATTCGGAAATATCCGAATGAACGAAAACCCTGTTTAACAAAATTTTTCCAAATATTGGTAAATTCGAAAAACCCAAAAATCAGAACTAATAATAACTGAACTATTACTATTAAATTATAGGTATTGGAATTTGCTTTCAAAATTTGGCTGTTAGTGAACGTAACGAATACAAATTTATCCGACGTTACGAATTACCCGAAATAACGAATGCTGCATCTAAAACGAATGGAACGTAACAAATTAATAATAAACAACAACAATAAAAACGTTTTATTAATAATTCGTTCCGTACCATTTGTTTAGATGCGGCATTCGTTATTTCAGATAATTCGTAACTTCAGATAAATTCATATTCGTTACGTTCGCTAACAGACAAATTTGAAAGGAATTTCCAATACCTATAGTTTAATATTTTTTAGTTAGTTATTCTTTCGAATTTTCTTTATTATTTTCGAATTTACGAATTCCAATCATAAACGAAAGACCCAAAAAACAAAAGAAACAAAAAGACCCAAAAAACGAAAACAAAACTAATTTTTTGGCAGTGCACATGTCTAGAGCCTAATAAGGAATCTATATACAGATTACCGTGTTCTTATACAGCATTTCAATTTTTAAAGCCCTGATAAAGAGAGAGGGGTTACAGCACCTGAAACATGTTGGCTCTATAAACAGTTCGTCATTAGAATTAACTTGGATGGGGGGGTGGGCTTCAACTCGCATGACAGCAATCACTGCTCTCGATGACAGGGAGCAGTGATCTCTGTCATGTCAGAAGGCAGAACGGGGAAATGCCTTGTTTACATATGCACTTCCCTGTTCTGCGGCTCCGTGACACGATCGCCAGTCCCGCAATCACGTTGTACACAGCGGGCGCACGCTCGACTGCTAGCCTCGCCAATTAAAGGGGACGTACAGGTACGTCCATTTGCATAGGCGTTCAGTGGTCGGTAAGTGGTTAAGATAGCGCAGAATGCATCCTCTTTGGAGTGTGGAGGGGGCAGCAGGGTCAGTCGCCCCGGGCACAGGCCCATGTTTGGGTGGGGCGCAAGGTAGTACAGCTAACTACATCATGCGTCAGAGCACGCGGGTGGGGGGAATTCAACCTTGCCCTGAGCATTGGCTGAACCTGTCCCGCCACTGGACGCAGCCCGTTCCCATTGAAAATGAATGGACTTCTTAATGCAATGTACACAGGATAACGCATGTTCAATGCACACGTAACATTATTGTTGTCTGTGTCCATATTAGGGAGATTCACCTCTTTATGTGCCCTCTTATCACAGAGAGTGAAAGCAGATCCTAATTAGAAGATTGTTGCCAGAAATAGGGGAGAAATCGGGGGGGCCTTAATTATGGTAACAACCTGGGATTTCCTCTCACTTGCTGTTGTGGCTGTGGGACAGGAAGTGAAGGGAAATCTCCCCAATGGGACACTGCCAGGGGTTCTAACCCTCCCATACTGTTGAAAAAGGAAGGAAAGTTTGCCTTTAGTTGTACAGTGCATCCGGAAAGTATTTACAGCACTTCACTTTTTCCACATTTTGTTATGTTACAGTCTATTACCAAAATGGAATAAATTATTTTCCTCAAAATTCTACAAACATTACCCCATAAGTACGACGTGAAAGAGGTTTGAATATAATCTTCGCAAATTTATTAAAAAAATGTTTTTTTAAAAAAAGACAAAAATCCCATGTACATAAGTATTCTCGGCCTTTGCTCAATACTTTGTTGAAGCACCTTTGGCACCAATTACAGCCTCAAGTCTTTTTTGAGTATAATGATACAAGCTTGGCACACCTAATTCTGGGCAGTTTCTCCCATTCTTCTTTGAAGGACCTCTCAAGCTCCATCAGGTTGGATGGGGTGCGTCAGTGCACAGCCATTTTCAGATCTCTCCAGAGATGTTCAATTGGGTTCAAGTCTGGGCCACTCAAGGGCATTCGCAGAGTTGTCCCGTAGCCACTCCTTTGTTATCTTGGCTGTGTGCTTGGAGTCGTTTGTCCTGTTGGAAGATAAATCTTTAACCCAGTGTGAGGTCCAGAGCTCTCTGCAGCAGGTTTTCATCAAGGATGTCTCTGTACATGGCTGCATTCATCTTTACCTCAATCCTGACTAGTCTTCCAGTTTCTGCTCCTGAAAAACATCCCCGCAGCATGATACTGCCACCACCATGCTTCACTGTAGGGATGATGTTGGCCAGGTGATGAGCGGTGCCTGGTTTCCTCCAGACATGATGCTTGCCATTCAGGCAAAAGAGTTCATTCTTTTTTCATCAGACCAGAGAATTTTGTTATAGAGAGATCTGGCCTGTTCTCTGGGTTCTCCATCAACTGGGGGAAATCTGCTCTTCTCCCGGATGATGGAGTAACGCAGGTAATACCAGAGAACATTAGATGCCTACAGGTGGTGGAGAGTTTTGAATACTTGGTTGTAAAAGCAGGGGCGGACTGACCATTGAGCGTCTCGGGCACTGCCCAAGGGCCCTGGGCCCATAGGGGGCCCCATCAGGGTTGCCAGCCTCAGTAAAACCAGGGACAGTATGTATAAATCTGTGTTTTTTTTACATCTGTCTGTGCATACTATGTGTACATGTATGTGTATACTGTGTGATTGTATACTGTGTGGCCCCATAATCTCTGATTGCCAGGGGGCCCCATGAGTTATCAGTCCGCCCCTGTGTAAAAGGTAACAGTAAATCCCAGGCGGTACTTAGAGAAGTTGGAGACTCGGGCGGGCTGGCAGTCCCAAACCCATATTATTATTTTATAGCGGCCCAATTGCAACACCTGACGGGTTGGCAGGACTCTGAGTTATCTGACCCTGCGAGCAATATTATATGTACATTACTCTCGAATGGGGGCCTTGTGGAGTGCTTGGAAGCAGGAGAATTCCGTAGGGTACCTGAATACAAAACTTTGGTGCTCATAGATAAGATATGGAACAAGGCCAAGCAACATTTTCATTATGAAGGGTACTCTGAATGGTCTCGTATATGGAACAATAGCAATTTTCCCGAACTGTGTAAATTAAAGGGCTTCTCTGTATGGTCTAGGAGTGGGGTGGTGTATATTAAGCAGTTATACCAAGGAGGACTTTTACGGGACTTTCAATCCCTAAGAGAAGAATATGGCATACCAAATGTTGTGTTCTTTCAATATTTACAACTTAGGCACGCCATCTCAGCACAAACTACACTTTCTAAGTGGGAATTAACTAGACCAACGGTGCTCACACAGCTGGTAAACTCAATGTCTAGGAAAGGGCAGATATCATCTATATATGAATCACTAATAATGCAGATATCCAAGACTATGTCACTAAAATGCAGGACAAGTTGGGGGGAGGATATAGGTCACATTACAGATGAGGAATGGTCTGCTATAATGGAGACTGTGCCCAAGGTGTCTCTTTCCTCTTCCCAAAAACTCACGCAACTATTCATTATACACCGTACCTACCGTACCCCCTATAAATTATATAAATGGAACAGAAGAGATTAACCATTTTGCCCCCGTTGTAAGGTAGATAATGGCACCCTTATACACATGCTCTGGAAGTGCCCAAAATTACAAAGATACTGGTCTGAAATAATCATCTCTATAAATAAAATATGGAATCTTACATTTGTGGTTGACCCCAAGCTGTGTCTGTTGGGTTGGTTGGACGAAGAACTATATACACCACATACGTATATAGCAATCACCAGAATGTTGTTTATTGCTAGAAAACTTATAGCTAAGAAATGGCTTTCGGTGACACCACCGACACACGCAGAATGGGTGAATACCATAAATGAAACTCTATTGAGGGAAAAGCTGACGTACCAACACAGGGGTAGCCCAGCAAAATTTGAACGTATATGGGATCCTTGGTTGGAGGTACCTGGTTTAGCCCCCTTCCAATTGGTCCAAAATAAAATACTAGGTGGCAGAACGCAGACGCCTACCCCCCTTGTTTGAGGAGGGAGGCTGTCTACATTGAATGGATGCAGGATGCTATGATGTCATAGGGACTCAGAATATAGATCAAACTGTCAATAATTTTGATGAGAAGGTGTCTTACTCTGCGGTGACGAGTTATAAGGTTTTAATTAAACATTAGTTAAAAGAAAAAAGCAGACATTAATCCCCCCCCCCCATTGTTTAGGGGGGAGAGGTACCTCTACACCGACCGATTGTCCGTTGAAGGACCGGGAGCGGAGTAGGGGTACAAAGTACTAAAAGGACACACTTACTAATTATAGAAAATACGAGGTAAAGCTGAAATTGGTATAGGTATGTAAAGATTTGTTTTCATTGATTGTAAGCCTATATATACCATAATATTGCAGGAAACATAAGCTGATTGACTGTATATTTGGATAATAATATGTCCTTGGCATCGTAATTTGATGTATGTTTTTGTTTTTGTTTTAAGGAAGAGTTTTTTTCTCTTCTTATGTTTTAAAAATCAATAAAAAGAATCTGATTAAAAAAAGAGAAGTTGGAGCCTCTGTCGTAAGTATTCAGTGTAAAATGTGGTACATGGAGAGGTCTCCCTTTGTCAGTAGTGGGACGATGTAGCCTCATAAAAATGATATGGTTGCCTCAACTCCTGGAGAGACCAACCATTGCCCGTTCAGGCTCTGAAGAAGGGGGTGCTCCCCTGAAACGCGTTAGCCATTGGCCATTTGCACCGGTCTGATCCTCTTGGCAATAGGTCCTGGTGTGTCGATCCATAGGACAGCGCACTTGCGCCCTTTTTTAAAGCTGGTTTCGATAGCTCGTTTGTGAGTATAATCTTTGCTGTTTTTATGCTGCAATAAAGTTTATTAGTGGTAATGCACTAGGTTAGTGCGCCCTCCTTCTTTTTCTGTTGCCTCAACTCCTGTACATCCTGCAGAACTCCCCAATATGGATCCCTGGGAGTATGGTACAAAAAGGTGGGGGGTCTCTTCAGGGACTTAATCTGAAGGAAGGGGAAACCTGGAATCCATTTGAGGGTGTTGCAGCTTCCGAGGGAAAGAGGAGGGCTGGCTGTACCACATCCCTGGAGCTACTTCTTGGATGCTCCGCTACAGCAAATGGGGGTATGGAACACAATGAAATCAATTTTCAAGTACTCGGAGTATAGCGAGTTTACACCAATTTGGGATAATGCGAAGCTGTCATGGCTTGTGGGTCTGGATAACTTCTCAAACTGGAAACAGAAGGGAGTGGTCAGACTGTCACAGTTATACACAACGGGGGTATTGAAGACCTTCCAAGAACTAGAAGGAGAAATTTGGTTTCCTAAATAGTATTTTCCACCAATACCTGCAGCTGAGACAAGTGTTGACGACACATTTCAGGGAAGAGAGAATGGAATGGAGTAACATGCCCTTATTAGAATAGTAACCTTAGTGAACGCTACTTCCCTTAAAGGGTTGATCTCAAATCTACATTCAAATATACACTCGAAGGTACTAGAAAAGGACTCCCACCTGGCAAGTAGAGTAACATGGGAGGAGGACGTGGGAAAACTCACAGACAAGCAATGGAGTGGCATTGTGTCCCCAGTAGACCAGTTGTCCCTCTCAGCAGCCCAGAAGCTTACCCAGTTGTATATTATACATAGAGCAGATTATACCCCGAAAAGATTATTCCGGTTTGGAGGACGGACAGATGCACTTTGCCCCAAGATGTAGAAGGGCAACGGGAGACCTGATTTAGATGCTCTGGAGGCGCCCCAAACTATATAGATATTGGAAGGAGGTGGTGGATAAAATAAATTCAATCTTTAGTATAAAATGTAGGGCTGGAGCCAATAACATGAATATTGGGATATTTGGGACAAGGTGTGGAATCTGAGCTCACAAAAATAGCAGTCTTAAGATGTCGGTATCAAGCTAGAAAAGCGATCACCTGGAAATGGCTAGACCCTAAACCCCCATAAATAATGGACTGGCAGAGGCTGGTTAATAACGAGAGAGAGATTGGCTTACACAAGAAAGGGCAATAGAGGTAGACTAAAAAAAATATGGAGCAAATGGTTAAAAATTTCAGGTCTGATACCAGAGAGAATATATCCTCAGCAAGGATTTTTCTTTTTTCGGAAATATTTTATTACTAATTATGATGGGAAATATGGGGGGGGGGGGTGGGTAATTAAGGGGATGAATGTCAATTTGTGGAATGTATTTTTCCTTTTTTTTTGCAAAAAATAAAATAAAAAAATAATGTTTGTTTATTGGAAAAAAATCTAAAATAAAGTGGAATTATAAAAAAAAAAAAAAAAAAAGGATGTCTCTGTACATTGCTGCATTCATTTTTTCCTGGATCCTGACTAGTCTCCCAGTTCCTGCTGCTGAAAAACATCCCCACAGCATGATGCTGCCACCACCATGCTTCACTGTAGGGATGGTATTGGCCAGGTGATAAGCGGTGCCTGGTTTCCTCCAGACATGACGTTTGCCATTCAGGCCAAAGAGTTCATTCTTTTTTTCATCAGACCAGAGAATTTTGTTTCTCATGTTAAGAGTCCTTCAGGTGCCTTTTGGCAAACTCTAGGTGAGCTGTCATGTGCCTTTTACTGAGGAGTGGCTTCTGTCTGGCCACTCTACCATACAGCCCTGATTGGTGGAGTGCTGCAGAGATGGTTGTTCTTCTGGAATGTTCTCCACAAAGAAACACTGGAGCTCTGTCAGAGTGACCATCGGGGTTCTAGGTCACCTCCCTGACTAAGGCCCTTCTCCCCCAATCGCTCAGTTTGGCCTGGTGGCCCGCTCTAGGGAAAGTCCTGGTGGTTCCAAACTTCTTTCATTTACGGATGATGGAGGCCACTGTGTTCATTGGGGCCTTCAATACTGCAGAATTTTTTCTGTACCCTTTCCCAGATCTGTGCCTCCATACAATCCTGTCTCGGAGGTCTACAGACAATTCCTTGGACTTCATGGCTTGGTTTGTGCTCTGACATGCACTGTTAACTGTGGGACTTTATATAGACAGGTGTGTGCCTTTCCAAATCATGTCCAATCTACTGAATTTACCACAGGTGGACTCCATCTCAAGAATGATCAGTGGGAACAGGATGGACCTGAGCTCAGTGTTGAGTGTCATGGCAAAGGCTGTGATACTTAGGCTCGGTTCACACAGGGGCAACACGATTTCAGCGCGACTTTGTACGGCGACTTCAACGCGACTTCAAGCAAATTACAACGTGACTTCAAGTCGCCTCCAGGACAGGCGACTTTGGCTGTGGCCAATCACAGGATAATCAGCTCTCTGGGAGGGAGGGGTTTGCCTGGGCAAACTAAATTTTTTCCCTGCAAAGTCGCTTGACTGTAGAGAGAGATCCGACTTGGAGGCGACTTCCATTGATTTCTATGGTACAGGTCGCCTACCAAGTCGGATCCAAGTAGTACAGGGAGTACGCTCTGAAGTCGGAGCGACTTCAGTAGTGTCTATTAAGACGCTCCCATTCACTGTAATGCGAATCTCTTTCTGGGGCGACTTGGGGCGACTTGAGGGCTTACAAGTCGGATCCCAAGTCGTCCTAGTGTGAACTGAGCCTTACGTACATGTGATTTTTTTTTTTTGATGAACGACAGTGAAAAACTTCCATTTAACAGCTTTTACATACAGAGTAGTTAAAGTTAGAAGTGTTTTTTAAAGATAACCTCAGGAGACCCTCCCAAATGTCCACAATGCAGGAAAAACATGTAAATTATTAACTATATCAGCCATTCTGTGAGAGAAGAGAGAGCCGTGTGCTTTAACCGCTTCAGCTCCAGAAGATTTTACCCCCTTCCTGACCAGAGCACTTTTTTGCGATGCGGCACTGCGTAGATTTAACTGACAATTGCGAGGTTGTGCGATGTTGCACCCAAACAAAGTCAACGTCCTTTTTTTTTTCCCCACAAATAGAGATTTTTTTGGTGGTATTTGATCTCCTCTGCCCTTTTTATTTTTTGTGCTATAAACAAAAAAAGCGACAATTTTGGGGAAAAAAAAAACGCAATATTTTTTTACTTTTTACTATAATAAATATCCCTCAAAAATATATATATAAAAAAACAATTTTTATCCTCAGTTTAGGCTGATATGTATCCTTCTACATATTTTTGGTAAAAAAAAAAAAACGCAAAAATCGTATAGATTTGTTTGCGCAAAATTTATAGTGTCTACAATATAGAGGATAGCTTTATGGCATTTTTATTATTAATTTTTTTTTTTTTTTTTAATTAGAAATGGCGGTGATCTGTGATTTTTATCGTGACTGTGACATTATGGCGGACACTTGACACTATTTTAGGGGAACATTATCGTTTATACAGCGATTAGTGCTATAAAAATGCACTGAATACTGTGTAAATGACACTGGCAGGGAAGGGGTTAAACACTAAGGGGTGATGAAGGGGTTAAGTGTGTCCTAGGGAGTGATTCTAACTGTGGGGGGGGGGGGGAATGGGTTACAACTCACATGACAGAGATCACTGCTCTCGATGATAGGGAGCAGTGATCCCTGTCATGTCACAAGGCGGAACAGGGAAATGCCTTGTTTACATAGGAATCTCTCCGTTCTGCGGTACCGTGACACGATCACCGGGAGACCGGTGGACATAGAGTCCGCGGGTCACACTGCATGCGGCCGGCGCACGCGCGCCTGCTAACTACAGGGAACGTACAGGTACGCCCATTTGCCTACCGCTGCCATTGTGCTGACATATATCGGCAAGTGGTTAGCTATGGATTCTCTCTCTGCCTCTCTTTCTGCCAGTCTCTCTCTCATATTTCTCTTTAAAATGCTTATAAATGAAAAACGTGCCTAAGGCCTCATGCACACGAGACGCTGTTAAACTCGCGTTCAGAGGCAGTTGGATACTTTTTTCAACTGCCCCTGAACTCATTCAATGTTATCCTATGTGTCCATGTACACAGTCGCGTTTTTAGGCAGTTGCGTTTAACCTCGTTTTTCCAGAAGCAAAAAAAATGGGTTCAGACGCAAAAGTTTTTCCACGTTTCAGACGCCAAATGCGGCTAAACGCAGCTAAAGCCGCGTTTGCGTTTTAGAAGTGTTTTTAAAAGGAACATTTTATGACCGGACTTTGGGGCCCCATATCTCGGGGCCACTTGGTGCTAGGAACCCCAAATTTGGTATGCTAACACTATAACATATCCAAATTTGGGGTTCTTAACACCAAGTGGCCCTGAGATACGGGGCCCCAAAGTCGGGTCACAAAATGTCATTCTCTGCTGCAGAAGTGCTTGACATTTTGCGACCCGAATTTGGGGCTCCATATCTCGGGGCCACTTGGTGCTAGGGACCCCAAGTATTGGATATGTTGTAGTGCTAGTTCCACTGTGTTAGCACACCAAATTTGGGGTTCCTAGCTCCAAGTGGCCCCGAGATACGGGGCCCCAAAGTTGGGTCGCAAAATGTCATTCTCTGCTCTGCAGACGCTTCTAGACGCAAACGCGGTAAAACGCGGCATGCAAACGCGGCAAAACGGGCGTTTCTAAACGCCGGTTTCAGCTTTTAAAAACACGTGTTCAGCAGAGTTTGCACCAGCGTCTCATGTGCATGAGGCCTAAAAATTCAGGTTACAGCTTTTACATGAGTTTACAAGCAGTTACAAGCATTTGGCGTTTGAAATGCCAGTAAACTTCCGTCCTCAATGCAATTTTTATTGCGCTAAAAAAAATGCCACTAAAAAAACTTAACTGCCTCTAAATGACTGTAAACTAATCAGTGTACAGAATAAGACAACAGAGGTGAGTTCGGGGGCTGCTGAAAAAAACACCCAACTGCTCTGAAAGGTTTAGCCAGCCTCTGACCCCAGATTTCTTATACCGTATATACTCGAGTAGAAGTCGAGTTTTTCAGCACATTTTTTTTGTGCTGAATGTGCCCCCCTCGACTCGAGCACTTTTCTGCAGCAAAAAATTTCATTTTCTGAACCGAATTTGGGGCCCCGTATCTCAGGGCCACTTTGTGCTAGGAACCCCAAATTTGGTGAGCAAACCCAGGGGAACTGGTTCCACAACATATTCAAAGCTGGGGTTCCTAGCACTAAGTGGCCCCGAGATACGGGGCCCCAAACTGGTTTGGAAACTGTAATTCTCTGCTTTAGAAAAGTGCTTGACATTTTCTGAACCGATTTTTGGGGCCCTGTATCTCGGGGCCACTTGGTGCTAGAAATCCTAGCTTTGGATATTTTATGGTGCTAGTTCCACTGAGTTTGCACACCAAATTTGGGGTTCCTAGCACTAAGTGGCCCCAAAGTCTGTCAACTGTGTCCATCTGCAGCAATGTCATTTCGGGACCATTTGGGTTCAGAGACCCCAAATTTTGGCTGCAGCTAGGGGGCATCTAGGAACCCTTAACTACCGAGTTTGAAGTTCGGGGGACCTATGGCTGCAAATGGGCACAGTGAGGCATGCAAATGGGCACAGTGAGGCTGCAAATGGGCATTGTTGACCCTCTCTTCCACTTACAGTAGCTGTGCATTTCTCACCCTTGTCTTATACTCAGGTCACTAAGTTTTTCCCATTTTTTTGTGGTAAATTAGGGCCTCGACTTATACTCGGAACGACTTATACTCGAGTATATACGGTATGTAACATTAGCCAGCCTCTGACCCCGGATTTATTATAATATGTAACATTAGCCGCCTCTGACCCCAGATTTATTATATGCAACATTAGCCAGCCTCTGACCCCAGATTTATTATAATAAATAACATTAGCCAGCCTCTGACCCCAGATTTATTATAATATGTAACATTAGCCAGCCTCTGACCCCAGATTTCTTATATTATGTAACATTAGCCAGCCTCTGACCCCAGATTTCTTATAATATGTAACATTAGCCAGCCTCAGACCCCAGATTTCTTATAATATGTAACATTAGCCAGCCTCTGACCCCAGATTTCTTATAATATGTAACATTAACCAGCCTCTGACCCCAGATTTATTATAATATGTAACATTAGCCAGCCTCTGACCCCAGATTTATTATTTTTTAATAATCAAAATTTTATTCATTTATATAATACAAAATACATACTTATTCATTTATACGGTACATCCTACAATAACATTCGTTCAACTTACTATACCCCTACTTTCAACCCAAGATCCAATAACAAAACACCAATTACCCCATATATCCCATTTAACCAGGGTGGGACAACAGCAAAACAAAACAAACAAAAAAAAAAAAAAAAAAAAAGAAAAAATTCTCCTCATCAATATCTCCAACCACCCTTATCCTTATATTGCTCCCATTCCCTTTCCCCAACCTACAAACGTGCATAACAATATTATAAATTATAAGTGACTTCCCCAAACTGTAACAAAAAAAAAAAAAAAAAAAATTTTTAGCCCCTTTCCCCTTTCCTCTCTCCCTCTTCCCCCCTTCCTCTCCTCCCCCTCCTTTCCCCTCTGTGATTCTTCCCTCTCATCTTTAATGCCACTTTACTCAACTCCTCCCCCATATCTGAACGTGCTTATTACTTTAAATCGGTGAGTTTCCCCTTAATTCAATACGTGTCTTAGATCACTATAGACCATAATCAGTAAATTGTGCCTCTTTCCCTCCCCCCTTTCTTAGTATTGGTTTAACTCTACTCTTCCCCCAGTGTGTGGACTTATAAACTGAATTATACAGTGAAATCCCCCTTTTTCTAAATCGTGTTATAACTCATTGTGGTCCTTATAGTTCCTATTTAGAAGAAAGAGATAAGAGGGAGAGGAGAGAGAAAAAAAAAAAAAAAAAAAAAAGCACAAACCCCCTACCCCACCTTACCCTCACCACTCAGTGTTAATTAAGGGAATCAGGGTGAATGGAAGACAGAAGAAAAAAAAAAAAAGAAAAAAAAAAAAACCCCTCCCTCGGAAAAATGAGACCATATGTCCATACATTATCTTACCCCCCCCCCCCCCCCCTTTACTTAATTGGCATTGGAGAAGTCATGTTAATATTTAATTCTTTCTTTCTGGGATTATCTTATTTCTTAATGACTATACCATTTCTACTTCCATTATCCATTATTAGCTACCCTCTTCCGTTATCTCACTATCGCACTGTTCCCATTTTGCCCATATAATTTCAAATTTCTTTTTTTGGTTTTTAACCACATGAACCCACCTCTCAGCTTCTTTTATTATGTTAACCTCATTTCTCCACTCCATGACTGATGGGCTCCGGTCCTGCCTCCAGAACTTCGGGATCAGTTTTTTTGCTGCGTTTATTAAGTGTGGGGTTATGCTTTCCCTATACTTTTTGACAGATCTAGGGTTCCCATGGAACAAATATTGTATGGGTCCGAATTCCAAGGGGTCCGCTGTTAGTTTCTCAATCCATGGGGCCACTGATTCCCAAAATGATTTAATTATTGGGCATGTCCACCAGATATGGAGAAATGTTCCCCTCTGTCCACACCCCCTCCAGCATCTATCGCTAGATGCTGGGAAGATTTGTGCTAGTTTTACTGGTGTCCTGTACCATCTCGCCAGGAACTTATATGCCGTCTCCTGCACTTTCGAGCTTATAGATGTAGTGAATGTTAACGATATCATTCTATTAATTTGTTTATCTGTCCATGCTTGGCCTAGCTCCTTCTCCCACTCTTTTACAAAGTATGGGGGTTTCCTTTCTTGTTCCTTTAAAATCATTCTATACATTCGAGATAGCATATGTCCAGACTCTAAAGTCTGTACACACTGCCTCTCAAATGTTGTGAGTGAATTCATGGGTCTTAATGGTTTAGATTTCTTGAAAAAGCTCTTCATTTGGTGATGTTTCCATTCTGCCATTCGTATCTTACCGAATTTCATGACTATTTCTGTCAGTGATAAAAGGGCTCCATTGGGTGCAAACTTGCCGCATCTAGTATTCCCGTCCTGACCCCATGCCCCCAGACTACCCGTCTCCTCCCCCGGGGGGAACCAGGGAAATCCCTCTAGAGGAGCCAGAGGGGAGGTCTGGGGAGCATATCTACCCTTACTATTCATTCTGTCCCATACTTCTAATGAGTTCAGGGTCATCGGTGATGTCCACTGTGACAACCCCCTCGATGACCCTTGGATCCATGGGGCTCCTGCCAGGTTTCTTCCTGCCATTGACATTTCTGCCTGTACCCATGGTTTCCTCTCTAGGTCCTGGCACCAGTCCACTATTCTTACTAGAGTCATGGCCCTATAGTAGGTGGATATGTCCGGGAGTCCTAGGCCGCCCTCACTTCTGTTTCTTCTTAAAATATCATAGGCTAATCTAGGCCTCCTGTCGTTCCATACAAAGGACACAAATAGCCTACGCACTTGCTTAAACAGAGTCACTGGCAACTTGATTGGCACTGTGCGCAGTACATAAACCATTCTGGGCAGTATGCTCATTTTTATGGCACTGATTCTTCCGAACCAGGTCAGGAATTTGCCCTTCCATTGCTTTAGCTCTTCTGTTATTTCTTTCAATAATGCGCCATAATTACGTTCATATAGTAGTTCATAGTCTGCGCTAATTTGTATCCCCAAGTATGTCAGTGACTCCTTATTCCATATAAATGGATACATCTCTCTCAGCGACCTCTCCATCTCCGTTGATATATTACTGGGGAGGATGACTGATTTCTCAAAATTGATCTTGAAACCAGACACCCCTCCGTATCTTTGTACTTCCTCCATCAATGCGGGTGTAGATGTCTGAGGAGCGGAGAGAAAAAATAGCAGATCATCTGCATATGCTGCTACTTTATGTTCCATATGTCCTATGTATGTCCCCACTATGTCCTCGTTCTTCCTAACTCTGCGTAGAAATGGTTCCATCACTAACGCAAATATCAAGGGTGACAGTGGACACCCTTGCCTAGTACCGTTTTGTATGTTGAAGCAATCGGATACTGTCCCATTAACCTTAATTCTTCCTCTTGGTTTCCCGTATAGTGACATAATCCATCCTAGCATTTTTCCCCCCAGCCCTATCTTACCCAATACTGCTCTCATAAAGCCCCAGTTCACTCTGTCAAAGGCCTTCTCGGCAGCCTCTGACCCCAGATTTCTTATATTATGTAACATTAGCCAGCCTCTGACCCTAGATTTATTATAGCATATAATGTTCGCTGACCGCGACCCAGATTAGAATATGTAACATTAGCTGGCCTCTGATGTGCTCAGTAAAACATTGTGTTACTATATACAGTATAATTAGCGCAGTGCTGGAGGTCTGGGAATGCTCCTCTTAGGGAGAATACACAGGAGAGGGCTAATGACGCCTCACAGATATCAGTGCATTATCGTCCGCACTTCCCACTCACCGCCCTGTGGTGTATCTGGTGTAACCGTCTAAAAACAACACTCACCGAAATAAACCACTTCCTCCTCCGGGGTGACACACAGCGGCTAATCACTGCACTCCCTGAGTAATACATTACACTCTATATACATTGTGGGGCCCCGAGGAATACATAGGCCCTATAGACATACGGGAACAGACAGGAAATCTCTGATCTGTGATCGGATTGGCTCAGAGATAAATAAAACTAAATGTTCTTCTATAAAGAGAAACAGCAAACTAAGACAACCAATTATAAGTGAGGAATCGTCCAGCCATCATCTTATTGGATAACAGATGGACATGTTTAAAATACTTCTCCGAATAACAGATTTGGTGTCAGTGAGGATTGGCGGTAAGGTGGCGGTGATGGCGGTTTGGTGGCGGTGATGATTGGTGGCGGTGATGATTGGTGGCGGTGATGATTGGCGGCGGTGATGATTGGCGGCGGTGATGATTGGCGGCGGTGATGACGGTTTGGTGGCGGTGATGATTGGCGGCGGTGATGACGGTTTGGTGGCGGTGATGACGGTTTGGTGGCGGTGATGATTGGCGGCGGTGATGACGGTCTGGTGGCGGTGATTGTACAGAACATCTGACCGGATTCTCTTGCAAATCAAACAGGACCTGTTGTGTCCAGAGTGAGCGGGGGAGACGCGGCTCACAACTGTCACCTCATCAAATGGGAATCTGCTGAACTACATCACATCAATGATGTCTGACATCACAGCCCAGCCTCCTGATGACATTAACCAATCACACACTGATCTCCTACCAACATCCCACACTGTTCTGAAAGTTATGTCACATAGAGCAATATCAGTGTATGGGGGTATGAGGAGGAGGGTGTAGGGATATATCAGTGAATTGGGGGGGGGGGGGGGGTATAGGGTTATATCAGTGTATGACGGAGAAGGGGGTGATAGATATGGTTATATCAGTGTATGGGGGGCGGGGAGGGATATATCAGTGTATTGGGGGGGGTGGGGGGTAGGGTTATATTAGTGCATGGGGAGAAGGAGGGGGGGATATGGATATATCAGTGCATGTGGAGAAGGGGGGGATAGGGATATACTGTATCAGTGTATGGGGATGATATGGATATATCAGTTTATGGGGAGAAGTGGGGGATAGATATGGATATATCAGTGTATGGGGGGGGGAGATAGGGAATTTCTTAGTGTAGGGGGAGAAGGGGGGAGATAGGGTTATATCAGTGTATGGGGGGGGGGGGGGGTATAGGGGTACATCAATGTATGGGGGAGACAGGTATATATCAGTGTATGTGGGGGGGGGGGTGTATGGGGTTATATCGGTGCATGAGGGGGGGTTATAGGGGGTATAGCAATGTGTGGGGGGATAGGGATATATCAGTGTATAGGGAGAGGAGGGGGAATAGGGATATATCAGTGTATGGGGGGAGGGGGAAATAGGGATATATCAGTGTATGGGGGGAGGGGGCATAGGGATATATCAGTGTATGGGGGGAGGGGGCAATAGGGATATATCAGTGTATGGGGGGGGGGGATAGGGCTATATCAGTGTATGGGGGGAGGGGGGAATAGGGCTATATCAGTGTATGGGGGGAGGGGGGAATAGGGCTATATCAGTGTATGGGGGGAGGGGGGATAGGGATATATCAGTGTATGGGGGGAGGGGGGATAGGGATATATCAGTGTATGGGGGGAGGGGGGATAGGGATATATCAGTGTATGGGGGGGGGAAATAGGGATATATCAGTGTATGGGGGGGGGGGGAAATAGGGATATATCAGTGTATGGGGGGGGGGGGGAAATAGGGATATATCAGTGTATGGGGGGGGGGGGGGAAATAGGGATATATCAGTGTATGGGGGGGGGGAAATAGGGATATATCAGTGTATGGGGGGGGGGGGAATAGGGATATATCAGTGTATGGGGGGGGGGGGGAATAGGGATATATCAGTGTATGGGGGGGGGGGGGGAATAGGGATATATCAGTGTATGGGGGGGGGGGGGAATAGGGCTATATCAGTGTATGGGGGAGGGGGGATAGGGATATATCAGTGTATGGGGGGGGGAAATAGGGATATATCAGTGTATGGGGGGGGGGAATAGGGATATATCAGTGTATGGGGGGGAGGGGGGATAGGGATATATCAGTGTATGGGGGGAGGGGGGAATAGGGATATATCAGTGTATGGGGGAGGGGGAATAGGGATATATCAGGGTATGGGGGGAGGGGGAATAGGGATATATCAGGGTATGGGGGGAGGGGGAATAGGGATATATCAGGGTATGGGGGGAGGGGGGAATAGGGATATATCAGGGTATGGGGGGAGGGGGGAATAGGGATATATCAGGGTATGGGGGGAGGGGGAAATAGGGATATATCAGTGTATGGGGGAGGGGGAATAGGGATATATCAGGGTATGGGGGGAGGGGGAATAGGGATATATCAGGGTATGGGGGGAGGGGGGAATAGGGATATATCAGTGTATGGGGGAGGGGGAATAGGGATATATCAGGGTATGGGGGGAGGGGGAATAGGGATATATCAGGGTATGGGGGGAGGGGGGAATAGGGATATATCAGGGTATGGGGGGAGGGGGGAATAGGGATATATCAGGGTATGGGGGGAGGGGGGAATAGGGATATATCAGGGTATGGGGGGGGGGGGGGAAATAGGGATATATCAGGGTATGGGGGGGGGGGGGGGGGAAATAGGGATATATCAGGGTATGGGGGGAGGGGGAATAGGGATATATCAGTGTATGGGGGGAGGGGGAATAGGGATATATCAGTGTATGGGGGGAGGGGGGGGGAGGGATATATCAGTGTATGGGGGGAGGGGGGAATAGGGATATATCAGTGTATTGGGGGGAGGGATATATCAGTGTATGGGGGGGGGGGGGAGGGATATATCAGTGTATGGGGGGGGTAGGGATATATCAGTGTATGGGGGGAGGGGGGAATAGGGATATATCAGTGTATGGGGGGGAATAGGGATATATCAGTGTATGGGGGGAGGGGGGAATAGGGATATATCAGTGTATTGGGGGGAGGGGGGTAGGGATATATCAGTGTATGGGGGGGATAGGGATATATCAGTGTATGGGGGGAGGGGGGTTTAGGGGTCTGCTGGGGGTATTATAGGTGGAGTAGGGAGTACATGGAGGGTGTTGAAGTAGAAGGCTCACTCAGACATTATGGGGGAGGGGATGTCTCAGTCAGTCGGTGCCCCCCGGTCTCCCCCGTACCTGTAGCCCTCCGTCCTCCTCTGGCTCTCCGGACCTCTAACCGATCTCCCGCCCCGCTGCCTGCTGGGAAATGAAGTCCCTAAACTCTCCTCCCCCGCTCGCCTGCAGCGTCTGCCGCACCAGCACGGACAACAACTACCATCACCCCCCGCGGTAGAAAGCGGAGGGCGTCAGCCGGTTGCATGCTGGGAGTTGTAGTCCTCCTGGAGATACTTTCTATTGTTGTAGAAGGAGAGAGAACTACAACTCCCATGATAACCCTCCCACACCCGGGATAACGGAATCCATTCATTCATCAACTGAGCTGGATAACCGTCATACCCATCCCTGATCTGTGGAAACATTGTTATCCTCTTCTATGAGATCCCTGTCATCCTCATCCCTGATCTTTGGGATTCCGGCCATCATCATCCCTAATTGTGAGATCCCTGTCATCCTCATCCCTAATCTGTGCAATCCCTGTCATCCTCATCCCTAATCTGTGGGATCCCTGTCATCTTCATCCTTAATCTGTGGGATCCCTGTCATCTTCATCTCTGATCTATAATATCCCCAGCATCCTCATCCCTGATCTCTGAGATCCCTGTCATCTTCATCTTTTATTTGTGGGATCCCTGTCATCCCCATCTCTAATCTCTGAGATCCCTGTCATCTTCATCTTTTATTTGTGGGATCCCTTTCATCCCCATCCTGATCTGTGCAATCCCTGTCATCCTCATCCCTAATCTTTGGGATTCCTGTCATCCTCATCCCTAATCTTTGGGATTCCTGTAATCTTCATTCCTGATCTGTGGGATCCCTGTCATCCCCATCCTTAATCTGTGGGATCCCTGTCATCCGTGATCTGTGGGATCCCTGTCATCCCCATCCCTAATCTCTGGGATCCCTGTCATCCCTGATTTGTGCAATCCCTGTCATCCCCATCCCTAATCTGTGGGATCCCGGTCATCTTCATCCCTGATCTATAAAATTCCTGACATCCTCATGCCTGATCTGTAGGATCTCTGTCATCTTCCTCTCTTATTTGTGGGATTACCTGTCATCCTCCATCTTAATCTCCAGTATCCCCATCATCCTCATCCCTGATCCATGAGATCCCCATCCTCCTCATCCCTGATCTGTCAAGTCCCTGTCATCCTCATCCCTAATTTCTGAGTTTCCCGTCATCCTCAACCCTGATCCATGAGATCCCTGTCATCCTCGGCCCTGATTGGTTATCCTCCTCTGCAGGACCCATTGTTTGGTGCTGGGTGGGGGTGGGTCTGGCGGCCCATTCATTACATGCAGTAGTACAGCTCACACCACAAAGGTGTAAAAGGGCCCCTAATCTGCAGGGTGTCAGTTTTCTGAATGAGGATCATGTACTGTATGTGATTGGTTGTCTTTCTGACACCTCCCCCATAGATCTGGTATCCCTACAAGATGACAGGCCGATGGATGTGTAGCCAATCAATGAGGATCATCCCACTGACAATGGTACAATGTTCATCCTCCTCTGTATACAATGTATCTGATTGGTGGATCGCTCATCTCTCTGCCCGCTACAAAGTATTATAGGACCTCATCTGGATTGTGCCGTTCAGTTCTGATCTCCAGTCCCACCTAGAATAGTGTGGAACTGGTGAGAGCGCAGAGAGGGGGGCAACTAAATGACCCAAAAAGAAGCAGCTGGGCACATTTTGCACCAGAGGCCGGGGGCAAGTATTTTCCTGTATTCAGTATTGGCTGAACACCGCCTGTGGATGCGGGTGCACATTGTTCTGTGGATGATCAGCTGTGGCCAGTAACTCTACAGAAACGCAGTCCCTGGACACCTATTATCTGCATACAGGATTGGTCAACATGTAGCCACTCGGATGCCCCTGGCTGCTCATGTGAATGAGACTGATAGGACATAGTTATTCTTTACTAAAAAAAACTGCTGATGCAGGTAAAAACCTGCATAGATAAAAGCAAACTGTGCAGCTCTGACCAAAGATAATGCCTTCCTTATAAGTGTAGGTTATTTACATACCTCCTGAGGCCTGGCTGAAAAACTCCCAGAGATGGCATCATCCTGTCTTGTCTTGTTGCTATAGGACAGAGGTCTCCAAACGTTCAAAACAAAGGGCCAGTTTACTGTTCTTCAGACTTTATAGGGCCGGAGTGTGGCCAGTGGGAGTAAACAATGCCCCATCAGCGGGAGGAATAGTATCCCATCATTGGTGTCAGTGGGACAAATAGTGCCCCATCATTGGTGTAAGTGGGAGAAATGATGCCCCATCATTGGTGTCATTGGGAGGAATGGTGCCCCATCATTTGTGTCAGTGGGAGGAATGGTGCCCCATCATTGGTGTCACTGGGAGGAATGGTGCCCCATCATTGGTGTCACTGGGAGAAATAGTGCCCCATCATTGGTGTCACTGGGAGAAATAGTGCCCCATCCAGGGCTGTCTTTAATTTGGGGCAAAAGGGGCAGCTGCCCTGGGCCCTGTCATTGTTGTGGGGCCCAAAGCAGCTGCCTCATACTTGCCAACTATCCAAATTTAAATTCCCTCGTCCCTTGAGGTTTTAGTCCCATGCTGTGTCCTGATATCGCAGTGTGAAGTGCTGTCACTAATGCTGCCCAGCTCTGCCTTATTGTTGTGTATAGATGACTCACCTGCAGACCCTGTGTTTACATGTAAATACCGGCATTGAAATGTAAATAGCGGTGGCATTCATATGTAAAGAGAGGCGGCATTTATTTGTATATAATGCCCCCCTGAGGTCATATCCACCATCACCTATACTAAATGCTGCCCACTGGGGAGGTGAAGGGGCATGCTTGAAAGTCCTGCCTACAACTGTGGTCATTAAGCCAAACATCAGCCGGTTTTGCAAAGGTAAGCAAATTAGTGGGGGGGGGGGGAATTGTGGGGTGTGCAGAGGTAGACAGAGAAAGAATTACACTTTGGGGTGCACAGGTGAGCAGGGAGGGGATGTATAGAGGTAAGGAAGGTGGGTGCAATGATGAGCAGAGGAGGCAGGTAGAGTTAAAGGGGAGGGGGATGGGGTGTAGAGGATGGGGGAGGTTTGGGGTGCAGAGGTTAGCAGGGTTTTAGGATGGAAAGGTGTACTGACAGGGTGGATAAAGATGTAGGTCACGTGTAGGGCAGCCGTTCATTTCAATGGGATTCTCTATGCGCTACAAATGCGGAAGAAAGTCCCAAAGCCTTTTTCAAGATCACACGGTGCCAAGGCACATGTCAGCAGCTGCGTGAGGGTGTCATTAATGGCACGGCGGTGTATCTGCTAATGGGCAGCACATCTCTGTGGTGTCAGGAAAGCGATTTTGCATGCGTTCCCGACACACACAAATGTGAACGCAGGCTAAATGTCTCAGTTACATTGGTGGTCAGTGTAAATCTTCTCATTACATTGGTGCTTGGTGTAGAATCCTTTCATTCACACTAGTGGCCAGCGTGAAGGTCCCCCTTACATTGGTGGTCAGTGTAAATCCCTCCTAGTATTAGTGATTACTGTGAATGCTTCTATTACATTAGTGGTCAGTGTATATCCCCTATTACATTAGTGGTCAGTGTACATCCCCTACTAGTGGTCAGTGTATATCCCCTATTACAGTAGTGGTCAGTGTATATCCCCTATTACATTAGTGGTCAGTGTATATCCCCTATTACATTAGTGGTCAGTGTAAACCCCTATTACATTAGTGGTCAGTGTAAACCCCTATTACATTGGTGGCCAGTGTTGAAACTCCTCTTTATATTGGTAGTCGTTAAAAAAAATCAGCATTGCCATTGATCACACCCTCCCCTCCCCCCAGCACTGCCATTGATCCCAGGAGTCCCAGGATCCCCAGGAGTTTTCTGTCTATTGATGGATCCTTCACCTCCCCAGTCCATGGTGTGCAGGCAGTGAGGAGATGATGTGCTGTAACCTCTAGCAACCAATCAGTAAGCAGTAATGATGTGCAGTAATCTCTAGCATCCAATCAACAAGCAGAAATCATGTGCTGTAACCTCTAGCAACTAATCAGTGAGCCGTAATGTGTGCTGTAACCTCTAGCAACCAATCAGTGAGCGGTAATGATACACTGTAACATCTGGCAACGAATTGCAATCACTGCCTGTTCTGATTCAGTAAACGGATTTTGAATCTAGCTGCTATTTATTGTATGTCTCAGAGCAGATGGAGAGCAAAACTGCATGGGGGGCAAGAACATTTTTGCCCAGGGTCCAATCAAAATTAAAGATGGCCTTGGCCCCATCCTTGGTTTCAGTGGGAGAAATAGTGCTCCATCATTGGTATCAGTGGGAGGAATGGTGCCCCATCATTGGTATCAGTGGGAGGAATGGTGCCCCATCATTGGTATAAGTGTGAGGAATGGTGCCCCATCATTGGTGTTAGTGGGAGGAATAGTGCCCTATCCTTGGTGTCAGTGGGAGGAATAGTACGCCATCATTGGTGTCAGTGGGAGGAATAGTACCCCATCAATAGTACCCCATCATTGGAGTCAGTGGGAGGAATAGTGCCCCATCATTAGTATCAGTGGGAGGAATAGTGCCCCATCATTGGAGTCAGTGGGAGGAATAGTGCCCCATCATTAGTATCAGTGGGAGGAATAGTGCCCCATCATTGGTGTCAGTGGGAGGAATAGTGCCCCATCATTAGTATCAGTGAGAGGAATAGTACCCCATCATTGGAGTCAGTGGGAGGAATAGTGCCCCATCATTAGTATCAGTGGGAGGAATAGTGCCCCATCATTGGTGTCAGTGGGAGGAATAGTGCCCCATCATTGGTGTCAGTGGGAGGAATAGTGCCCCATCATTGGTGTCAGTGGGAGGAATAGTGCCCCATCATTGGTGTCAGTGGGAGGAATAGTGCCCCATCATTGGTGTCAGTGAGGGAAATAGTGCCCCATCATTGGTGTCAGTGGGAGGAATGGTGCCCCAGCATTGATGTCAGCAGGAGAAATGGTGCCCCATCATTGGTGTCAATGGGAGGAATAGTGCCCCATCATTGATGTCAGTGAGAGAAATAGTGCCCCATCATTGGTGACAGTGGAAGGAATAGTGCCCCATCATTGGTGTCAGTGGGAGGAATAGTGCCCCATCATTGGTATCAGTGGGAGGAATAGTGCCCCATCATTGGTGTCAGTGGGAGGAATAGTGCCCCATCATTGGTGTCAGTGGGAGGAATAGTGCCCCATCACTGGTGTCAGTGGGAGGAAAAGTGCCCCCTAAAATATGTCCAGGTCTTTCAGTTCACCTCCACTGTCCTAGGTGTGAGCTCTCAAATATTGAACTCAGAGCTACCACGTCAAAGGGGAGGACATGTGAGGGGTTTGAATCAGAGAAAGAGCTTGCTTCTGTTCTGTGATGGTGGAGGTGAACAGTAAATGCCAGGAGTCTCTTAGCAACATCCTAGCAACAAGGCAGGACAGGATGATGCCAACTCTGAGAGTTTTTCAGTCAGGCTTCAAGAGGTACTTGCGTTATGTCCTTAGGCTTGATAAAGGGGCAGTTAGCTCCAAAACAGTGACATTACTTCCAGTCTTGTGCAGTCCATGTATTCCAGGGAGGCTTCAAGATTTCCGCTTTGAGTATCTTGTGAGTTACCACTTATGATTTTCAATAAAGTCTATTTCCATATACTGCACCTAGTTGGAGCCCTCTGCCATTTCCTTTATTCAACTTTAGTCAAAGCTGTACAGCTTGTTTTTATCTAAAAGCGGCCTCTACATGCACAGGCAGTTTTTTTGGTTAAGGTCAACCATGCCTTTAACAATTTGCCCTCCAGAAGATTTACCCCCCTTCCTGACCAGGCCATTGCTTGTGATACGGCACTGCGTTACTTTTGCGCGGTTGTGCGACACTGTACCTAAAATTAAAATTTATGGCCTTTTTTCCCACAAATAGTGCATTCTTTTGGTGGTATTTGATCACATGTGCATTTTTTTTTGCGCTATAAACAAAAAAAGACCAAAAATTTTGAAAAAAAAAAAAAAACAACAACTTTCTGCTATAAAACATATCTAAAATTTTTTTAAAAAAATCAACTTCCTTCAGCAATTAGGCCCCATTCACACTTCAGCGTTTTGCAGCTTGAACCTTGAAGCTCTAAAACGCTGAAGGAGAAAAAAAAAATATCAATGATTTTCCAAGTCACCTGAAGCCAAACGTCTGAAGCTCAAAAAAGTTCTGGAGCTTTTTTTGTAGCTCAAATTGGGCAGGAATTCCTTCCTGTGGCAGAGGAATTCTGCAAATACCTTCGGTTCCATAGTTACATAGTAGGTGAGGTTGAAAAAAGACACAAGTCCATCAAGTCCAACCTATGTGTGCGATTATGTGTCAGTATTACATTACATATCCCTGTATATTGCGGTCATTCAGGTGATTATCTAATAGTTTCTTGAAGCTATCAATGCTCCCCGCTGAGACCACCGCCTGTGGAAGGGAATTCCACATCCTTGCCGCTCTTACAGTAAAGAACCCTCTACGTAGTTTAAGGTTAAACCTCTTTTCTTCTAATTGTAATGAGTGGCCACGAGTCTTATTAAACTCTCTTCTGCGAAAAAGTTTTATCCCTATTGTGGGGTCACCAGTACAGTATTTGTAAATTGAAATCATATCCCCTCTCAAGCGTCTCTTCTCCAGAGAGAATAAGTTCAGTGCTCGCAACCTTTCCTCATAACTAAGATCCTCCAGACCCTTTATTAGCTTTGTTGCCCTTCTTTGTACTCGCTCCATTTCCAGTACGTCCCTCCTGAGGACTGGTGCCCAGAACTGGACAGCATACTCCAGGTGCGGGCGGACCAGAGTCTTGTAGAGCGGGAGAATTATCGTTTTATCTCTGGAGTTGATCCCCCTTTTAATGCCAATATTCTGTTTGCTTTATTAGCAGCAGCTTGGCATTGCATGCCATTGCTGAGCCTATCATCCACTAGGACCCCCAAGTCCTTTTCCATCCTAGATTCCCCCAGAGGTTCTTCCCCCGGTCTATAGATTGCATTCAGATTTTTGACACCCAAATGCATTATTTTACATTTTTCTACATTGAACCTCATTTGCCATGTAGTTGCCCACCCCATTAATTTGTTCAGGTCTTTTTGCAAGATTTCCACATCCTGCGGAGAAGTTATTGCCCTGCTTAGCTTAGTATCGTCTGCAAATACAGAGATTGAACTGTTTACCCCATCCTCCAGGTCGTTTATGAACAAATTAAATAGGATTGGTCCCAGCACAGAACCCTGGGGGACCCCACTACCCACCCCTGACCATTCTGAGTACTCCCCATTTATCACCACCCTCTGAACAAGCCCTTGTAGCCAGTTTTCAATCCATGTACTCACCCTATGGTCCATGCCAACGCACCTTATTTTGTACAGTAAACGTTTATGGGGAACTGTGTCAAATGCTTTTGCAAAATCCAGATACACCACGTCTACGGGCCTTCCTTTATCTAGATGGCAACTCACCTCCTCATAGAAGGTTAATAGATTGGTTTGGCAAGAACGATTCTTCATGAATCCATGCTGATTACTGCTAATGATATCATTCTTATTACTAAAATCTTGTATATAGTCCCTTATCATCCCCTCCAAGAGTTTACATACTATTGATGTTAGGCTAACTGGTCTGTAATTCCCAGGGATGTTTTTTGGGCCCTTTTTAAATATTGGTGCTACATTGGCTTTTCTCCAATCAGCTGGTACCATTCCAGTCAATAGACTGTCTGTAAAAATTAGGAACAATGGTCTGGCAATCACCTGACTGAGTTCCCTAAGTACCCCCGGATGCAAGCCATCTGGTCCCGGTGATTTATTAATGTTAAGTTTCTCAAGTCTAATTTTAATTCCGTCCTCTGTTAACCATGTAGGTGCTTCCTGTGTTGTGTCATGAGGATAAACACTGCAGTTTTGGTTACTGAAGCCCCCCGATTCACTCGTGAAGACTGAGGAGAAGAATAAATTCAATACCTCTGCCATCTCCCCATCCTTTGTAACCAGATGTCCTTCCTCATTCTTTATGGGGCCAATATGGTCTGTCCTCCCTTTTTTACTGTTTACATACTTAAAGAATTTCTTGGGATTTTTTTTGCTCTCCTCCGCTATGTGTCTTTCATGTTCTATCTTAGCCATCCTAATTGCACCCTTACATTTCTTATTGCATTCTTTATAAATTCTGAATGCTGAGGATGATCCCTCAACCTTGTATTTTTTGAAGGCCTTCTCCTTTGCTTTTATATGCATTTTTACATTGGAGTTAAGCCATCCAGGATGTTTGTTCGCTCTTTTAAATTTATTACCCAATGGGATACATTGGCTAATGCCCTTATTTAATATGCTCTTAAAGCAAACCCATCTCTCCTCTGTATTCTTTGTTCCTAATATTTTATCCCAATTTATGCCTTTTAGCAAGGTTTGTAGTTTAGGGAAGTTGGCTCTTTTGAAATTCAGTGTCTTTGTGTTCCCTTCATGTCTCATATTTGTGTGATTTACACTGAAACTAATTGACCTGTGATCGCTGTTACCTAAATTGCCCCGTATTTCCACATCTGTTATCAGGTCTGTATTGTTGGTAATCAGTAGATCTAGTAATGTTTTATTTCTAGTTGGTGCGTCTACCATCTGACCCATAAAATTGTCCTGCAAGACATTAAGGAACTGGCGAGCCTTAAATGAATGCGCGGTTCCCTCCGCCCAGTCTATGTCTGGATAATTAAAATCCCCCATTATGATAACACTTCCCATCCTTGCTGCTAATCCAATTTGTGATAGGAGATCCGTCTCCACTTCCTCCCTCAGGTTAGGGGGCCTATAGCATACTCCCAGCATTATTTTCCCCTTAGCTTCATCCCTTTGGAGCTCTACCCATAAAGATTCCACCTCCTCCCTAGCCCCCTCAGTGATGTCATCTCTCACATTCACTTGTACATTATTCTTGATATATAGGCATACCCCTCCCCCTTTTTTACCCTCTCTATCCTTGCGGTATAGGGTATACCCTTGAATGTTTGCCAGCCAATCATGAGAGCTGTTGAACCAGGTCTCTGAAATTCCCACAAAATCCAAATCCTCCTTGTACAACAGTATCGGGCAAGAACATCTGCAGTTTACCAGCCAGCGCCTGATATACTTGGGGGCCCAGTTCAACGCAGTGGAAAGCACCATCTCTCTTCCTGCGGAGAAAATCCCAGTCCAAGAGAGAGTTTCAGGGCTCTGAACTCCTCACGCTTGAGGGCCTCACAGTCATGGGCGTCCGCAGCATAGGGCAAGGGGGGGGGCAATTGCCCCCCCTGGAATCGTAAGAAGGTAGAGGTCAACCGATATATCGGAGAAGGGAGGAGGAACGTGGGGTTCCTCCCTTCTCCACACGCTGTTGGCAGAGCAGTGCCGCGATGTGTGAAACTGTATGGAGAGAGAGAGGAGCTGTCAAAATTGAGGTTGGATATCGGGAGTGGGCAGTACCCGGGGGGCGGGACCCAGCTATCCAACACCAGCCAATGGGATGGGATCTGGGCGGGCCGCTACTTGTATGTGGCCCGCCCCTTTCTTAAACAGCCCAATCATTGGCTGGATAGCTGCTGGGTCCCGCCCACCCCAGGTCCCGCCCACCCCAAGTCCCGCCCACCCCAGGTCCCGCCCACCACAGGTCCTGCCCACCCCAGGTCCCGCCCACCTCCGACATCACGCTTAATTTGTCAGTTCCCCTCTCTCAATACAGTTTCACACAAATACACTATTGGCTGTGAAACCTGTCATTGCCATCCAGTGCCATCTGCCAATGCCAACCAGGGCCAGCTGCCAACCAGTGCCACCTGCCAGTGCCAATCAGTGCCATCTGCCAGTGCCACATGCCATCTGCCAGTGCCACCTACCAGTGCCATCTGCCAATGCCAACCAGTGCCTGCTAGTGCCAACCAGTGTCACCTGCCAACCAGTACCACCTGCCAGTGCCACCTGCCAGTGCCAGTCAGTGCCTGCCAGTGCCACCTGCCAGTGCCAATCATTGCCATCTGCCAGTGCCAACCAGTGCCATCTTCCAGTGCCAACCAGTGCCATCCAGTGCCACCTACCAGTGCCAATTAGTGCCACCTGCCAGTGCCAATTAGTGTCACCTGCCAATCAGTGCATACCAATGCCACCTGCCAGTGTCACCTGCCAGTGCCACCTGCGAGTGCCAACCAGTGCCACCTGTCAGTGCCTGCCAGTGCCACCTGCCAAAAAAAAAAAAATCGGCCTAAAATAACGGAATCATATATCGGCCATCTGCCGCCCCGATTTCTAAATATGGCCACAACATATATAGTGCAATACATTGCAAATAGAAAGCTGTACATTCTCTAGGCTATATTTATATAGGCATGGAGTGAAGCTGAATTATCTCAAGCGCTATTTCACACTGCCATCTGGCCGCGTTTTTGGTAAAGCACCACTAGTTTTAGCAGGACTTTACCATCGTTTTAGCGGCGCCATTCGGACACTAGCGGGGTGCTTTTAACCCCCGCTAGTGGTCGAAGCAAGAGTTAAATGCGACTGTGTATCGCCGCTGCTGAAGTGCCCTCCCTGAAAAAAGTTCTGTGGACGCCCATGCTCACAGTGCCTAAGAATTATCGGCACAATGGTCTCTACGACCCCCATGGTCAAGTGGTCTCTGTGGAGGTTACGCCCCTTTCAGACAGCGTTCCTTCGGCAATGGAATTCGGGGGACATCAGTCAGTCCATTCGCATAACATCAGTGATGAGGAACAGCCTCTTCTGGTGGCTTCAGCTCAGAAATCTGCTTACTTGCCACTCCATTGTCCACGTCTCATGGGTCACGGTCACGACCGATGCTAGCGGTGCTTGATGGGGAGCCCTCTGCAGGTCAGAACTTGCACAAGGCAAGTGGGATGCTAGTCTTCACAATCCGGGCTCAAACGTCCTGAAACTTTGGGTGGCCTGGTGTGCCGTTCTCTCATTTCCTGAAAGGGGAGTCAGAAGTACTAAGGATGGACAACATCATAGCGGTCTCCTATGTGAGGGGGCACTCGGAGCTCCACCCTACTCCAAGAGGTTGAACCCATCATGTCTTGGGCCCAGAAAAACCTGGCCAATATTTTGGCAGTCTTCATCCCTGGAGCCTAGAATGTCCAGGCGGACTTCCTGTCCCGCACACAGCTGGACAACAACGAGTGGTCTCTTCATGTGCAGACGTTCGATTGGATCCTGTCCCTGGGGGTCAATCCTGAAGTGGATCTATTTGCATCCCCCTGCAACTTCAAGGTCAAGAAGTACTATACTCGAGTCCATTGCAGCCAGGCCTTCGGGATGGATGCCTTGACAGATCAGTGGAGTTTCAACAGGGCATATGATTTTCCCCCACTCCCGATCATCCTCAAGTTCTTACGGAGACTTCAAGCGGAAGCAGTCAAGGTGGTGGTGATTGCACCTTACTGGCTGAACAGGCCTTGGTTTCCCCTCCTGACCCAGCTCAGCTTCTGGGACCTCTTCCTCTCAGGCCGGACCTTTTTTCTCAGGAGGTCTGATGGTCTGGTTCTTGAGAGGGAGAGGCTGGAATCTTTTGGGTGCACTTCAAGAGTGATTTCTACCTTCATGAGCTCAAGAAAGGCGAGCACGAATAAAATATATATGAGAATATGGGCCAAGTTTGTCGAATTCTCATCCTCTACGGGCAGATTATTTAGGGATCCAAAGATCCAGGATATCTTCAGCTTCCTTCAATCCGGCCTAGATCTGTCTCAGTCCATCAGCTCTCTTAGAGTCCAAGTCTCAGCCTTATCTGCCTTCTCAGGAACATCATGGGCTATTCACCCACTAATCCGGCACTCCCCAAATTAAATCTCCCCCTCGTTCTTGACTTATTGTCTGGACTCAGTATCACGGGATCTACCCCGCTTTATTTCAAAGACCTTTCTGCAAAAGTCGCCTTCTTGGTCGCTATCACTTCGGCCAAGAGGGTTTCTGAGATCGGTTCCTTGGGTCATGAAGAACCATTCCTGACCTTTCTTCTGGGCCAGGTGGTCCTCATCCCTATGCTCGGCTCAAATCTGAAAGTCTCTTCAGTGTTCCATGAGAACCAAAATATCGTTCTGCCTACATTCAGGTCTCCAGGGTCTACCAAGGTTCATCCTCTAGATATTGGCGAAATACTGAAGGAATACCTGCAAGCTACTTTCTCCTTTAGACGCTCCGAATACCTGTTCATTCTGTACTCCGGCAGTAACAGAGGGAAGCTTCAACCAGAACAATTGCAGCCTGGATAGTCCAGTCCATTCAGCACGCTTATAAAGCTAAGGGCTATGCTCCTCCATAGGCGGTGACGGCACATTCCACCAGGGGTATAGCGACTTCATGGGCAGCAGCCCGGCATGTGGCTCCAGATGTCATCTGCAAAGCGGCCGCTTGGTCCTCCATTAATACTTTTATGTCACATTACTGCATAGAGCCTGCTTCTCTATCTTCTGTGGACTTTGGTTTAAGAATCGTATCAGTTGATGGGGCAAATTAAATCTTTTTTGTTCAGCATACCCACCCCGTGTGGTCTGGCTAGTTATTTCCCACACGTAGTCTGCCATGGAGCCTGTCAGGAAAACGGAAAATTTATTATCAAATACTGTACTTACCGTAATTTTCCTTTCCTGATGGACTCCATGGCAGACAGAGTTCCCACCCATTGGTCAAAGAATTGGCTATTTACGGAACGCAGTCCCTAGTGGTGAGCTCAAATTTATGGATAGGATAGTTACCACCGCTCCAGACAAACCAAACTGAAGTCTCCTTTCCTCCAAGACAAAAAGGGGAGAGAGCCCCAGGTGCTGGCAATTGCTGGTGCAGATATGATCGTGTAGAAGGATCTGGACAGCCGCACACCGGGATAGGCAGATAAAATTCTTCTTTATTAAATGAAGATAAGATACATATGACACCGCTGGAACGATACAGCTTAGCCGCTAACGCGTTTCACACTCATACAGAGCGCTTACTCATAAGCTGTATCGTTCCAGCGGTGTCATATGTACCTTATATTCATTTAATAAAGAAGAATTTTATCTGCCTATCCCGGTGTGCAGCTGTCCAGATCTTTCTACACAAATTTATGGATATGGGGTCCTATAGCATTGGAGAGGAGGCGGGGTTAACCCACACGTAGGCTGCCATGGAGTCCATCAGGAAAGGAAAATAACGGTAAGGATTTGATAATAAATTTTCTGTTATTTCTGAAAGCATTCTTCATTTACAGCATTTTTCACACCTGCTTGAAACTTTTGCACAAAAGTGTATTTGCATAAAATGACAACTTCACTTTATTTGCATACCTCACCAATAAAGCTGGGATAACTTTCTCGTTGTTTATCTCCCTTCACATCTAGACATAAAACTACTATGACTGATCTCCCCCCGAATTCTGCTATAAAATGAAATAAAAACAAATGTAATAGTGATACAATATGCATTATACAAATATACAAAATAGCATTTGTCCAGGGGCTGGGCTGAGAAAGGCCTGTGGTGCTCATTCCCTTGGAATGGCAGTCCAGGGGTGCTGGAAAAATTCACAGTGGGGAGACTCGCTTGTTTTTATTATGGCCCCTTGATCACAGCACTCATTGCATGCTTTTTGTTTTTACACCTTTTTTTCCCTCTTGGATTGGGTTTTTTGGCTGGGACTGGAGCAATTTTCTATACTGTGCATTGTATAGCACCATAGCAGCACTTATCCTTTATCCCCATCTCTTTTTATTATGTTTGTATGTCTTGTACTTTTTGGCAAACACATGGCACCCCCCCCCCCCCCCATTTGTAGGGTGTAGATCCCCCAGCGTCCCCTAAAAGGGGAGGGCACATGGCCTTATGACCAGGTTCTCTCCATCCCATGGGGTCTCCCTTTGGGTGAGCCTCACCCATTACTTGGGTGGACTCTGTCCTGAAGAATGGGGTCCACCTAGTTTTAACTAGGTACCAGTACCACAGTCCCCGTCAGGAGCCTTATACCCCCATACCCCCAAGGAAAAGGACCTGGGTCCTTTCTCTTCGGAGGAGGACCATGTGTACACCCTGTGTACTTTTTTGTCTACTTTACTTTTGTGTGCTCACTTTTTTTCCCACCTGGTGTTAGTTTAGATTGTGCGCAGCACATTGCAGAGCTAAAAAAATAAAAAAGCTCCTTTATTATAGGTGTAAATATCACAAATATAATGTTGTTATTATTTTTTATTAATGTTATATTGATTATCATTCTTATTATATTTGGTATTATTATTACTGTCATAATTATCATGTTTTATGTTTTTATTATATGTATTGTTAATGTTTTTGTTCTATTTATTCACATTACTATATTTGTTATTATGACTATTCTATGTATTCTTATGTTTATTAGTGTTATTATTATATTAGTTATTATTCTCACTATAGTTGTATTTATTCTCAATAGTATTCTTATTATATATATTCTATTTCTTCTCATTATTGATGATAATAGTAACAATGTTTCTTCTCCTCATCTCGGGGTGATGTCGCCCCCCGGTGGAGATCGCTCACACTGCGCTGGCCGTTTACTGCAGACTACAGCTCCCAGAATGCAGTGCGCGGTCATGTGATCTGAGTTCCTGCTCCAGCTCAGCTCTGGGTGGTTGGTGAGTGCACCTGTGGTATTAATAGTTGTGTTCCGGGGGGGAGAGGGACCCTGCAAGAAGCACTTACCTATAGGTGTACAGATAGGGGGTACTTACCTCTCCCAGGCTTTCCTGGGGTTGATCTGTCACATTACAGATCACTTACAGTATAGTGTCACCTCTCCCTGATCAGATAATCCCCTACTATCAGTTGGAGGTGGAGTCTGTCTTCTTATATCTTTCAAGCGCTCCAGTCTCCCCCTATAGTTCTAGTTTTGTTATAGGTGGAACCTGTGATAGATCTTATGGGTTCCAGCAGTGAGCCCCCCATAACTGTGTTCTCTTCCATTTTGGGGTGTTCTGATAACTCCTGATGGGTGGTGGGCAGACCCGGGAACTCCACCATCAGATGACCTGAGAGATGGAAGGAAGTGGGAGCAGAGCGATAAATATCGGTTCTGGGTGGAGGAATTCTGTGAGCTGACCCCATTCAATCTCACTTCTGTAAAATCCAGCTGACTGTACTGGAGAAGTACACAGGGTGAAGTTGCCACCTCATCCCTTTAAACCTGGACACATATTAATTAGACAGGTTCTGTGGGTGATTAAGGTGGTAATTAAACTCAGTTGGTGCCTTACCTGCATTAAATTAGCCTCAGAACCTGTGTATTTCATATCTGCTTGGGTTTAAAGGGATGAGATGGCAACCCTAATACAGGGTGGTGCACGGCTGTATAGGACCTGTGTGGTGTTGGGCTGCATTTCTATGGACGTGACATGGCCTACTGAGATGTGTATGAACTGCAGACAAAGCAAGCCAAACGATGGGGAGGAGGTCACTGACAGGTTAGGAGGAGGTCACCTGTGGGTCAGGAGGAGGTCACTGGCAAGTCAGGAGGAAAATGTCAACTGCAGGCCAGGAGAGTCACTGGTAAGTAAGGAGGAAGATGTCCACTGCAGGTCTGGAGGAGGTCACTAGCAGAGTCAGGAGGAAGATGTCATCTGCAGGTCAGTAGGAAGTCACTGGTAAGTATGGAGGAAGATGTCATCTGCAGGTCACTTGGAAGTCACTGGTAAGTATGGAGGAAGATGTCATCTGCAGGTCACTTGGAAGTCACTGGTAAGTATGGAGGAAGATGTCATCTGCAGGTCACTTGGAAGTCACTGGTAAGTATGGAGGAAGATGTCAACTGCAGCTCAGGAGGAAGTCACTGGTAAATAAGGAGGAAGATGTCCACTGCAGGTCTGGAAGAGGTCACTAGCAGAGTCAGGAGGAAGATGTCATCTGCAGGTCAGTAGGAAGTCACTGGTAAGTATGGAGGAATATGTCAATTGCAGGTAAGGAGGAAGATGTCAACTGCAGGTCAGGAGGAAGCCACTGGTAAGTAAGAAGGAAGATGTCAACTGCAGATCTGGAGGAGGTCACTAGCAGGTCAGGAGGAAGATGTCAACTGCAGGTCAGGAGGAAGATGTCAACTGCAGGTCAGGAGGAAGATGTCAACTGCAGGTCAGGAGGAAGATGTCAACTGCAGGTCAGGAGGAAGATGTCAACTGCAGGTCAGAAGGAAGATGTCAACTGCAGGTCAGAAGGAAGTCGCTGGTAAATAAGGAGGAAGATGTCAATTGCTGGTCAGGTGGAAAATGTCAACTGCAGGTAAGGAGGAAATCACTGGTAAGTAAGGAGGAAGATGTCAACTGCAGGTCAGGAGGAAAACCATCTGCAGGTCAGGAGAAGGAGGAGATTACTTGCATCGGTCAGTTAATATGTGTGCAATGTTTCAGACTTGTACCTGTTTCTCTCGCTGTCTACAGATTAGTGGCCAGAATGGCATCACACACAGACTGGACAGTGCTGGTCCTCACCTGTCAGCATAAGGACAGTGTCCAGGCCTTTCAGAGAGGTGAGAGTTGTATTGACTTCCCTTCCCTCATCACCTCTGCTCTCTTCTTCTTCCTTCTTCTTTCCTCTTTCCTCTTCCTCTTCTTCCGTCTATTTCCTACCCTCCCTTTCATTCTCTCCCCCTCTACCATACTCCTCTACTCTATTGGTGGAGTACAATGCACCATGCAACACATTACAATGGGGAAGGCTGTCGGTGTTTTCCCTTCACTTCTCTCTGACACCTGTCACCTAGACAGGAAATGAGAAGAAATATCCCAAATAAAGACTCAACCTAAAAATGGAGTTGGGCTTTAGGGCCACTTTGTTACGTTTGCACAGTCACTGTGTTTTCTGGATAGAATTTGCAGTTTTAGGTGACATGTTCAATAGAAATGGTCTTTAATGAATGTATTCTCCACCCAGAACTAGAGATCAGACAGCGACGCGGCATCCTGCCCCCAGATACACTGCTGCTGACAGTGGAAGACCCCCAGGCTCATGTGGGCAGCGGAGGAGCCACTCTGAATGCTCTGCTGGTTGCTGCGGAACACCTGAGTGCTCGTGCCGGGTACACGGTGAGTGGTATGATTGTGCATTGCTTGTTGTCCCCTGGGTGTCATGTCTGGGCCCCATAGTGCAGGATGGCTCTTCTTCCTGTTATCCCCTTGATGTCATGTTCCAACCACGTAGTGTAGCATAGCTCCTCTTCCTGTTGTCTCCTGAGTGTCACATTTGAACCCCATAATGCAGGGTGGTTTCTTTTCCTGTTGTCCCCCGGGTGTCATGTTCAAACCTCATAGTGCAGGGTGGTCCTTTTTCCTGTTGTCCCCTGGGTGTCATGTCTGGGCCCTGTAGAGCAGAGTTTGCTTCCTCTTCGTTTTGTCTCCTGGGTGTCACATTCCGGGCCCCGTAATGCAGGGTAGCTCCTTTTCCTTCTTGTCCCTTGAGTATCATATCTAAGCTCTGTAGTGCAGGGTGGCTTCTCCTCCTGTTATTTCCTGGACATCACATCCAGGCCTCATAGTACAGTGAATTCTAAATCTGTGCTTGTGTAGTCATTTCCAAAATGAAGAGGTCCTCACAGTCTCCCTTCTGTCTTCCTGCCAGGTTGTGTCCTCAGACGTTCTGCAGGGGGCACGACTTCTCATTCTGCACACGGTGAGTGATTGCACAGCAGCGATGATGAGCCAAGTAAGACTAATCACTAACCTTCCCATGTCTGGCTCTGAAAGGGGCGGGACTTCCTGTTTGATGACTGTGGCCGCGGGTTTACCGTTTTGCCCCTGGAGGATCCACAAGCACCAGTAGAATCTGTCACCTGCAACTTGGACAGTCTATTGAATGTACTGAGATATCAGGTATGTAGAATGGGTCTGTATGCACAAAGTGGGCCGGGAGAGAAGGATAGCTGAGATACCAGGTGGGCGCAATGTCTCTGTGTGCGCAAATTAGGCAGAAGGGGGGGCATAGTTGAGATACCAGGTGGGTGGAACGGGTCTGTGTATGCAAAGTGGGTATGGAGGGGATAACTCGGAAACCAGGTGGGCAGAATGGGTTTGTGTGTGAAATCTGAGCCGGGGGGGGGGAGCGTAACATCATCTTTCACATTAAACAAAAAAGATTGGGCTAACTTTACTGTTTCGTTTTTATTTTTATTCATTGAAGTGTGTTTTTTCCCAAAAAATTGCATTTGAAAGACCGCTGGGCAAATACAGTGTGAGATAAAATATTGCAGCAATTTTATTCCCTAGGGTCTCTGCTAATATATATATAATGTTTGGGGTTCCAAGTTATTTTCTAGCACAAAATATTGATTTTTAACTTAAGAAACAAGATTCAGAAAAAGATTTAGACTTTAAGTAGTTAAACTTCCTGCATTTACAAAGTTGTTAAAAACTTGGCAGACTGCCTGGATTTTTTATTTACACACAGAAGTTTATCCCTTTTGATCTAAGAAGGAAGAGTTAGTTGCAATGTTTCATGTTTAAAACTTGGCAGACTGCCTGGATGTTTTCTTTTGACAGCTGAGTGAGCAGATAAGTCTCTCCACTCTCTTGCTATATGAAAGAATCAACAAACTCTGCAATAGAGATCGTCAGGGGGGTTGAATCGAGATCACGATTTTTTTAACAATTGTGCAGCTCTACCAGGTGGACCGAACGGGTCTGTGTGCACAAATGGGGCCTTGAGCGAAGGGCATAGTTGAGATATCGGGTGGGCAGGTCTGTGTGTGCATTTGTGATATTTATTGTAGATGGTCAGCTCTGGTGGTGAGTTAAATTATTGTGCACACATGATTTATGGTAACATGGTGTGTAATCTGATCTCTCTGATTCCTTCCAGCTGTGTCCTGGATCTCCCCCTGGTGTCTGGATCTGCAGCACGGATATGACGCTGACTCTGCGCTCTGTCCCAAGTGAGTCCTGAGGATAACCCTCATTGTGGCCTTATCCCATCATCCTTTGCAGATCAGACAGTTCCTGTCGTAGCTGCAGGTCTGATGTATCAATGTGTCTGAATTAAGAACTTCAAGTCTTGCCAGATTTGCCATTCTCCTCTCTATCCTCTCTGGGCTCCCTTCATATCCGTCCTCTCTGTGCGCTTGTCCTCTCCATCCTCTATCTGCTTCTGTCATCTCCATCCTCTTTGTGCTCCAGTCACCTCCACCCCTGCTGTGCTCCTATCATTGATGTACTACCATAATCAAAATCCATGCTGTGCTCCTCCTGTCCTCTCCTTTCTCTTTAAGCTCCTGTCATATCCATCCTCTCTCTGCTTCTATCCTCTTCATGTTCTTTAAGCTCCTGTCCTCTCCATCCTCTCTGTTCTCCTGTCCTCTCTTTTTCCCTGTTGTGCTCATGTCATCTCTGTCCTTGCTGCCATCCTTTTTTTTTTTTTTTGCTGCCATCCTGTCATCTTCATCCTTGCTTCATTTTTTTTTTCTTGCTGCCATCCTGTCATCTTCATCCTTGCTGCATTCCATCTGTTCTCTCTGTACTCTTGTCATCTCCATTCTTCTTATGTTCAGGAATAGAGTGGAACCAGTTTTGGGGTGCTCGGGTCATTGCTCTCCCAGGATCTCCAGAATACGCTCGGAATCATGGGGTCTATTTGACAGACACAAAGGTAGGTTGGTGGTGGGAGGAGGGAGTGCGGACAATGAGCTGGAGGTGAGAATTCCTCTTCTGTGTTCCAGGGGACAGTGAGAGACATCGTATACCGAGGGTGTGAGGAGAGGATCCGCGCCTGTCTGCTGGAGGATCAACATGTCCCCCTGGTAATACTCCTGTCCTCAGAGATGAGACCCCTCCTGTCTCCTTCTATATCTATAGATGACATAGGATGGAGATAACCATCACCCCATCCAGCATATTAGCCAGGACTACACTGTCATATAGTGTTGTGTGACCCCAGAGCTTCGGTGGGTGGTCGGATGGTGAAGGTGTGATCAGCACCCATTTAGGTCTCTATTGTCACACCAGTAACATTGAATTGGATTTGAATCAGGATGTCTGTTTTTGGGTGTCTTTGGTCCCCGGGATGTCAGTCTGTCGGTGTCTCCGGTCCCTGGAATATCTGCCTGTGGGTGTGTCCAGTCCCCAGGATGTCTGTTTGTGGTCCCCAGGATGTCCATCTGTGAGTGTCTCTGGTCCCTGAGAGCTATAGCAGGAAGATCTGTTAGCTTGCTAGAGATGAGATACAGGGGTGACTTTGCTCACCACACTCCATCTTATCTGAAATGTTACCGACCCTTTGACTGATCTCACTGTGTGAAAACTCCAATTATTGCTCCTGCTTTATGAATAATCCGGCTATCTGTGTCTCCATCAGGTGTCTGGAATCGTCTTCCTCTCCTCGGAGACAGCGGAACGTTTCCTTGGCACTCTGGCCTCCTCTCCTCTGGACGGATGTACCTACCAGGGACTGGACTCTGGAGCAGAACCCTTGGAGGTGTGTGAGCGGTTCTGTCCCTCTGCTTGTGTATTGTAGAGACAGCTCCATGGTCAGGAATGATTGGCTCTGTCCCCCTGCTCTTGTACTGATGTCTCCATAGTCAGGAATGTGATTTGTTGTAGACATGTGCACTGACCAAAAATGTGTTCATTTTCGCTTCATTTGTTTTTTTGCTTTTTTAGGAAATTCGGAAATCCGAAAATTCTAATTTTCGAATTTCCACATTTTCAAATTTTTGAATTTCCGCATTTTTGAATTCTGAATTTCGGAATTTTCGGAATTCGAAAATCTGAAAAAAAGAAAGTTATTATTTCAAATTTTATTGATTTTTCTTTCTTTTTTTCAGATTTTTGAATTTCCAAATTTCTGAATTTTCAAATTCGGAATTAAAAAATTTGGAAATTAGAAAATTTGGAAATTCGGAAATTTGAAAATGCGGAAATTCGAAAATCTGAAAAAAAGAAAGAGAAAATCAGTAAAATTTGAAATAATAACTTCAATTATAGGTATTGGAATTTCCTTTCAAATTTGGCTGTTTGTGAACGTAACGAATATAAATTTTATCTGAAGTTACGAATTATCCAAAATAACGAATGCCGCATCTAAACAAAAGGAATGGAACAAATGAATAATAAATAATAATAATAATAATAATAAAAAGGTTTTATTATTATTATTGTTATTTATTATTATTATTATTAGATTGTTACGTTGCATTCGTTTTAGATACGGCATTCGTTATTTCAAATAATTCATTCAAATACGTTCACTAACAGCCAAATTTGAAAGGAAATTTCAATACCTATAATTTAATATTTATTATTAATTATTATTTTAGATTTTTGGGGTTTTCGAATTTTCTTAGTCTTTTGAATGTTCAGATTTTCATTCTTATTTTTAGATTTTCAAATTTCCAAACTTTTGAATTTTTTTTTAAATTTCGAAATTTCGAATTTCCGAAATTTCAGAAGTTCGGAAATTAACGAATTTGTTAAAATTCGTTAAACGAATTCGGAACTAAACGAATTGCACATGTCTAATTTGTTATGTCTCGCAGATTTCCCTGTTCCTGGATGTTTTAATGAGTATGTGTGAGGATGTCACCGAGGATAGGTTTCTGGGCGAAGCATCGGGGATTAGTGATCGCTCTAAAAGTGCCCGGATGGTGCTATGGAAGGAGCTGCATGAGCTTCCCCTGAACATGGGTGAGGGGCCTCTCTGCATTGTCTGAAGAGCTGACGCTCTAATTATCTGTTCTTTTGTTATAATAAGAAATGGGAGGAAGTTATTGCCCCTCCTGTCATATATCCTGAGGATCCTCCATACTGTACCGTGTGACCAGTCTGAGGGTGGAGACAGTGCAGGGTGGAGCTTCATCAATCTAATAATTCTATATAATATACACTCACCGGCCACTTTATTAAGTACACCTGTTCAATTGCTTGGTAAAACAATCAGCCAATCACTTGGCAGCAACTCAATGCATTTAGGCATCTAGATGTGGTGAAGATGTCTTGCTGAAGTTCAAACCGAGCATCAGAATGGGGAAGAAAGGGGATTTAAGTGACTTTAAATGTGGCATGGTTGTTGGTGCCAGAAGGGCTGGTCTTTGTATGTCAAAAACTGCTGATTTACTGGGATTTTCAGGCACAACCATCTCTCGGGTTTACAGAGAATGGTTCGAAAAAGAGAAAATATCCAGTGAGCAGAATTTGTGTAGAGGAAAATGTCTTGTTGAAGTCAGAGGAGAATAGGCAGACTGGTTGGAGATGATAGAAAAGCAACAGTAACTCAAATAACCACTCGTTACAACCAAGGTATGAAGAATATCATCTCTGAATGCACAACACATCGAACGTTAAACCAGATGGGCTTCAGCAGCAGAAGACCGCACCGGGTGCCACTCCTGTCAGCTAAGAACAGGAAACTGAGACTACAATTCGCACAGGCTCACCAAAATTAGACAATAGAAGATTGAAAAAACGTTGCCTGGTCTGATGAGTCTCGATTTTAACTGCAACATTCAGATGGTGGGGTCAGAATTTGGCATAAACAACATGAAAGCATGGATCCATCCTGCCTTGTATCAGTGGTTCAGGCTGGTGATGATGTAATGGTGTGGGGGATATTTTTTTGGCACACTTTGGGCCCCTTAGTACCAATTGAGTATCATTTAAACCCCACGACCTCCCTGAGTATTGTTGCTGATCATGTCCATCCCTTTATGACTACAGTGTCCCCATCTTCTGATGGCTCCTTCCAGCAGGATAATGCACCATGTCACAAAGCTCAAATCATCTCACCACTGGACAATGAGGTCACTGTACTCCAATGGCCTCCACACTCACCACATCTCAATCCAATAGAGCACCTTTGGGATGTGGTGGGACCTTGTTGAATCTATGCCACGAAGAATGAAGGCAGTTCTGAAGGCAACAGGGGGTCCAACCTGGTACTAGCAAGGTGTACCTAATAAAGTGGATGGTGTGTGCGTGTGTGTGTGTAATATATAAATATAAATATAAATAAATAAATATATATATATATATATATATATATATATATATATATATATATATATATATATATATAGTGTGTAATGATATTTGTTGTGTTAATTGTGTGTGCAGTGTACATCCCGGATGGCAGCTATGAGTACCTGTCCCTCTGCGCTCACCATCATATCACCAGTCTGATAAAAGCCGCTTCACAAGGATCCCGAGGGAGGAAGATGGCACAATCATTTGTCACAGTATGTAGAGGATAGAGAACATGGGTATGGGGGACCAAGGGATGGGGTCAGTGGATGCAAAGTTATGGGTGGGGATAGTGGACCCAGGAATTGGGGTGGGGTACCTGGGGATGGGGGAAGGGAACCCAAGGATAGGTGTAATCTGGGGATTAGGGTGGGATACCCAAGGCAGGGTATCCAGAGATGGGAATGGGGTATGTGGTGAAGGGGGGCTTAAGCATAAGGTACCCAGGGATGTGGATTGTGGTCCAAGGGGTGGGTTAGATGGGGCTGGGGGACCCAAGGATAGAGTTGGGATACCCAGGGATGGGGGTGAGATACCTGTGGATGTGAGATAGGGAGCTGAGGGACCCAGGGATGGGGTGAGGTGCCTGTGGATGTGAGATCAGAAGCTGAGGGACCCAGGGATGGAGTTGGGTTACCCATGGATGGGGACATTGGTTTAGATGTGTGGTCAGTGTATTGTTCTCTCTTCATTTAGAATCCAGATCTGATAGAAGACGGGAGCTGTGTGGTGAACAGTCTGCTGAATGGAGAGGTGACTCTGTGTAGGGGTAGTGCAGTACAGAACTGCCATCTGCAGGTAAGTTGTATTAGTGATAAGTCCCTTCCTATGACCATCTATGACTCCATTACTAATAATGACGTTTAGAGCCATGCCGTGCTTTTCTACTGTACACTGAACTCTTTTCATAGGGTCCTCTTCATGTGGGCAGCGGGTGTCTTCTGTCTGGTATTGCCCCCGAGGGAGGAGCAAGGCTATGTGGGTACCATCTAAATGATGTCATCCTCCAGGCACATCCTATCCGTATCCAGAACCTTTCCCTCACAGTGTACAGCCTTCTGGGGACCAACGACCAACTCCAGGTATCATTCTTTACTTCCTCAATGGCCCTCACTCATCCTCATTGACCTCTCAACGACCCTCACTCATCTTCAATGACCTCTTGATGACCCTCGCTGATCTTCATTCATTCTCACTGACATCTTAAGGATTCTCACTCATCTTCGGTGACCCTTACTCATTCTCAGTAGCCCTCCCTCATTCTTAGTGACCCTCGCTCGTCTTTAGTTAACCTCATTCAACTTCACTGACTTCTCAATGACCCTCATTCATTCTCACTAACTTCCACTCCTCCTTATTATCACTTACCCTCAAACATCATCACTCACTCTTCCTCGGTGGCCTTCACTCTTCCTCGGTGGCCTTCACTCTTCCTCGGTGGCCTTCACTCTTCCTCGGTGGCCTTCACTCTTCCTCTGTGAACCTCATGCATCCTCACTGACCCTCCCTCAATGACCCTGAATGTGTCTTTATTAGAATAATCTCATAACACTGCTGTCTTCCCAGTGTCCTGCAGAAGGTGGATCACCCACTTACCTCAACCTCCCTTGGGATGAATTTTTCCTCAGGACAGGAATAAGGTGAGTGGAATAGATAGATGACATTCATTCCCTGGTGTACAGATATCCTTACTTCCCCCCTCTCTTCTTATGTCTTGCAGTGAGAGGGACCTTTGGGGTTCAGAACATTGCAGTAGCGAGTGCAGCATATTGACTGCCCCCCTCTTTCCCGTCCTTCACCCCAGCGAGTCTCTGGGTATTGAGGATGTCCTGTGGTTCCTACGTTCAGGGACTTGTGGCACAGATTGTGAAAGCTGGAGGCAGCGTTGGCGAAGTTCTTGGCGTATGTCCTGGCAACAGATCTGGCAACATCGGGACCAGGAGAGGTCACTGCAGGCCCGCAGGGAAGTGTTTTTCAGCCAGGCCCTGGAAAAGGTAAACAGAATTCTACTGGCCAGGGAGGAGAGAAGTCTGATGCCCATTATACGGGCAGCCGTGCAGGAGGGCGCCCACCAGAGGCTGCTGGACACACTGGACAATGGTGAGGCCTGATATACATTGACCTCACACTGCATGTGGTCTGAATTTGAGAGGTAGTGACCAGTTTCCCTTGTCATAGTGGCCTCAAAGACTGAAGATGCCGGAGTCGCTGCACGAGCCCTGGCCTGTGTTGCTGACCTCCTGGGCTGCATGGCCGATGGAGAGGGGGGCCTGAGGAGTGGACCGGCAGCTAACAAAGCTTGGGCTCCTGGATATCTACTGCTGGAGAAGGGAGACATCGCACAGGGTGTGAGACTGATGGCTGTGGAGCGACAGAAATGGCTTAGCAGGTAGGTAGAATTGCAAGCAGAGATAATTTGCTGGAGGAGCGATATCTGCAGGTACTGAACACACAGGCTTTAAAGCAAAACTATGGGCACAAAACCTTTTATTTACTTATACTCCTCAATAGCCACAAAGATCTACACCTATCAGCCATAACTTTATCGCCACTGACAGGTAAAGTGAATAACACTGATTATCTTGGTACAATGGCATCTGTAAGTGGGTGGGATATATTAGGCAGCAAGTGAACATGTTGTCCCTGAAGTTGATGTGTTGAAAGCAGAAAAAATGGGCAAGATGTGAGGGCAAGATTTGAGGATTTAAGCGACTTTGACAAGGGCGAAGTTGTAATGGCTAGATGACTGGGTCAGAGCAACTCCAAAACTGTAGCTCTTGTGGGATGTTTCCAGTCTGCAGTGGTCAGGACTGACCAAAATGTAATGCTGGTTTTCGATAGAAAGGTGTCAGAACACACAGTGCATTGCAGTTCGTTGTGTATGGGGCTGTGTAGCCACAGACCAGTCGGGGTGCCCACGCTGACTTGTGTCCACTGCCAAAAGTGCCTACAATGGACACATCAGCATCACGACTGGACCACAGAGCAGTGGAAGAAGGTGGCCTGATCTGATGAATTCAAGAATGGTTTGAAGAACACAATAATGAGTTTGAGTTGTTGAATTGGACTCCAAATTCTCCAGATCTCAGTCCAATTGAGCATCTGTGGGATGTGCTGGAAAAACAAGCATAGTCTATAGGGGCCCATGCTTTGCAACTTATGGGACTTAAAGTGGTGTTCCGGTCAAAATTATACTTATTTAATTAAAATACCCCTATAATACACAAGCTTAATGTATTCTAGTAAAGTTAGTCTGTAAACTGAGGTCTGTTTTGTTAGTTTATAGCAGTAGTTTGTTATTTTATAAACTTCCAGCAGGCCGTGGCCATCTTAAGTGTGGGCATCTGAAGCCAGACTGTATTTATTCCTGGATCTCATCCTTGCAGATCTTGCACATGCTCAGTGCAGCACAAGCGGTGTAATAGGTTTCAGGTCAGGTTTCCACAGCAACGGCAGTGTCAGAGGAAGTTGCCGCCCCTTCCCAGAAGGCATTGCAAACAGGAAATGATGCGATGGGCCACGGCCAGGGAGGAGGAAGTGAAAAATAAATACAGCAGATATACAGTAGGTGCTGAGAAAAAAAATAAAAAAACATCCAATTCGTTTACAGTGCACAGTTTAATGAGGGATGCTGAAGAGATGTAAAAGTGGGTGGAACTCCACTTTAAAGGATCTGCTACTGATGGCTTGGTGCCAGATACCACAGCATACCTTTAGAGGTCTAGCTGAGTCCATGCCTTGACGGGTTATGGTGGGTGGTCATAATGGTATAGTCGATCTGTGTATATTCACTTTGGGTGCACCAAATGCTGAAAATCCAGATATTACCTTGTAAAAGTAGCAGTAACATCACTGTGCTGTACATAACCTGTGCTGAAAGCAGAGCTTTGGGTATAGGGGGGGGGGGGGGTTCCCAGCAGGCCCCATCCATCACAGGTTGCCAGTAGAAAACTACAGGAAGGGACAGAGACAATTCCAGTCACCCTGCACAAGGAGAGAGACATGCAGTGACTGGTATGGAAAACTGGAAATAGGGATGGTGCAGGCCCCTAGAGGAGCACATTCCAGAAGAACTTCCAATGGCCTCCTAGTGCCAACGCTTTCCCACCCCTTCCTGTTTCCTGCACATTCTTTTTGTCCAGTGAGGCTACTCATCATAATAATGGGCCAATAGGAATGTGTCGGGGTGGGACTTCGCAGCAAGTGCCATCACTACTCAGAAGTATCTGGACTTTGCCTATTAGAGTGGTTCATGTGAGCAAATTCTGCTCCAGTTCTTTGGCTTTATGACGCATTGAAAGATGTACCTTGCCTAAATAACCACTTTCCTTTCACAGACCTGCTCTTCTTCTGCGCGCAGCTCGTCATTATGAAGGGGCGGAACAAATCTTAATCCGCCGAGCGGTGATGTCATCCTTCCAATTTGTGTCTATCGGCGAGAAGAAGCCCCCGCCCCAGGGACAGTGGGTGACCGCAGAGTGTCCGGCGCGCATTGATATGTCTGGTAAGTGAGCTGACCAAGTTTGGGCAGAGTACTGCCACTCCATATGGTGACTGACCTGCAATGGTACAATGTTTCTGATGTTGGTTCATAGTTCCACCTGTTCATTATTTTTTTCTTACGTTGTTAGGGGGATGGAGTGACACCCCTCCCATCACATATGAACATGGAGGGGCCGTGGTAAATGTTGCTGTTCTGGTCGATGGTCAGCGGCCTATAGGCGCTCGGGCGAGGAGGATTCCAGAGCCACATCTGCGTCTCTGCAGTACCAGTGGTCCCCGTGGACTGGCTCTTCAGACGCAGTTGACCTGTCACAGTCTCTCGGATATGCAGGATTACTGCCAGCCGCAGGCTCCAGGTGATGGTCACAACAAGGCTGCTCAGGGGATGGTGTCATGTGGGTGTGGCTGACCTCATATTGTCTTCACCTCCTCAGGGGCATTGCTTAAAGCTGCCTTCATCTGTTCGGGGACTGTGGAGCTGACATCAGAGAAAGCCTTGTCCGAGCAGCTCTCTGGGAAGTATGGTGGAGGTATCGAGCTGCAGACGTGGTCCTATCTGCCGCATGGGTCTGGTTTGGGTGAGTGACAAATTGGGTTGCTGCCCCCCCCCCCCCCCCCCCCACAGCTCAGCCTAAAGTGATTGTAAACCCAGCATTTAAAAAAAAAAAAAAAACAAACGTCAAACTCACGTGCTCTACAGCAGTAGGAGCCAATGGTTCCCACTGCTGTCTCAAAGCCTATAAGGAGGGAAAGGGCAGAGAGAGGCACTGCTCTCGCGCACAGCGCTGGACCAGGATCAAGCTCAGGTTAGTATAAGTTGAGAGCTGTGGGGGGGGGGGGGGGGGGGGGGGTCCTGCCAGTAGCAGCACTTCCTGCTGCAGGCTGAGAGCACTTGGAGCAGGTCAGCTGCCAGTCAGAAGGGAGTCAAGTGCGGGTCAGAAGGGGTCAAATGCAATTCAGGAGGTCAGCTGCAAGCTTGAATGGGGTCATTTGCAGGCCATGTGCATCTGTCAATGAACTCTGAATGATCTCATGAGTGTTGCAAACCAATGTGGTTGACAGAAGACCAATGTCCATCCACACAGGTCCTAATGCACACTCCTTCACTTGGTCATTGGGCTGCCTGTCAGGTCTGTGGGGGGAATGTGCAGTTATAATAGTAGAAGAAAACCCGTCCATCATCTGCAGGATAGTACAGGATTAACTCTGTGTGTGGACAATACTGATCCACTCGCACAAAAGGCCAGCCACTTTCTGATGATATCAACATAGACAATGCTTTAGACCTCATTTACATGACTGCTGAGGTCTGTACACCATGAATGAGTAATTTGTTATGTGCCTGGAGCAGCCGGGTGCTGTAAGTCTTTGGGGCATGTACAGGCACAGCCACTCATCCTAAATTTGACAGGCTTTGGGTGGGCACCTCCAAATGCACACTGTCTATATTCGGGGCCATTTACCCACACCCAGGTGGTATTTTTTTTTTTTTTGAGGGTTACAGGGCCCTGCCAGAGAGGCTCTAGGGGCCCTGTGGCTTCTGATGTTGGCCCTAAAGGTTAGTACCTAGAGTTTCACTCCACTTCTTCCATAATATCCTAAAAAAAATGAATGGTGGAGTAAGGTCCTCCGCCAGTTCTTCAAGCACTTCCAATCAGAATTCAGTGCAACTGGCATCCTCTGTGCTGGAGACTGCAGACTTCCTTCTCTGGTACATCAATCATATGAACCTTTTCCTAAAGGTACCAGCAGTATCCTGGCCGGAGCGGTGATGGCGGTTCTTTACGAGGTGTCAGGACGCTCATCAGATGCCGAATCTCTCATTCACGCAGTGCTGCATCTGGAACAAGTCCTTACTACAGGTGAGTAATAGTGGGTTGTTGTCTCGCTACTTAGCGGAAGAAGTGCTCTCTATATAGTGATCGCTGTCTCCTCTCAGGTGGCGGCTGGCAGGACCAAGTCGGGGGGCTTATTCCAGGGGTGAAGATTGGACGCTCTGCTCCTGCACTGCCCCTTCAGGTGACTGTGGAACGGGTGGAACTGCCAGAGGGGTTTATGGAAATGATAAACAAACACCTGCTGCTGGTGTATACTGGGAAGACAAGACTGGCCCGCAATCTTCTGCAGGTACATGCTCCTCATCACACACTCACCACAGTGAAAAAAAACAATCTCTGTTTTTTTAAAATATCTAGACATATGAATCAATGAGTAGAACTTATATTCATTAATACAATAAGAAATGTATTTTGTGCTTTCTGTAGCAGCTGATCAACTTCTTATCATCATTTAGCCTCTTGGGTCTAAACTTCCCAGTTAGCAGTCCCTTGTTGTATCACCGTGAGGCACTATAGAGTCCGTTTCCATGTGCCATGGCAGCATTACCACTTTGTTTCACTTGGTGAACCCCCCCAATCTGTCTCCAGGACAACCTCTGTTTTCTCCATTCAGGATGTTTTGCGAAATTGGTACGCTCGCCTTCCAGATATCATGCTGAACGTGGACGCACTAGTAAGCAACGCTGAGCTGTGTGCCAGAGCCTTCCGTACTGGTGAGTTATATTTGGTTCATACATAGTATCAATTTCCAGTTCAGCCGTTTTTAGAAATGTTCTTGTTGTTTATAATTAATTCACCTGGACAGAAAATTCACGTTTGTATGCAGATAAGTTAGAGCAGTGGTGGTCAACTTTCTTCCTCAAGTATGGCCCCTGACATCACTAAAGGGCTGCACATAATATTCAGAGAATGTAATGATGCTGCTGACAGAGACTGCAGACATGCTACAGGAGACGGTCAGAGACTGCAGACATGCTACAGGAGACGGTCAGAGACTGCAGACATGCTACAGGAGACGGTCAGAGACTGCAGACATGCTACAGGAGACGGTCAGAGACTGCAGACATGCTACAGGAGACGGTCAGAGACTGCAGACATGCTACAGGAGACGGTCAGAGACTGCAGACATGCTACAGGAGACGGTCAGAGACTGCAGACATGCTACAGGAGACGGTCAGAGACTGCAGACATGCTACAGGAGACGGTCAGAGACTGCAGACATGCTACAGGAGACGGTCAGAGACTGCAGACATGCTACAGGAGACGGTCAGAGACTGCAGACATGCTACAGGAGACGGTCAGAGACTGCAGACATGCTACAGGAGACGGTCAGAGACTGCAGACATGCTACAGGAGACGGTCAGAGACTGCAGACATGCTACAGGAGACGGTCAGAGACTGCAGACATGCTACAGGAGACGGTCAGAGACTGCAGACATGCTACAGGAGACGGTCAGAGACTGCAGACATGCTACAGAAGACGGTCAGAGACTGCAGACATACTACAGAAGATGGTCAGAGACTGCAGACATACTACAGAGGATGGTCAGTGACTGCAGACATTACTTCAGAAGACGGTCAGAGACTGCAGACATGCTACAGGAACCGTTCAGAGACTGCAGACATTTTACAAAAGATGATCAGAGACTGCAGACATACCATTGGAGATGGCAACAAACTGCAGACATTCTACAGGAGATGATGAGACACCAGAGGGCCTTGGGGGTATAGAAAATATGCTCACAGATCTGATGAGTGATATTCTCCCGCAGGGGCCATGGAACAGCTGGGTCATTGTCTGTCCACGTACTGGCAGCAGAAGAAGTGCATGGCACCGGGCTGTGAGCCGCAGGCTGTACGCAGGATAATGGACACGTTACAGCCACATGTGTATGGGCAGAGCCTGGCCGGGGCTGGAGGGGGCGGCTTCCTCTATGTACTAACAAAGGAGCCGGAGCAGAAAAACACCATACAGAGACTACTGGAGAACACACAGGTAAGGAGGGTCCAGGATACAGTTATTGGGAAAGAAATAAAAACTCATCAATGTGACCATATCCTAATCCCTGGAGAGTCGCAAATCTATGCGAGGGGGGTTCATTTGTCACACCACACATAGGACATGTATGTAACATGTATGGACATAATTATTTGATCCCCTGCAGATTTTGTAAGTTTACCCACTTACAAAGAAATGAAGGGTCTATAATTTTTATCATACATGTATTTTAAATGACAGATGCGAGGGGGGTTCATTTGTCACACCACACATAGGACATGTATGTAACATGTATGGACATAATTATTTGATCCCCTGCAGATTTTGTAAGTTTACCCACTTACAAAGAAATGAAGGGTCTATAATTTTTATCATACATGTATTTTAAATGACAGAGACAGAATATCAACCAAAAATCCAGAAAAACCACGATACAAATGTTATAACTTGAGTTGCAGTTCAATGAGTAAAATAAGTATTTGATCCCCACGCAAAATATGACTTAGTACTTGGTGGAGTACTACAGTACAAAAAAGTACAACTTTGTTGCCTTGGCGGTATGTTTTGGGTCATTGTCATGCTGGAAAACCCATCTTCAGTGTTCTGGCTGAGGGAAGAAGGTTCTCATCCAAAATTTTACAATACATGGCCCCATTTATTGGCCCCTCAATGCAGCAAAGTCGGTCTGTACCTTTAGCAAAGAAACAGCCCCAAAGCATCATGTTTCCACCTCCGTATTTGACTGTAGGAATGGTGTTCTTATGGTCATAGTCAGCATTTTTCTTCCCCCAAACACGGCAAGTTCCCCTCCTCAAGAAGGCACATGTACAAGCAATGCCAATAAACATCTAAATGATTCAGAGATGGATTGGGAGAAAGTGCTGTGGCCAGATGAGACCAAAATTGAGCTCTTTGGCATTAACTCGACTCTCTGTGTTAGGGTCGCAGTCAGTATTATTCTGCCTCCAAAGAAAAACGTTCCTACCGTCAAGCACGGAGGTGGAAACATGATGCTTTGGGGCTGTTTCTCTTGGATGAGAACCTTCTTAACTCAGCCAGAACACTGAAGATGGGTCTTCCAGCATGACAATGACCCTAAACATACAGCCAAGGCAACAAAGGAGTGACTCATGAAGAATCAAATACTTATTTTACTCACTGAATGCAACTTAACAGGATTTTTTTTTAATAATTAATGTCGTGCCTGCTCTGTGCAATGGTTTTGCACAGAGCATCTCTGATCCTCCTTTTCTGGGGTCCCCTGCCAGCACTCCTCACCCCTCTGAGTGCCACCATAGACACTCCATTGACACACAAAATGCAGCTTGGCAATGGCTCGTGCTGCTGCCTCAATTTCCAGTGAGGATAGCCATTGCTCTTGTGCACAGCACTGGTTTAAGATTGGGCTCAGGTAAGTATAAGGGGGGGGGGGCTGGGAAATCTGAAGGTTTTTTTTACCTTAAAACGGAGTTCCACCCAAAAGTGGAACTTCCGCTTTAAGCACTCCTCGGCCCCTTACATGCCATATTTGGCATGTCATTTTTTTTTGGGGGGGGGGGGGGGGGGGGGCGGAGAATGACAGGAAGCCCTGTCATTGAGAGAGGAACTTCCCACCTGGGGGTTCATTTTGCTTTTTAACCCCTCAAATAACATATCCGCCCAGTGAATCTAGTGCTGTCCTGCTAGTGATTCTTCACTCCACTACCGCATGATAGGTCTGGTACTGCTATCTTCTTCCCTTATGTCATTGGGAGCCGACCGTCTTTTTTGGAGCCAGCCTCCGCCAATGTGTAGCTGGGTCTGCCTTCCTTCAGTGAATGTCTGTAAGTGGATGCCTCCTGGGATATCTGACATGGATATGCCAAGAGGCTGCTGGAAAAGAGTAAATGCCAGTCTCTTCTAAGCACTGACAGGGCCTGCACACCCTCTGTTCTTGGAGCCTGTCAGGAGAGGCAGCTCCCTCCCAGTCCTTCCCATGGTCACGGGATTACATTGATGGTGACATCATGAGGCAGAGTCAAGGAACAGGAAGTGTTACCCCGTTTACTAACATGTTTATATTATATACAAATATAGCCCCTTTCAGCAACATGGTACTGTGCAGTGGAAGACAGAGTGGACCTGAGCAAAGGAGCAACAGCAGAATGTTCACTGTCAGTGTGTTATCATTTACAACTGGCTTGTCCTAGACAGTTTTACTCCTTAAAGCGTAGCTCCAGCCTAAAAAATGAAAAGGCAGCAGCTACACATGTCAGCTAAAGGAAACCGTCAGTGAAGCTTTGCAGCTTCACAGCCGGTTGCCTGCTGTGCTTTGTGAATGGCCCAGTGGTGGGGGAAGGAGGAGGGGGCCAAACTTCCTGCTGCGTTTGCGGCAAAGTCAGGCGGAAGTGGGAGTAGGTACCTGTCAAAATCAGGTATATGCTCCCCCTGAAAGGTGCCAATTGGGGGAGGAGGCAGGCAGGCAAACAAGCTGAGCTTCCCCTTGTAGGTGGAGCTCTGCTTTAACACCAGCCATACACATATGTGATAGCATGTAAGTTCAACAGACATCTCTGTGATGTGCTTGAAGAGTGTGCAGTTGACACCCCCCAACACTTTGATTGATAGCTCTCAGTCACCCATAGAGGGATTTACTAAAACTGGAGCACAAAGAATCTGGCGCAGCTCTGGATAGTGACCAATCACCTTCTAGGTTTTTTTCTCAAAGCTTAATTAAACAGCCAAAGTTTGGAAGCCGATTGCACAGCTGCACCAGATTGTGTGCTCCAGTTTTAGTAAATCCTCCCTCTAGTGTTGCTTGAGAGCTGGTAGGATGAACTCTGGATCACGTAATCAGGAAGCCCATGTATGATCTGTTAAAGGACCAGCTCCTGCCAGCAGGAAGGAGTTTAATTCCAGCATTGTGGTTTCCCATACCTCCCTTATTTGCTGCTTTTATTGGCAAGGCCAAGATAATGTCACTCCCTCGCCTTGCGTGAGAGTTTATTCATCTCAACAGATGCCGAAAGTGTGCACTAAGCTGCATGTGCGCAGCTCAGTGTACTGTGTGACTAGGCAGGTAAGAAGCTTTAATGCAGAAGAGACATGGCATATTTTCTGCTTTAAAAACCTGCCAGTTGTCTGAATCCAGATCCACTTTAAATATCTGCACTGTACCAAAGAAATTGTTTTCATCCTGGTCACCAGTCCAATGTGTTTTAGGGCCTGGAACGCTGCAGTGTGCACTGTGTACAGCTGGATACCAAGATGTTCTCTGTACAGTGGGAGACGGGGATCCCTGATGATCGATGACATATGGCGGAAGACAAGGAGCCGATTACATACTTTTTACAGCTGGAGCTTGGAATCTTAGATGATCAGGGACATACTCTGTACTAGTGGAGGGGTTGTGTGTGAACATGAATGTAATCTATGGGAATTAATAATGGAAGCCGCTAATCCTTTTTGCCGCCATACACCAAGGAGCTGTCAATAAAAATATCTCTTAAGATAGGGATGGCTCCTCGCTATGTTCCAGGTGCATAGTAAGGTTCTGTGATTTTGATTTTATAATCTTTTTATTAAAAAAAACTGTTACTTTATTATACATGCTCAGGACAGTAATCATTTTGTAAGTAAAAGTGCCTTGATCAAGGAGTGACCCCGAAATATAGAGAATAAAGATTGATCACTGGTTACATTGTGTCCCCATTGAAGTCTCTGAGTCCCGTGTCTGTAAGGAGCCGGCTGTCAGCTCAGTTTGTATCCTGGTTGAGGCCGGAGCCGTCTCCATCCTATAGGAGTTTGTCCATTCAGTAAGGTTGTAACCATTTACAGCCGCAAACGCTTGATGTCTTCACTGCGAAAATCTATACGTAAAGCCAGAACTTGTCGTACCTCTGCAGGGGTGAGTCTCCAGGTCAGAGGCCCAGAATTGGGTCCCCAGTAATCCAGGATTTCAGTCACCTGGAGAGAAAATAGCATCAGCAACAAGCAAATATAGAACGTGAAAAGGATATATAGAAGAAAGAACAGGAAATCCCGAGCTGAAATAAATATAATGATAAATCACTAGAATGGCCCAAGCCAACTAGTGCCAGGTCTCTTCAGCCATTGTAGGTTTATCACCTTTAAACAGCCTCTGGTGATTAAAGGAGAAGTCCAGCCTGAGCTTTTTAGGCTGGGCTTCTCCTAAGGGTCACAGGAGTGCAATTCATTTTGCACTCCTGTGACCCCGCTTTCAGCAGAGAGCGGTCATAAGTCCGCTGTCATCACTGCTATTAGTCGAGGCACCGCGTCATCCTGACGTCTGGATCCGCCAGCTACCTTGACTGATGACAGTCTCAGGGAGCCGCTGAGACGGCCACTCCCCGCCCCTCCACAGCTCATCGCTCCAATGAGTGTGGAGGATCAGAGCAGGAGAGATGCTGACTGACAGGCAGCATCTCTCCACTCGGGAGGAGTGAGAACCGAGCCATCGGCGATGTTCGGTGACTCGGTTCTCAGTGCAGAGACGCCAGGGGACAGCTGCAGCATTGGTCTGAGGCTGCATCCACCTAGATAAGTATGATTAGCAAAAAAAAAAAAAAAACTTTTCTTAAATCTCTCCGCTACTGAGAAATGATTCTCTTTATCATCACATACATTTCCCTGAACTGCTCAATCTCACAGTCCATGTAGCCCTATGGCCTTACTCTGAAATCATGTGACCCAGGGTGTTTAAAATTCACAATTTATTTATTTTTTTTATTATTTTTTTTTTTATTAAAAAAATAAAGTTTTTTAGATTTTTATCAAATTTATTTTAATAAAATGATTTGGAGTAAAAATCTATCTAAGGATAGTTTTCTGTTTAGGATACATTAATAATTTATTTTATTCAGCAGTTATGTAGCATGAGGCTGTATATTCTGCAAGCTAAGAAAACATGCACTGGCAACGTTGTTTTAATTAAATAAAAAAAGTTGAGTAGTTTTCCAACTATGTGTGATTAACCTAAAATAGTTTCTGATATCGCTGTTTTACTTATCTGATAGCTTATTATTCTAAATAGGAAACCTTCATTTTGTTTGCAAATTTTAAAGATTCTAACTACCAGCAAGAATAAGTTCTTACAGTGTAATTTCAGATACATTGTGGCAGCGCCTGTTAGTGGGCATCCACATCCCTCACTTTGTTGTGTCACTGCCGCATCACCAGCCGTCCCATTAAAGTGAATGGGACTGTTGGTGAGTCAACAGCGGGTTAGTGGAAGAGCCGGAGGGGGACAGAGATGACAGTTGCTCTTTAAAAATTCTGATTTAAAATCAAGTAGATTTAAATCAAGCCTTTTTACTAGTGATTCAAAATCAAATCCACCCTGGCTCCTCTCCATTAAATCCCTCATGTACAGCTATAGGGAATAATCCACCAAATAATGATCAAGACAGACCAGCACTAAGCACTCCTCACCCTCTCCAAATTCAGAATTGTCGCCATCTGGGAAAGTCGAGCAAACTTGTCACGAATGGTCCACGTTGTCACCGTGGTGAGATAAGCAATAAGGGAGCGCAGTTCTTTGTCAAACTGAAGACCACCGAGCTACACTCATGCAGAGACACAAACAAGGATAAACGTCACAATCCTAATCACAGATTAGATCAGATATAATATTTTTTTATCTTAAAGCTGAACTTCAGCCTTGCGTCCCCTTTCCCCCCACAATCAACATGCAATTAATATTTTTCATTTGCAAGAAATACCTCCTTTGGGACCCGGTGACATCATTGGGTATTTCTGCTCATCTTAGCTCAGTCGTAAGATTGAATTTTGTATGAGGGGCTGGTAGGCCCCTGAAAATGTCACATCGCCCTGCCTCAAACGTTATTTGAAAGGACACATCCCCAGCATACCTTTAGTAGTGCTAATACAACCCCTGCCAAAAAGTATGGAATCACCACTCTTGGAAAATGTTCATTCAATTGTTTAGTTTTTTTTTTTTGTCTACACAATTAATCACAGACATGCCTCAAATTGATTTTCATTTAACATTCCAACCGTCTGGCTTTAAAGTGGAGTTCCACCCAAAAGTGGAACTTCCACTCATCAGATTCCTCCCCCCCTCCGGTGACACAGTTGGCACCTTTCAGGGGGGAGGGGGGTACAGATACCTGTAATATACACTTCCGGCATAGATACCCGCAGAATCTGCGGGTATTTACGCCACTTCCTGCTCCCTCCCCGCTGCCTGCTGGGAAACACACGGGTCCCAGAGGCAGCAGGGACCATCCGGATTGCGCTGCGCGACTCGCGCATGCGCAGTAGGGAACCGGGAAGTGAAGCCGCACGGCTTCACTTCCTGATTCCCTTACCGAAGATGGAGGCGGCAGCACCCGAGGATGGAGAGACGCTTTGGCCTCGGGCGCCCTGGACAGGTAAGTGTCCATGTTTTAAAAGTCAGCAGCTGCAGTATTTGTAGCTGCTGACTTTTAAAAAAAAAATTTTCGGTGACGCTCCGCTTTAAGAAACAGTTTAAAAAAAAGAAAGTAAACTGTAGTCAGTTGTAACTTTGCAGATCAAGCAGAGGAAAAAAAATAGAATCACGCACAAGTTTATATTGAGATTTTGGACACTTTTCTTATTCCATCAATTTAAAGGATGTTTGGTGATGATGACATTTTTTCAGGATGTAATCGGAAGCAGAGGTTTGTTTTAGAACTGCAAAGTACATGGTGATTCCATAATATTTTCTTCAGAATTGAGTGATTACATTTTTTTCCCTCTGATCTGTAAAAGCAGTTGCAACAGTTTTCTTTTTTTTTAAGTGTTTCTGAAAGCCAGAAGGCTGGAATGCTAAATGAAAATAGTTTTGAGGCATGTCTGTAATTAGTCATTAAATGAACATTTTCCAAGAGTGGCGATTCCATACTTTTTGCCAGGGGTTGTAGAGTGTAATCAAGCAGCTGAACATATTGGACAGGTAAAGTCTGCAGCATTAAGTGGCCAGCAGTGGGGAGCATGCATGTCTAAAGGGATACCGAGGAGGTGCTCTTTCATATAATGCTCAGAAACAGTAGTACAGTGACCAGATCCAGCTCTAGCGATTACACAGAAAGCTAATATCTGTAAGAGGAGACCAAGGACAGTATGGATAAGGAGGAGAGGGGATTAATGATGATTAAAGTTATTCAGACAGGATAGGAAGACAGACTCAAGATAGCTGCTGCAGCTTCTAGAGGTTACATTAAAGTTATTGTAAAGTTTCGGTTTTTTTTAAACAATAAAAATAACAAACATGTTATACTTACCTGCTCTGTGCAGTGGATTTGCACAGAGCAGCCCGAATCCTTCTCTTCCTGGGTCCCTCTTCTGTGCTCCTGGCACCTCCCTCCTGTCGATTCCCCCCCACAGCAAGCCCGAGCCGAGTCACAGCTCCCGATATCCATTCAGACATGGAGCTGCGGCCTGGCCCCCTCTCTCTCCTGATTGGCTGACTGACAGCAGCGGGAGCCAATGGCGCCGCTGCTGAGTCTCAGCCAATCAAGATAAAGAGTCTCCAATGGCGTGGACATCGCTGGACAGAGAGGGGGCTCAGGTAAGTTATTAGGAGGTGTTGGGGCGGCTGCTGCACACAGAAGGCTTTTTATCTTAATGCATATAAAAAAACCTTTTGACTTTACAACTCCTTTGAGATGCACAGAAGAGGACTTGCTACAAATGTGAGGATTAAAAAAAAAAAAAAAATTTAGGCTGGAGTTCAGCTTTAATACATACATACATACATCTGGTAATGTCTATTTAAAATGGCCTTCTTGCTCTTATTTTTTTTCTTTACAAAAATCACAAAAGCTTTAAAAATAAAATACGACTTAAAGAATGCCCCCGAAGGTCAATGTTTAGCCTCACCCGGCTGAATGTGGATTTCAGGATGACCTTCTCCAGCACCATGGCAATGAGACTGGTCAGCAGACTGGTGAGATTCTCATAAATGATGGCGGAGAGTCCAGCCTGCAGAGACAGAAATATCAGCTGTAAATTCTCTCCAGATACATTTGTAAACCCAGCAATGGTCATAACCCCAGCAACACAGCATGTACCCAGCTGCTGTCATAACCCCAGCAACACAGCATGTACCCAGCTACTGTCATAACCCCAGCAACACAGCATGTACCCAGCTACTGTCATAACCCCAGCAACACAGCATGTACCCAGCTACTGTCATAACCCCAGCAACACAGCATGTACCCAGCTACTGTCATAACCCCAGCAACACAGCATGTACCCAGCTACTGTCATAACCCCAGCAACACAGTTCGTACCTGGGAATGGTCAGAACCCTGGCAATGCAGCATGAACCCACCAACAGTCATATAACCCTACACAATCTCCTGCACTCGGGGGTTTAGTCTATAGGTAGGTGGTATAGCCAACCCTTCGGATAGAGTGTGGAATGTCAATGATCTACTACTGCTGTGGCTCTGATGAAGAGGGTCCTCCCTCGTAACGCGTAAGCCATTTGTGGTGCCATCTGGTCCCCCCTAACACCCGGTCCAGGTTGCAGGTGTCTAAAGACACGGCTCCATTTGCCGGAGCACTGACAAGCCTTTTTTAACGTTTGTGAGTATTACTCTTGTTGTTACATTTTTAAATATATGTTATCTTTGGTAATGCACAAGGTCGGTGTGTCCTCCTTTTCTTTCTATATGTCATAACCCTGGCAGTACAGCATGCATATGGGAATGGTCAAAACTTATGCAACACAGTACGTACTCTGCAATAGTCATTATATTGGAAACTCAGCATGTACCCAAGGACGGTCATAACCCTGGCAACACAGCATGTACCCAGCAAAGGTCATAACCATCACCACAACATGTACCCAGGGATAATCACAAGCCCAACAACAGGCCGGTCAGAGCAGCCTTGTACTTACCTTGAACTCAGACATAAGCTGCTCCAGGTTCACTATGAATTGCTGCACCCAAGGGTCATTAGCTTCATAGTCATTAAATTCCTCCTAAAGCAGATATCAGAATGAGAAGCAGATAAACATCCCAACATGATCACACTCACCTACCATCAACATTCACTTACCTCCTCAATATTGTGTGATACAGACAGGAAAAGGTTAATCCAGGGCTTCACTTGTGGCTTGATGGCTGTGTTGTTCAACTCTCCCAGACCCTCCTGTATGGTGAATAACATAGGTGCGTCAGAAAAGAACACGGAGCACCAACATAGGGCTAGAGGAGAGGGCAAGGGGCTCAGATTTACCTGCAGGAGGTCTCGGAACTTGTTAGAAACAGACGCCATGTCACAAAGACAGCTGTCAATCTTGGCCTTGGCTTGGTCACTTCCAGATTCTGTGTTAAAGAGCTTCCTGCAGTCATTCTAGAAGGAAACCGTAGAGTTAGAGGATGACGAGTGGGGGGGAACAATTGGCATTATATAGAGGATGACGAATGGGGGTGGGGGAGGGGACAATTATTATAATACAGAGGATGATGAGGGGGGGGAACAATTAGTATTATATAGAGGAACCACAAGACCCTTTGCAATTCTGGCACCAATCAGGAGAGCTATCTCCTGATTGGTGAGTTGGAGCTCCAGGTGAAACCCGGCAGTGCCAGCAATAGATCCTGAAGGAGGTATAATACTGTCAGTGACAGCCGAATCAAGAACTGGAAGAGCACATAGCTGCGCACTCCTATTTCTCAAATGCAAGAATAAACAAAGTTCTCATGGTAAGGGCATTGCAGACAGTCCTTGTAAATCTGTAGGTTAAGATATCTCAGAACATATTCTACATTCTGGTATTTTGCGTGAAGAGACTTGGGAAGCTCAGCTGTTAACTATGCCCCTTGTTATAAACCCCGGCCTACCTCCAGATTCTTCTTCAGAGTCATGATGTTCTCACTGCAAACCTCCACGTTATTAAGACAGACCTGGAAGAGAGAAGTTACAATCAGGTAAGCGGTGACAGGTTGGTTCCCCTCCACCTTCCCCATTACACAGTTCCCCGCTCTCACCAGGAAAGACATTTTGGCCTCATCGTTGCTCTCTATGCCCTTAGTGTCGAACTTTCCCTGCTGGAGACTGCTCTGCATGAGGTTGACCGCACTGGTGACACCACGCTGGATGTCCTGGAAGGTGGTGGCTGGGAAACCCATCATTAACTTGTTACACAGAACCTCCCTGGGGTGATGGAGAGAGATGGGGGACAGAAGTGTTTTCATGAGAAAGGGATTGCATTGAAACACACGGTAATGGCAGCAGGGGGAGGGATACAGAGATGATAGGTTAGACCCCCTTTCCAAGGAGGCAAGATAAACATTTTTTGCTATTTTTTTAGCCAAACAACAAAAAGTGTTTGATACAGCACATACATTTCTCATTTTTTTTGCCATTATGAGTATGACACAAACAGCAAACCTGTCAGCCCCTCCATACATTACAGGGATATAGCACAGAGTTACCGGAAATCTCCCTCCAACATGGTGGTGGAGAGGTTAATCATGGCACACAGGCAGTCTATGCTGGCGCTGGACAGAGCACGTCCAATACATTTCTTCACTATGTAGAAGCCATCGTCCACCATACTGGAAGTCAGCTGCCCCCTCTCATAGGAATCCATGTCCACGGCCTGCAAAGGATGGAGAGGCATATAAGCAGAATTATGTGACTTTATTCTTTGTTGTTAATGAGCAGGCCCTGGTATATGCAGCGACATCCGCCCCCATCCTCCACCCCCTTGTCTTTTTCCAGGCTACCCTGAGATCAGTTCCTTAGCATAGACATTTTTGGCAACCCTCCATAACAGTAATCCCAGTATGGTGCTCTAAAACTGCTGATTGGGTTTCTCATAGTGCCTAGCATATAGTATGTGCAGGAAATAGTATGCAGCTGCGTTTTGCCAAAGCCCAATTTGTCCATTCACAGTAATCTGGTCACATATTAGTGGAGGTATAAATTATCAATAATTAATCTTGTTCCTATACCCTGCCCCCTGATGACATCAATGTAATCCAATCATCAGAAGCAGGAGTAGACAGAATATGCCTATTAAATTTGTGACAGTTTCCTGAAATGCTAAAAGAATGAAGAATGTGCTGTCACAAGTGTTCTGCTGCTTCTAACTGGCAATATGCTTAAGCAGCCTTTCTCAACCAGGGTCCCTCCAGAGGTTGCTAGGAGTTCCTTTACTAGTAAACATATGTGAATTGGTCTCCTGCCTGATGGTGCCTGGCATTGAGGCCATTCCACAGAACCAGTGGCATGTGACCAGTGGAACTTCTCTGGCTTCTCAAGTAAGTAACCACTGGCACCAATGATCAAGTTATCTGTGTGTAAGGGGAGCATTCCTCTCACTGACCACCAATATAAGGAGCATTCTTCCCAGTGACCACCAAAGTATGGGGAAACTGCACTGGCCACTGGTGTAACATGGCATGGATTCCACTAACCACTAATGAGGTGTAGCTAATGTACTGTGTGCTGTACATATAACATTTTTAACTGGGTTCCCCGAAACCTTAAAATTATTTTGAGAGTTTATCCACGATAAAGGCATTGGGAATAGCTAGCTGAAGGTATATTTATTAAAGTGGAATTCCAGCTTACATCTAACCAAGTAACTACACCAACTGCTTGTGCAACTACCACCCTACTGTTACAGCTAACTAGTCACCAAATTGTCCCCTTCCCCATCTTAACACCTATGCTAACTAACTGGTGTAAGAAAGATGAATATACATACCTATTTTCAGGCCAGTCATGTGATCCCACTCCCCCTTTTCAGCCAGTGTTACTGCAGAAGAGAGGAGGGAGTGCCAACAACTGAAGGGCTATTAAAGCCTAGGGGTGACCTCACCGCTCCAGGCTTTACTGGCAGTTTTCATAAAACATGCTCTCCTATCCCCGCAGCCGCTGCTGACTGACATGGGAGATCTTGTGTCCAGACCGGAGCAACCTGAAATTGGGTAAGTATATACAGTACATCTCGCTAGAATGCAAATCGCCAGGACATGGATGAGGGGTCCCCCCCCCCCCACAATACAACAATGGATCAGGGCCGTCAACATTACCCTCCCCTATAAGAAACTGCTTTATATCCATAGGGGATGTCCTGATAAATATCATAAAATTTGGGACAGATGGGTAAAAGATGCCTCCGGCTGCGAGGCAGAGGTCTAGTTTCATTTACGGAGATTAAGTGCATAAACCCTGTTTGCGGTCGTCTTCTGGTTTTCGGCAATAACTTATTGTCTATATAATGTCTTATCATGCTTTGATTATTAGAGTACCATAATATTCACAGTAACACTGGTCAAACTGTTAATTTGGAATGTTTCGACATTGTGGTGCCTGTTGCACCATCTTTCCGAATGTTTGTACTTATTTCTTTTTTTTTTATGCTCAATAAACGTCATTCTTGATTAAAAAAAAAGTTTATACAGTACATCTTTCTTACAGGTTTGTGAACCTAGGTGTTAAGAGGAGGGAGGAGTCAGTTTTGTGTAAGCTGGAATTCCACTTTAAGGCTGGGTTCACATATACGCAGGGCCAGTTTCTGTGCAGAGTCCAGTGCAGTTTCCATTTAGCGGTTCAGGCGTGAATTTGACACATAAATCAACCTGAAGCAGACTGAAAATTGCACCGGACCCTTTTTCAATTTGCACGACAACCGGCATAGATGTGAACCGACTTCATTGAAAGCCGGTCTGGTTCACAACACATCCGATTCGAATATACTGTATGTAAACCGAGCCTAAAGACTGTTTAGTTTGATTATACTGCGCAAATGAATTAAACAGTTAAACAGCCATTTTTTTCTATTTCAATAATTTTTTTTGAAAGTGCTTGCAAGGAATTATTAACAAAACAATGGAGGTTCAGTACAGTACAAAAGGTAAACACAAGTGAATTACTTTAACGCAAAAGTACAAAGGTGGTTGAAAGACAATTTTTTTTTTTTTTTTTTTTTTTTTGAGTACAGGGCCATTGTCTTGTGTTTTTATCATCCCATGACATTAGTGCTGTGGCTAGCCAAAACCTCAATAGTCCATTTTCATACCCCATCTTATTTTTTGACACCTGCCTGTACTGTTCCCCACCTCTGGCCTCTGTGATGGAACCAGACTGGTCGATTGTACAATGGCTCATGGAGAAAACATCACTGTTACAATACATTTGCAGAAATTTTTTGGATGGACAATACTGTTCACATGTGCCATTCTGATTGTGCACTTGTATCTTCCTCTTTTCTATTGTGAATCCCCCACCAACCCGTGGAGACCACGGTTACCTTATTGACAGACTCTCTCATGTAATACTCCTCCATGGTGATGTAGTACCCAATCACTTCCTGCATAGTTCGGCTCAGTAAACAATGCTTCAGTAGCTTCTCCAGACTCTGTTGATGTTCTGAAATGACAGAGACTAAGCGTCAGGTGGGATGGAGCCCAATTATCCTGTCTAATCTGTAATAATGTCCAATATGTTTGCAGACTAAATGTTTAAATGCTGAACACTCTGCTGTGTAAATCTACATATGTTTTACAGACACTAAGAGTGTTGTAATATCTGGTGATACTCGGGCAGAGGAAGTACCTTGTTTGACCTCTTCAGCTGCAACTGAATCCCCCACTTCAAAGTCTGAAATCACCCGGCGCTTGATAAAACGGAGGTAGAGCTCTGTGCGGGCGTTCATCAGGGTCACCTCGCCAAGGATGGGGTCCAAATCTCTGGATTACAGGAAACATTAATGGAATTCAACATAAGAAACTCCAATAATTCACCTTCAAAATCAACCCCAAGAGCGGTTGCTTGTCTGCTATATCCCTCAGAATACACCCCAAGGCTTGTCTCCCATCTATAATGCACACTGAGAAAACACCCCCAAACCTGTCCTCTCTCTGTTATAATACACATTCAGAATACACCCAGCCACTGGTCACCGTCTACTATAATAACCCCTTAGAATACACCCTGAGACCTCTTCCCCATCTGCTGTTGTAAACCCTCAGAATTCAACTGGAGACCGATCCCCGAGCTTCTATAATACACCCTCAAAATACATCCCAAGACCTGTACCCCCATCTTCTATAATACACACTCAGAAAACACCCCCAAACCTGTCCTCCGTCTGTTATAATACACAACCAGAATACACCATGAAACTGGTCCCCTATCTGCTATAGTACACCCCGAGACATTTCCCCATCTACTCTAATACACCCCCAGAATACAGCCCCAAACCTGTACCCGGTCTTCTAAAACACATGCTCAGAAACACTCAGAGATCAGTTTTCTTTCAGCTATAATACATGCTCAGAATACGCTCGACGCTGGTCCCCTCTGTCTCCTATAAGACACCTCTCCGAATTAACCCAGAGACTTATCCTCTGTCTACTGTAATACACCCTCAGAATACACCCGAGACCTGTCCCCATGTGCTACAATACAACCTCAGAATCCACCCCAAGATCTGTCTTCTCTCGGCTATAATACATGCTCAGAAACACCCCAATACCAGTCATCTGTCTGTTACAATACAAGCTTAGAGACACCCCAACACTGGTCCTGTCTGCTATAATACAACCTCACAATACACTCTGAGATCTGTCCTCAGTCTGCTATAATATACAATCAGAATATACTTTGAGACTTGTCCACTCATCTGCTATAACACACCATCAGAGTCCACCGCCAAACCTGCACCCCCTCTGGTATAGGTTATAAGAAATGGAGCATCCTTTTCTGATGACCATACACCTGAAAGTCAAAAAGGCTTCAAGGACAGAGACAGAAAGGGTGGCAGATCTAAGCATAGTGCTGCTTTGATCCTCTGCTAAAATAACAGCTGTAGCACCTTCTATACTTGATAAAATCCCCAAACATATGGCATCAAAGGGATGTCCGGCACACATTCCTTATAATCTGAACATTCACAATCTCTGGGAGCAAACATAGTCTCAAATAGCTTCATTCCTTCTGTCTAGGCAGTACCCAGTGGCAGGAAGAACAGAGTTTTGTTTATTTTGTTGCCTGCTGCAGAGAAATAATGGTGATGGTAGAATCTGGCAAGTGACAACGTTACACATACTATAAAAATTTGGCAAAAAGTATGTGTACCTGTTATTGTTCCCCACTAAGTACCAACAGTGAGATGCACTGACCTGGGCTCAATCTTGTCACCGGAGAAAGATCTCATCATACTGTTCTGCACCTGCTGGAACTGGGAGACAAAACATGACAGAATGACCTTGACTCTTTTCTCTGTACAACCCCACAATGACAACATGAATAAGAAGGCCTATGGATGAGGAGATTTGCCCTGACAATGGCAGCTTGTGAAAAACCTGCTATCACATATAATGCTTCTCAACCACTCACAACTTTCCACGCTATTTTGAGACTCATTACTGCCCCCCATCTCTCCTTACCTTTCTCTGTTTGGGTCCCTCGCCATTCCCATCTCTCTTCACCTTCCTCTGATTGGATACCTCACCTTTCCAATCTCTCCTAACTTTCCTCTGGTTGGGCTACTCACTGTCCCATCACCTTTCTATGGCTGGGCTCCTCACCATTCCCATCTCTCCTCACCTTCCTCCGATTGGGTACCTCAGCATTCCCATCTCTCCTCACCTTCCTCTGATTGGGCTCCTCACCATTCCCATCTCTTCTTACCTTTCTTGGTTCCAGTACCTCACCATTCTCAGCTCTCTTCACTAATTGAATTCCTCATTGTCCCATCTCTCCTAACATTTCTCTGATTAGGCTCCTTGCCATTCTCATTCCTCCAAACCTTCCTCTGATTGGGTACCTCACCATTCATATCTCCCCTCGCCATTCCTTTTTCTCGTCTCCATTCTCTAATTGGGCTCTTTTCCATTCCCATCTTTCCTCACCTTTCTTTGATAATCTCTCTGTTGCATGAACTTGTCCACGATTCTCTCCACCTGGCGATCACACTCTGCCTGCAGATGTTTGATGAGCATGTACAGCCTCCCTGGGCCATAGTAAGTTTCCAGTATAGGTTGGTGAGTTTCCACAATTCGTGCAATACCTGCAAGACAGGACAAGGAATGTAGCAGAACCTTTGTCATGGCAGACTTCAGGTTCTCTTTTCCACCAGATGTCATGTTGAAAAATTATTTTTTCCTGGAGACTAACCTTCAAAAAGCAGTGTGAGCGTGTCTGCAAATAAAAGTGCTGCTCTCCTCTCGTTGCTTTCAGAGCTCAGGGCCAGGGACAGATTCTCTTCAGCTTTCTTAGCCACCTGCAGAGTGAGGAGTACAGGCTCAGGGGTAACGCATTGACAATCCACATCAATAACAAGAATAATCCAGTCACTGCTGGGTCAGACGATTTGAGTTGGAACCCTTAAAGGGATACTTCACCTTTAACAAATAACTGCCTATGCAGATATAAAAAGTCTACACACACCTGTTAAAATGTTAGGTTTCTGTGATGTAAAAAAAAAATGAGACAAAGATAAATACATTTCAGAACATTTTCCACCTTTAATGTGACTTATAAACTGTACAACTCAGTTGTACAACAAACTGAAATCTTTTAGGTGGAGGGAAGAAAAAATAAAAAAAAAAACTAAAATAATATGGTTGCATAAGTGTGCACACTCTTATGCCCCGTACACATGGTCGGATTTTCCGACGGAAAATGTGTGATAGGACCTTGTTGTCGGAAATTCCGACCGTGTGTAGGCTCCATCACACATTTTCCATCGGATTTTCCGACCCACAAAGTTTGAGAGCAGGATATAAAATTTTCCGACAACAAAATCCGTTGTCGGAAATTCCGATCGTGTGTACACAAATCTGACGGACAAAGTGCCACGCATGCTCAGAATAAATAAAGGGATGAAAGCTATTGGCCACTGCCCCGTTTATAGTCCAGACATACGTGTTTTACGTCACCGCATTTAGAACGATCGGATTTTCCGACAACTTTGTGTGACCGTGTGTATGCAAGACAAGTTTGAGCCAACATCCGTCGGAAAAAATCCTAGGATTTTGTTGTCGGAATGTCCGAACAAAGTCCGACCGTGTGTACGGGGCATAATACTTTGTAGAAGCACCTTTTGATTCTATTACAGTACTCAGTCTTTTTGGGTACGAGTCTATCAGCATGGCACATGTTGACTTGACAATATTTGCCCACTCTACTTTGCAAAAACACTCCAAATCTGTCAGATTACAAGGGCATCTCCTGTGTACAGCCCTCTTCAGATCACCCCACAGATTTGCAATGGGATTCAGGTCTGGGCTCTGGCTGGGCCATTCCAAAACTTTAATCTTCTTCTGATGAAGCCATTCCTTTGTTGCTTTGGATGTATGCTTTGGGCTATTGTCATGCTGAAAGATGAAGTTCCTCTTCACGTTTAGCTTTCTGGCAGAAGCCTGAAGGTTTTGTGCCAATATTGACTGGTATTTGGAACTGTTCATAATTCCCTCTACCTTGACTAAGGCCCCTGTTCCAGCTAAAGAAAAACAACGCCAAAGCATGATGCTGCCACCACCATGCTTTACGGTGGGTATGGTGTTCTTCTGGTGATGTGCAGTGTTGTTTTTCGCCAAACAGATCTTTTGGAATTCTGGCCAAAAAGTTCAACCTTGGTTTTATCAGACCATAACATTTTCCAGCATGCTTTTGGGAGACTTCAGATATGTTTTTGCAAAATTTAGCCTGGGCTTGGATGTTTTTCTTCATAAGCAAAGGCTTCCGTCTTGCCACTCTACCCCGTAGCCCAGACATATGAAGAATACAGGAGATTGTTGTACCACATGTACCACACAGCCAGTACTTTCCAGATATTCCTGCAGCTCCTTTAATGTTGCTGTAGGCCTCTTGGCAGCCTCCCTGACCAGTTTTCTTCTCGTCTTTTCATCAATTTTGGAGGGACGTCCAGATATGGGTAATGTCACTGTTGTGCCATATTTTTCCCACTTGATGATGACCATCTTCACTGTGTTCTATGGTATATCTAATGCCTTGGAAATTCTTTTGTACCCTTCTCCTGACTGGATACCTTTTAACAATGAAATCCCTCTAATGCTTTGGAAGCTCTCTGCTGACTATGGCTTTTGCTGTAGGATGTGACTAAGAAAATGTCAGGAAAGACCTACTGGAACAGCTGAACTTTATTTGGGGTTAATCAGAGGTACTTTAAATGATGGCAGGTGTGTATTGTCTCCTACTTAACCACTTCAGCCCCAAAGATTTGGCTGCTGAATGACCAGGCCAATTTTTGCGATTCAGCATTGCGTCGCCTTAACTGACAATTGTCAGCGACGTTGTATCCAAACAAAATTGATGTCCTTTTTTCCCCACAAATAGAGCTTTCTTTTGGTGGTATATGATCATCTCTGCAGTTTTTATTTGTTGCGCAATAAACAAAAAAAGAGCGACAATTTTGGAAAAAAAAAACAACAAAAAAACACAATATTTTGTACTTTTTGCTATAATAAATATCCCCATTTTTTCTTTTAAAAAAGCACATTTTTTCATCAGTTTAGGCCGATGTGTATTCTTCTACATATTTTTGGTAATAAAAATTGAAATAAGCGTATATTGATTGGTTTGCGCAAAAGTTATAGCGTCTACAAAATAGGGGATAGATTTACGGCAGTGTTATTATTATTTTTTTAGTAGTAATGGCGGCGATTTGCGATTTTTATCGGGACTACGATATTGCGTTGGGTACTTTTGACACATTTTTGAAACCATTGACAATTATACAGCGATCAGTGCTATAAAAATGCACTGATTACTGTGTAAATGTCACTGGCAGGGAAGGGGTTAACACTAAGGGGGCGATAAAGGGGTTAACTGTGTTCTAACTGTGGGGGGAGGAGACTGACTATAGGAGATGACAGATCGTGGTTCCTAGCTATTAGGAACTCACAATCTGCCTCTCCTCCCCTCACAGAACAGGGATTTGTGTGTTTACAAAAACACACGCACACATACCTCCCTGTTCTGCCTCTCATGCGCGCGACTTTCGGCCACGAGCATCGGCACCTCTGCAAAGCAATGGGTGTGCGTGCCTGCTATCCTGCTTAAAGAACCCGACATACAGCTACGACGGTTCGTGGGATTGTGCCGACCTGCTGCAGTATAATGATGGCGGCTGGTTGGCAAGTGGTTAACACGAGTTTGAATGTGATTGCTTAATTCTGAACACAGCTACATCCCCAGTTATAAAAGAGGGTGTGCACACTTAAGCAACCACATTATTTTATTTTTTTTATTTTTACTCCCCCCCCTAAAAGATTTCAGTTTGTTTTTCAATTTAGTTGTACTGTTTATAGGTCACATTAAAAGGTGGAAAAAGTTCTGAAATTATTTATCTTTGTCTTTTTTTTTTTTTTAACAGCACAGAAACCTGACATTTTAACAGGAGTGTGTAGACTTTTTATATCCACTGTATATTATATACCGGTATATATATATATATATATATATATATATATATATATATATATATATATATATATATATATATATATATATATATATATATATATATATATATATATATATATATATATATTTTTTTTAGGCAAAGAAAAGGGGTAGAGTCTTCAATAAGGAATTGACAGTCAAGCAAGAGCGGGTAGATAATGGAAATCCCTCTCCTCTGTCCATCAACCTGCTCACATCAACTATCATAGGGGTTACTTTGGCGTCCTGACATACCTTAGGGCCTAATGACCGAAGGAAATTAAAAATTTGAAAAAATCTAAACGTTTCTGCCTCGGCATCTCCTTTCTTTAATCAGAAAAGATTTTTTATTGAAAGTATTATGCCCTGTACACACGATCGGACATTCCGACAACAAAATCCATGGATTTTTTTTACAACGGATGTTGGTTCAAACGTGTCTTGCAAACACACGGTCACACAAAGTTGTCGGAAAATCCGATCGTTCTGAACGCGGTGACGTAAAACACGTACGTCGGGACTATAAACGGGGCAGTAGCCAATAGGTTTCGTCTCTTAATTTATTCTAAGCATGCGTGGCACTTTGTGCGTCGGATTTGTGTACACACGATCGGAATTTAACCGATCGGATTTTGTTATCGGAAAATTTTATAGCCTGCTCTCAAACTTTGTGTGTCGGAAATTCCGATGGAAAAAGTCCGATGGAGCCCACACACCATTGGAATTTCTGACAACACAATCCGATTGCACTTTTTCCATCGGAAAATCCGACCGTGTGTACAGGGCATAACAGTTTCCAGTGTATACAGATACAAAAGTAAAACATACATACCGCATTGAACAGGTGAACGTTACACAACATGTGTTAGAATAACCATATCCCTCCTCCCCCCATCATTACTTCCAACATACAACACACTACGCCAAATTAGCTTGTAGGGCATAGAAAGATTCTTGACACTGCCAGTTCCCTAGGAGAAAGTCCGTGGGTGACACCAGCATCTTCAGCCGTGACTTACAATGTGTTAGCATGAAAGGTCCTCCGGGGGGTAAGGAAATAACCACTGCAGTACAAACCTTTGTTGAGCCACCAACGGAAAGCTTCAGGGTCTCAACCAGGGGGAAAGGCTGGGTTATTGAAAAGATGTGCCAGAGGGGAAAAGGAAGACACCAGATTAGGGTTGTACCGGACTCTATCCCAAACAGCCAGGGAATTCGATAATGTAAAGGCAAGACTGGGGAACCTATCCCTTCTGGGTTGCAATTTGAGGTAATCTATTGGAATTTTATTAGTCGCTGTCCTCACCATAGCCAACCATTCAGGTTTTTTCACCCTGGGAATATACTACCGATAGCTGAGCTATCTTGATAATACAACATAAGATGCAGTAGAAGAACATCATTTTTATTCAAGTTGTTATGGGTAAAGTTCCGTTTTTATCAACAGGCACCCCTTACCTACATATGCAGATTTTTTGGTAAAGGTGAACCAACCCTTTATTACAGCGGTACATGCAGAGGGAGCCACCCTTATGGAACATGCCCAGGGGAGGAGCAGGATGTCTCACAACCCAGAGACCGTATTACTGGCTGGACCGAGCCCACCCATAATACCAATTCATTCGTTGGGTTTTCCTCACACTCCTCCAATCACATCTCTGGACTTTCTATTCAGATATGGAAAAACTATACAAACTACTAAACTTATACCAATACGAGATAGCGGTGTGTTACCTGGCGGCACAGATATGCAGAGAACTTGCTGATTCCCTCCTCATGCAGTCCCAGCAGTGGAAATATCTTAAAGAACCTCTCCACCTGTGGCAGGTCACCGGCTTTGGTTGCGGCATCAAACTTCTCTGCGACCAGAATCTTTAGCTGCTGCTCGGCCTCCTGTAGGTGCTGAAGACTGGCATCGATTGTGCTGCCTAAAATCAGATGAGCTGCAAGTTACAGCTTACTACACACTGGGAGTAACGTGAACACAGTTATCATATAAAATTATGTCTGTACCAGTTTGGTACTATTTCTAGGCTGCTTGCAAAAGAGGCTGATATACTGTATATGATTCCTTTATGACCTAAAGTGATTGTAAACTTCAGCCATGAAATCTGAACAAAGCACGTCCCTCTATAGTGTGTACTTGTCTCCACCTAGAGCACCAAGTGTCATTTCTCTCTGCTGCTTCATTCCTCTGCTATCTGCATGAGTCACTTCTGACAAGTTTTCATGACACCAAGAGAAAAAAAAAAGGTGACAGGGAGGGAGATCCAGCACACAGCCTGTAATTGACAGCCCCAGCTTTGTTTATGTGTGCTGTGTGAAGGGGGAGGGGCTGTCACTTCCCTCCAATGAGCTCTCACTGAGCTCTGCAGAGATTACCTTCAGCTCCCCGCCCCCTGCTTTCTATAAGCTCAGACAAGCTGTATAAATTCTGCACTTTGAACCACTGTAGAGAAGAGATGGCTGCAGGTAAACAGGTGTAACTTATGTAGGAGGATTTGTTTCACCTCTGTGCGTCACCTGAGGTCAGTCATTTCACTGGGTATATGTAATGGTTTACAACCACTTTAAGGCTCCATTCACACTGGTGCGATTTCAGATGCACCTTGAGTTGTACAGAATCGCATGACAAAATCATATTGTTTTCAATGGTGCCCGTTCACATCAATGGAACTCAGGACGGTCAGATTTTGAAAAGGGCTCCTGTACTACTTTGGTGAAATTTCAACACGATTTTGGCCACAAACCAATTCTAAGTACCATCAAAGTAGCAACCAAGTTGCACTAGATAAATCGCACTGAAAGCCAGATCAAAATCTGATCGCAAAAGTGTGAAACTAGCCTAAAAGATAAAACTTGCAGTGCTACAACATAAACTAAAATGTTATAAAAGAAACAATTAAAAACAAAAATAAACATTTAACTTCTGTGTTTAAGACAAGACACTCTGGGGTTGCTTTACTAAAACTGGAGCACTCAGAATCTGGTGCAGCTGTGCATGGTAACCAATCAGCTTCAGGTTTTTTATCTCAAAGTGGTTGTAATCTCAAAAAACAAAACAAAAAAAACCTGCAAGACAAAGACATAATGAGCTAGTATGCATAGCATACTAGCTCATTATGCATTACTTACCTTAGATCGAAGCCCCTGCATCGGTCCTCATTCACCGCTCCGGCCGGCGACATCGCTCCTGGAGTTACTTCCGGGTATCGCGGTCTCCGGCGTTGTGATTGGCCGGAGCCGCAATGACGTCACTCCCGCACATGCGCGTGGGAGCCGCCGATAAGGGCACAGTCTAACTGAAGCAACGGCACGTACATGCCATTGCTTCAGTGCGCATGTGCCGGTGACGTTGGCACGTGCAAATACAGGGGATATCTCCTAAACCGTTCAGGTTTAGGATATATCCAGGGTAGCTACCGGCAAGCCTTATTATAGGCTTACCTGTAGCAAAAAGTGTGTTGTAAGGGTTTACAACCGCTTTAATGAATTCTATGCATTAAGATAAAAAAACCTTACTTGTGTAGCAGGCCCTCTAGCACGCCCTAATACTTACCCTAAGCCCCTTCTCTATCCAGCGATGCCCACGATTTCCTCAGCCGTCTGGGACTCTCCTCCTGATTGGCTGGTGCACAGGCTCCGGCGGCTGTCAAAGTCAGTTATCCAATCAGGGGAGAGAGGGGGCGGGGCCAGGTCAGGGCTCCGTGTCTAAATGGACACACGGATCTCTGACTCAGCTCGGTTGCCCCCATAGCAAGCTGCTGATCTATGGGGGCACTCGTCAGGAGGGAGGGGCCAGGCGTAGCGAAAAGAGGAGGATCTGGGCTGCTCTGTGCATATCCACTGCAACAGGGCAGGCAAGTATAACATGTTTATTATTTATTTTAATTTTTTTTTAAAGCGAGACTTTACAATCACTTTCAGTTTGTTCAATTAAGCTTTGATAATAAAACCTGGAAGCTGATTGGTTTCTATGCAAAACTGACACAGATTTTGCACTCTCCAGTTTTAGTAAAACCCTACCCCCTCGTGTTACAATCCAATGTTGCAATCAAAACATATTATTAAATGAAAGTCCTGTGTTTAAAAAAAAAAAAAAAAAAAACACCCACTGTTATAATTAAAGCATATAATGTGAAATCCTATGTGTGCTTCACAAAATGACAGATCACAAACGTATATAAACATACATAGACAAAATATCTTCCGTGTCCTGATTATTCGAAAGCACCAAAGACATTGTGAATACTCCAGAATAATTTAGATATGAAGAAAGTCCATCCTGTATGAGATCTATGCAGTGCAAATCCCATCACCGAAATAGGTAAATTGTGCGCTTACCAAATACTGCACCTGTATGCGCCAAAGTATAATCACTATTGTGATTACAACAGCCAAGCACTCCACCCTAACAGTTTCACGATTGGTTTCATCTGCCTGAGATTTAGGAAGTTGATTTTTCTCCATGTCCCAATACTCAAGGCTCCATCACATGAACATAAAATAGGGAGGCAGCCTCAGTGTTACATCGATCATATAAAAACAAGTTTACAAAGTAAAACCAATATAAAAAGGCAGCATAAATTCACCCACACGTATACCGGCAGCAGATTGTAACATCAGACAGTGCAACGAGCTCCGCCCAACATGTTTAATCCAACAGGATGTCATCAGGGGTTTCCTACACAGACAGGGGCCTCTGGTAAAAAAAAAACCTAAGCGGGCACACCTCAAAACGGCAGTTAAAACAACTAAAAAGGAAAAAAACAACGAATCCAAACACCCGATTGTTAAACTTGGTGTCTTGTTTTGAATACAGTATTATTTTTGTTATGATTGTAACACTTTACTTTGCATTTATAACATTTAGTTTAGGTTATAGCGCTGCAGGTTTTACCTTTTTTTGTGAACGCAAAGCTCGGACGTTCAGAGGCAGTTGGATGCTTTTTTCAGCTGCCCCTGAACTCATCCAATGTTATCTTATGTGTACATGTACGAGGTTCGTTTAATGTCGTTTTTAGGCAGTTGAGTTTAGAGGCCTGTTTTGGTAAGCAAAAAAATGAGTTCAGACGCTGAGTTTGAGACATTTCAAGCGTTAAACGCTTTTAAATGCGGCTAAATGCTGTAACTCGCGTTTCGTTTACAGGCGTTTTTCATTTTTGGCTATTTTGAAAAAAAAATAAATAAATAAATAATAAAAAAAAAATTTCGTTTTTTACACGCTTCTAAATGCAAACGTGACAAAACGGACGTTTTACAAGTGGGTTACTATCTGTCAAGTTAAATCGTTCAGGAGAGGTTGTGAAAATGTCCCGTGTACATTAAGCCTAAATATAAACCATCACAAGGAACTAGTAGGCTTCGTTTAGACTTGCGGGGGACGGAAAGAATCTGCAGTTGAGACGTGTGTTTAACGCCCGCCAACTCCCCCCCCCCACGGGGATGTTTACACGCCGTAGCTAATTTCACCTGACATGTAGTGATCAGCAAGGGGAAAGCGCTGCAAATAACCCCGCAACCGCGTGCATTGCATTTATCAGCAAAAATGGAGTTAAAGTGGTTCTAAAGGCAGAAGGTTTTTATCTTAATGCATTCTTTGCATGAAGATAAAAAACCTTCTGTGTGTAGCAGCCCCCTCATACTTACCTGAGCCCCATCTCTATCCAGCGATGTGCACGAGAGCCGTGGCTATCCGGGACTCTCCCTCTTGATTGGCTGAGACCAAGAAGCAGGTGCCATTGGCTCCTGCTGCTGTCAAAGTCAGTGAGCCAATGAGGAGAGAGAGGGGGCGGGGCCAAAGCCGTGGCTCCATGTCTGAATGGACACACACAGCAGCAATTCGGCTCGGGTTCCCTCAGAGCAATCTGCTTACTCTGGGGGCACTCGGCGGGAGGGAGTGGCCAGGAGCATCGGCGAGGGACCCGAGAAGAGGAGGATCTGGGATGCTCTGTGCAAAATCACTGCACAGAGCAGGTAAGTATAACGTTTGTTCTTTTTAAACCAAAAAAAAAACAAGACTTTAATATCACTTTAAAAAACAGGCAGTGATGAGGCATCATATCGCTTCCTCACCTCCTTTCGGTAGCTTCTGAAGCACAATTCGAACGCAGATTGGGCTTCGGAGGAAAGAGAAATTTAACAATCTACCCTTATTGTATGCTGCATACACAAGGCCTCATTTATCAAAGTGTCTGAGAGAATCAGGGAAACTAGAAGAACACCGTGTGCAGTCTTGTCTGGTTGAAGCTGGCACTACAAGCATGTTATCTTGCAGACACTCTGATTAAGAGTCTCAATGCGTTAGCTGTTGAACTACACTCATAATGTGAACAGTTTCTTTTGCATATACAAATTCCTATAGGAAACAAGGAGAGGGCTGCACTATCTATGGGTGATGCCAGTATGAAAAGTGAAACTCCAACTTCCTTCTGAACAGGGATACTCATGTAATCCTTATTCTTAGCTGTACAACAGTCAGCATCACAAAGCTACTTCCTGCCCTTCTTGTAATTTGTACTCCCTCTGTGGTTCCCGAGCCCACAGAGGTGACATTATTATATTAGCCATGCTGCTGGGCAATACCGAATAAGTATACACACATGTATACTCCTGCAGCTATGGACGGTGACCAAATAACAAAACTACGCTTAGCCACCTCCCACAAGTTAGACTATTTTTCCATGGAATCATGGGACATGCAGTTTCAAGTAATGATATGCAGCTGCAGACCCGGACTTCCTCCTGGTGCCCTTTGATAGCCAGACTATTGCTAGCCACCTGATCACATCACAAGTAATTTATGATGATTTTTTTAAAGCAGACGCAAAGATTTGGGAAATTATACAGTATTTGCCAGTCCAGTGCGAATAGTAAGGAGTAATATTTTATGAGCAAGTAACTTAATCTTGGAGTTGGGCCTAAAATGTTATTTCTGCATTAGAATTGGTAGTTTTCAGTCTGATCAAAGCTAGAAATAGGATGAGTCAGCGATCACCGCGCAGCCATAGGTAGAGTCAGCGATCACCGCGCAGCCATAGGTAGAGTCAGCGATCACCGCGCAGCCATAGGTAGAGTCAGCGATCACCGCGCAGCCATAGGTAGAGTCAGCGATCACCGCGCAGCCATAGGTAGAGTCAGCGATCACCGCGCAGCCATAGGTAGAGTCAGCGATCACCGCGCAGCCATAGGTAGAGTCAGCGATCACCGCGCAGCCATAGGTAGAGTCAGCGATCACCGCGCAGCCATAGGTAGAGTCAGCGATCACCGCGCAGCCATAGGTAGAGTCAGCGATCACCGCGCAGCCATAGGTAGAGTCAGCGATCACCGCGCAGCCATAGGTAGAGTCAGCGATCACCGCGCAGCCATAGGTAGAGTCAGCGATCACCGCGCAGCCATAGGTAGAGTCAGCGATCACCGCGCAGCCATAGGTAGAGTCAGCGATCACCGCGCAGCCATAGGTAGAGTCAGCGATCACCGCGCAGCCATAGGTAGAGTCAGCGATCACCGCGCAGCCATAGGTAGAGTCAGCGATCACCGCGCAGCCATAGGTAGAGTCAGCGATCACCGCGCAGCCATAGGTAGAGTCAGCGATCACCGCGCAGCCATAGGTAGAGTCAGCGATCACCGCGCAGCCATAGGTAGAGTCAGCGATCACCGCGCAGCCATAGGTAGAGTCAGCGATCACCGCGCAGCCATAGGTAGAGTCAGCGATCACCGCGCAGCCATAGGTAGAGTCAGCGATCACCGCGCAGCCATAGGTAGAGTCAGCGATCACCGCGCAGCCATAGGTAGAGTCAGCGATCACCGCGCAGCCATAGGTGGAGTCAGCGATCACCGCGCAGCCATAGGTGGAGTCAGCGATCACCGCGCAGCCATAGGTGGAGTCAGCGATCACCGCGCAGCCATAGGTGGAGTCAGCGATCACCGCGCAGCCATAGGTGGAGTCAGCGATCACCGCGCAGCCATAGGTGGAGTCAGCGATCACCGCGCAGCCATAGGTGGAGTCAGCGATCACCGCGCAGCCATAGGTGGAGTCAGCGATCACCGCGCAGCCATAGGTGGAGTCAGCGATCACCGCGCAGCCATAGGTGGAGTCAGCGATCACCGCGCAGCCATAGGTGGAGTCAGCGATCACCGCGCAGCCATAGGTGGAGTCAGCGATCACCGCGCAGCCATAGGTGGAGTCAGCGATCACCGCGCAGCCATAGGTGGAGTCAGCGATCACCGCGCAGCCATAGGTGGAGTCAGCGATCACCGCGCAGCCATAGGTGGAGTCAGCGATCACCGCGCAGCCATAGGTGGAGTCAGCGATCACCGCGCAGCCATAGGTGGAGTCAGCGATCACCGCGCAGCCATAGGTGGAGTCAGCGATCACCGCGCAGCCATAGGTGGAGTCAGCGATCACCGCGCAGCCATAGGTGGAGTCAGCGATCACCGCGCAGCCATAGGTGGAGTCAGCGATCACCGCGCAGCCATAGGTGGAGTCAGCGATCACCGCGCAGCCATAGGTGGAGTCAGCGATCACCGCGCAGCCATAGGTGGAGTCAGCGATCACCGCGCAGCCATAGGTGGAGTCAACGATCACCGCGCAGCCATAGGTGGAGTCAACGATCACCGCGCAGCCATAGGTGGAGTCAACGATCACCGCGCAGCCATAGGTGGAGTCAACGATCACCGCGCAGCGATAGGTGGAGTCAACGATCACTGCACAGCGATAGGTGGAGTGAGTGCTCCCTGACTGCACACTGTGGGAAGGGATGAGAATGCACATTCCAAAAATGTACCATCCTATAAAAATTGTCTAATCACAAATTAAAAACCATAAAAATTCCATCCACACATGGCTGGCTCACCAATCACACTGCATCAGGTTTCATACACTCTCATGGTGTGACACATAGAAGGCAGTACTGTGCCAGGACTACAGAGGAACAAGGAGCATGGCCATCACCTTCATTCCCCTGCCGGCTCAGCTCAATAACAGATTTATCCAGGCACAGGTATCGGTGTATGTGTGCTGCGGCCTGCTCGTAGTCCTCATTCTTCAGAGCAGTCTGCACCCCATCCATGCAGAACTTCAGGTCCAGGATGTCATCTGCTCGCTGTATGGCTTGATAGAGGCGACTCTGTAGAGGAGGACACATGGGGAGATCATTTATATAGTGACCCATATAATTGACCCCAAGGATGCACCCAGATTATTGGTCAGCATACTACTCCTCTAACAGGAATATACTGCATCACAGCTACTATTTCATCATTAGAAGATCACCCAAGTCACAAACGGAATCTCAGTCATGCCAAAAACTATGGTAACCATAGTCCAGCATACATATAGTGATTATATCAGGATCATGACTGATTTTGCCATGTGAAGAATGCCAAAATTTCTCTGGACACAAGTGGTTAGCCCTCATGTACACTGCAACTGGTAAATGGACATTTAGGAGCATTTGGGCGTTTTTTTTTAGCAACCCCTGAACTCTCCTCAATGTTATCTTATGGGTACATGTACACAGGGTTGTTTATAGTAGTTTAGAAGCAGTTGAGGTTAGAAGCATTTTTCTGAAAGCAAAAAAATCACGTTAAGGATGGTAGTTTATTGGCATTTGAAACGCTAAATGCTTGTAACAGCTTGTAAACGCGGTAACTCACGTTTATTTTCAATGGGGTTTCAATGGGGGAAAAAAAAAAAGATTTTCCAGAATGAGAAAGACACAGAGACAGAGATTTTCCTGCATTGTGGCCATTTAGGAGGGTGTACTGAGGTTTCTGTAAAAACCAAAATCGCTTCCAAATGCAAACGCTCATAAACGCTCATAAACACGGCATGTAAAAGTGGCAAAATGGACGTTTTACGCAATCGGTTACTAGCTGTCAAGTTCCAGCGTTCAGAAGAGGTTTTCAAACATCCTGTGTACATGAAGCCTCAAACTAACAGAATTTTATATTACTTCCATTTGCTACTTCACCGGCCTACAGCATACAAGCATTATAAAGCCCTGAGGAAGGGGGTGCTACAAACCCCCTAAAAGCATTCACAAAACAAAAGGTTCCTTGAGCGCTATAAACTGTCAGCCATATGTGTAGGTATACGAATTCTGGAAAATATAAAATGAGCTAGAACCCAGTGCAGCCGCCAACCACTGGAAAAAATGGATAACAAAACACTAAAATAAAGAAGCAGCGCTCGATGGGTGAAGCAATCGTAAAAAGCAAGTAGTCAATGTAGATATTAATTTCAAAGAATAGACATGGTACCACACTACATTGACTACTTGCTTTTTATGATTGCCTCTGCAACCCCTGCAAGTTTTTATCATCGACAGTTGTTCATCTCTCAGAAGTGCAATAAATAAACTAACTTTTTTACTTGGCCAAAGGTCTGCAAGTTTTATGCTTCACCCATAGAGAGCTGCTTCTTTGTTTTAGTGCCCCGAAAAGCATTGCTTCTATTTCTTCTTGTCATCAGTGAACTCCATGGTGTTACTATGAAGATTTTCCAATACTTCCAGTGCTCCACACCCACTCATCCCCTGATGTGGATATCCTCCCCCCGGACGTACCTTGGCAAGGTCCAGCTGTCTGACTTTGCTGCTGACATTTTCGGCCAGGTTACAAGTAAATGTGATCATCCCGGACACCTGCTGGGCATCTCCCTCTATGAGCTGCAGGTTGGGCCTGGGAGGAGATACAGTGATTATTATTATTATTATTATTATTATAATACAGGATTTATATAGCGCCAACAGTTTGCGCAGCACTTTACAACATGAGGGCAGACAGTACACTTACAATACAAATCAATACAGGAGGGATCAGGGGGCCCTGCTCGTTAGAGCTTACAATCTAGAAGGGAGGCTGAGGTGGAAACAAAAAGGTAATAACTGTGGGGGATGAGCTGATGGAGAAAATGAAACTACAGTTGTTAGGTGTGGATAGGGTAGGCTTTTCTGAAGAGAAGGGTTTTCAGGGATCGTCTAAAAGCTAATAAAGTAGGAGATAAGCGGACAGATTGGGGTAGGGCATTCCATAGGATTGGAGAGGCTTTGGAAAAGTCCTGGAGGCGAGCATTGGAGGCGGTGACGAGGGAGCTAGAGAGCAGGAGGTCTTGAGAGGAATGAAGAGAATGAGTAGATTGGTATTTAGAGACTAAGCTAGTGATGTAGCTAGGGGGCGAAATTGTGGATGGCTTTGTATGTAGTTGTTAGTATTTTGAATTTAATTCTTTGGCCGAAAGGAAGCCAGTGGAGGGGTTGACAGAGAGGAGTAGCAGACACAGAGCGATTGGTAAGGTGGATGAGTCTGGTAGCAGCATTCATGATGGATTGAAGAGGTGATAGACTATGTAGAGGTAAGCCAATGAGAAGGGAGTTGCAGTAGTCGAGGTGAGAGATGACCAGGGAGTGAATTAAGAGCTTTGTTGTGTCCTTGGTTAGAAAGGGGCGTATTTTGGAGATGTTGCGGAGGTTGAGGCGGCAGGATTTGGACAGTGATTGGATGTGTTGCTAGAAGGAGAGTTCAGAGTCCAGGACTACACCTAGAACCTTGGCATGCGGAGATGGGATTATAGTTGTGCCATCTATTTTGACAGAGAGATCAGGGGAGGGGGCAAGTGGGGGAGGAAAAATTATAAGTTCGGTTTTGGATAGATTGAGTTTGAGGAAGCGGTGTGACATCCAGACTGATTTATCTGATAGTAAATTAGTGATATGTGAGGAGACAGAGGGAGTGAGCTGAGGGGTAGAGAAATAGATTTGGGTGTCGTCAGCATAGAGGTGGTATTGGAAGCCATGGGAGGCTATCAGCTGATCCAGGGAGGAGGTGTATATTGAAAATAGGAGAGGTCCAAGAACAGAACCTTGGGGGACCCCAACAGAGAAAGGGAGAGGAGAGGAGGAAGTAGATTTGTAAGAAATGCTAAAGGTGCAGTTGGATAAGTAGGAAGAGAACCAGTGAAGAGTACAGTCATGGAGACCAAAGGCGTGGAGTTTTTTAAGCAGGAGGGGGTGGTCAACCGTATCAAAGGCAGCAGAGAGTCCAGGAGTAGGAGTACAGAATAGTGTCGATTGGTTTTGGCCGTTAGTAGATAGTTTGTTAGTTTTAGGAGAGCAGTTTCTGTGGAGTGTTGAGGACGAAATCCAGACTGAAGGGGATCAAGAAGGCTATTATCAGTGAGGTGGACGCTCAGTCGGTTGTAGACCAGATGCTCGAGGAGTTTGGATAAGGGGGGGAGCAAGGAGATGGGGCATAAGTTGTCAAGATTGGATGGGTCCAGTGAGGGCTTTTTAAGTATGGGGCTGACAAGTGCATATTTTAGACAGTTGGGGAAGATGCCAGAAGAGAAGGAGAGATTGAAGATGTGGGTTAGAGAGTGTAGAATAGAGCCAGAGGGTGAACATACGGTAGCATTTGTGAGGGAACAGGATCCAGAGGGCAGGTGGTAAGGTGGACATTACCAAGTAGTAGAGGGTATTGGAACATCTCCTCGCGAATTGTATCAATCTTCTGTTTGAAGTGATTGGCGGTCTCCTGGGCAGTGAGTGAGTTGGCGGGTGGAGGACGAAGTAAAGAGTTGAAGGTAGAGAAGAGTTGACGGGGACGGGATAAGTTGCTAATGAGAGTGATAAAATAGGTCTGCTTGGCAAAGAGGAGGCTGGAATTGTATTTTTGAAGGGCAGATTTATATTGGTTGAAATCTCTCTGAGACTTAGTCTTGCGCCACAGACGCTCGTGAGCACGACTACGTTTTTTCAGACTTCTGGTATCATCTGTTTGCCTAGGTTGAAGGAGTCGGGGCCTGATTCTGTGTGTAGTGAGGGGGGCCGGTGAGTCCAGTGAGGCTAGAAGTGAAGCGTTGTAGACAGAAGTGGCTAGGTTGGTGCAGAATAGGGGTGAGATTTTGTCGTAGAGGTTGTCGATAGCAGAGAAGAGAAGGGTTGAGATGACGTAGGTTTCTGCGGGTAACTTTTAGGCGGTTGGAGGGAGAGGAGGTGGAGGAGAGGGAGAGAGTGAAACTAATAAGGTGGTGATCAGAGAGAGGGAATGGAGAGTTAGAGAGGTTGCATGGAGTGCAAAGGTGAGAGAAAACAAGGTCAAGGGTATTGCCTTCAGAGTGAGTAGGAGCATGTATCCACTGCTTCAGGTCAAAGGAAGAGGTTAGTCTGAGAAGTTTGGAAGGGGCAGGAGTGTTACTATTAATAGGGATGTTGAAGTCCCCGAGAATAATAGTGAGGATTTCAGAAGAAAGAAATTAGGGTAGCCAGGCAGAGAAGTCATCAAGAAAGGTTGATACTGGTCCAGGGGGCCTGTAGATCACAGCTATCCTTATGCCGCGTACACACGAGCGGTCTTTCCGGCAAACTTTTCCGGCGTACCGGAGTCCGTCGGACAATTCGATCGTGTGTGGCCTCCAGCGGACTTTTTTTTCTCAAAAGTTTGCCGGACTTAGATTTGAAAAACATGTTTCAAATCTATCCGACGGACTCGAGTCCGGTCGAAAAGTCCGCTCGTCTGTATGCTAGTCCGACGGACAAAAAGCCACGCTAGGGCAGTTATTGGCTACTGGCTATGAACTTCCTTGTTTTAGTCCGGTCGTGCGTCATCACGTACGAATTCGTCGGACTTTGGTTGATTGTGTGTAGGCAAGTCCGTTCATTCAGAAAGTCCGTCGAAAAGTCCGCCGGGCAAAGTCTGACGTAAAGTCCGCTCGTGTGTACTTGGCATTAGAGAAATCGGAGTGAAAAGACGAATACAGTGTGCTTCGAAAGAGGAGAGTGACAGAGAGGGAGGTGGCTGAAGTACCTGAAAGGTGCTATGTGGGGCTAGAAGGATTCCGACACCTCCTCCCTTACATCCACTGGATCTGGGGGAGTGAGTCCAGAGAGGACCACCATGGGAAAGGGCAGCAGAAGACGCAGTGTTGGATTTGTGGAACCATGTTTCGGTAATGGCGAGTAGATTAAATGAGTTGGCGATAAAGAGGTCATGGAGAGAGGTGAGTTTGTTGCAGACAGAGTGGGAGTTCCAAAGGGCACAAGAGACAGGGAGTCTGGTCTTGGGAAGAATAGAAATGGGAACTAAATTGTGTTGATTGTGGCTGCTGCCAGAGGGTGCAGGGTGATGGGTGCATGGGGATCAGTTAAATGAAGGAGGCCCAGGGTTTGGGGATATATCTCCAGAGGTTAGGAGAAGCAGGAGGGTGAGGGAGGTAATATGGGAGTGGGATTTATATGAAGGGACATGCCCCAGGGTCTTGGAGATTTTGTAGTGTATGTGGATTTAGAATTAGAAAGAGTTGGTGGGTGCAGTAACAAGGAGAGGACATCCGTCATACACGGGGATGTCCCCAATGCTCTGTATATCCCTGTGGTCACCCATGTGATAAACCACATGACACCCTGCAGGTGGCTGGATCTGATTTCCATTAGAGATACACCAGCATGGAAAAAAGGCTGCAGTGACACCTGTGACAGCCAATCAGATTACAGCTTTCTGCAGTATAAGGAGAGTGGGACACAGCGTAGGGCAGATTTTATGGTGTCTTTCTTCATTTTTGCCACACCCATTGGTACTTACCCCATCCTCTGCAGAGCCAGCATCTTGTTCTCCACCGCCCCCTGCTGTCCAAGCAAAGCCTGCAGCTCTGCTTCCACCTCTTTCTGCAAGAGACACATGTACACGTCAGTAGAGACACATGACCGGTCCTCCCAGTACCCCCTCCCCCACTGATTGGTACATGACCGGCCCTCCCAGTACCCCCTTCCCCAATAATTTATATATGACAGGTCCTCCCAGTACCCCCTCCCCCAATAATTTATATATGACAGGTCCTCCCAGTACCCCCTCCCCCAATAATTTATATATGACAGCTCCTCCCAGTACCCCCTCCCCCAATAATGTATATATGACAGCTCCTCCCAGTACCCCCTCCCCCAATAATGTATATATGACAGCTCCTCCCAGTACCCCCTCCCCCAATGATTGGTACAACATGACAGGCCCTCCTAGTACCCCCCCCCCCCCAATAATTGATATATGACAGGTCCTCCCAGTACCCCCTCCCCCAATGATTGGTACAGGACAGGTCCTCCCAGTACCCCCTCCCCCAATGATTGGTACAGGACAGGTCCTCCCAGTACCCCCTCCCCCAATGATTGGTACAGGACAGGTCCTCCCAGTACCCCCTCCCCCAATGATTGGTACAGGACAGGTCCTCCCAGTACCCCCTCCCCCAATGATTGGTACAGGACAGGTCCTCCCGGTAGTTCCCCCCACCTCCTCAGCACACAGCCGCTCGTAGGCCTCCTCCAGCTCCTGCAGGTCGGTCAGGGATCGGATCTGCTCCATAGTCAGTGAGGGGCTCCGGTCTCCCTGGTAACTAGCTGAGCTGGCCATGTTGACAGGCCGCGTCACTTCCGCCCCCAGGAGTCAGGACCCTTCATTCTTCGTCACATCCTGCCTCAGGGACCCTACAACTCGTCACTTCCGGTTCTAGAGGACCTACGCTACGTATTCTCCTAATTTCCGGGGTCCTTTAGTGTGGCGAGGGCTGTCCATACTGTGCCGGTGAGGAAAGAGGAGCGGCGCTCGGTGTCTCCGGAGTGTGTCGGGGTGAGGCACAGGCTCGAGGTGGGGCGGTGGTATTATTCCGGGGATCAGGTCATAGTAGGGTGTATGAGGGCAGGCGGAAGTTGGGCAGCTCTCTGAGGACCCCGCACGGCTTTGTGGCAGGAGAGGCGCGAAATGGCGGCCGAGTGACCCGGAGAAGAATCCGGTGTGAATCCCCGCCATCCGCCACACGAGCCACGCCGTGTGTGTACCGGGGAAGGTGAGGAGGGACCGGGGTGTATGTCCCGGGTCAGGCCTTGTTTGCGGACCACACATCTCCTTTATGGAGGCCGCACCAGCTGGAGGTGGGGGGACCCTGACTGGAGATAAGGGGGGCTGTGCACGATAAATGGGGGGATGGGGAGCGCTTTCCACTGCTAGTGAGGATAAAGGGGAGACAGTCCATTATATTAGGGGGGTTCTCCTGTGATTTTTGCCTGGAAAATTTGAGCTCTCTGGGGGGTCCCCTGTGTGGTGATCTCAGAGGCCTCTAGGGGTGCCTATTGGTGATTCTGGGGGTCCCCTGTGTGTGGCTGTGATCTCAGAGGCCTCCTGGGGGGTCCCCTGTTCCCGGCGTGACCTCTGGGGGGGGGTCCCCTGTTCCCGGCGTGACCTCTGGGGGGGGGGGTCCCCTGTTCCCGGCGTGACCTGGGGGGGGGGTCCCCTGTTCCCGGCGTGACCTCTGGGGGGGGGTCCCCTGTTCCCGGCGTGACCTCTGGGGGGGGGTCCCCTGTTCCCGGCGTGACCTCTGGGGGGGGGGTCCCCTGTTCCCGGCGTGACCTCTGGGGGGGGGTCCCCTGTTCCCGGCGTGTCCTCTGGGGGGGGGTCCCCTGTTCCCGGCGTGTCCTCTGGGGGGGGGGGTCCCCTGTTCCCGGCGTGTCCTCTGGGGGGGGGTCCCCTGTTCCCGGCGTGTCCTCTGGGGGGGGGTCCCCTGTTCCCGGCGTGTCCTCTGGGGGGGGGTCCCCTGTTCCCGGCGTGTCCTCTGGGGGGGGGGTCCCCTGTGTGTGGCTGTGATCTCAGAGGCCTCCTGGGGGGTCCCCTGTTCCCGGCGTGTCCTCTGGGGGGGGGGGTCCCCTGTTCCCGGCGTGTCCTCTGGGGGGGGGGTCCCCTGTTCCCGGCGTGTCCTCTGGGGGGGGGGGGTCCCCTGTTCCCGGCGTGACCTCTGGGGGGGGGTCCCTGTTCCCGGCGTGACCTCTGGGGGGGGGTCCTGTTCCCGGCGTGACCTCTGGGGGGGGGGTCCCTGTTCCCGGCGTGTCCTCGGGGGGGGGGTCCCCTGTTCCCGGCGTGTCCTCTGGGGGGGGTCCCCTGTTCCGGCGTGTCCTCTGGGGGGGGGTCCCCTGTTCCCGGCGTGTCCTCTGGGGGGGGGGTCCCCTGTTCCCGGCGTGTCCTCTGGGGGGGGGGTCCCCTGTTCCCGGCGTGTCCTCTGGGGGGGGGGTCCCCTGTTCCCGGCGTGTCCTCTGGGGGGGGGGTCCCCTGTTCCCGGCGTGTCCTCTGGGGGGGGGGTCCCCTGTTCCCGGCGTGTCCTCTGGGGGGGGGGGGGTCCTCTGGGGGGGGGTCCCCTGTTCCCGGCGTGTCCTCTGGGGGGGGGTCCCCTGTTCCCGGCGTGACCTCTGGGGGGGGGTCCCCTGTTCCCGGCGTGACCTCTGGGGGGGGGGTCCCTGTTCCCGGCGTGACCTCTGGGGGGGGGGTCCCTGTTCCCGGCGTGTCCTCGGGGGGGGGGTCCCCTGTTCCCGGCGTGTCCTCTGGGGGGGGTCCCCTGTTCCCGGCGTGTCCTCTGGGGGGGGGTCCCCTGTTCCCGGCGTGTCCTCTGGGGGGGTCCCCTGTTCCCGGCGTGTCCTCTGGGGGGGGGTCCCCTGTTCCCGGCGTGTCCTCTGGGGGGGGTCCCCTGTTCCCGGCGTGTCCTCTGGGGGGGGGTCCCCTGTTCCCGGCGTGTCCTCTGGGGGGGGTCCCCTGTTCCCGGCGTGTCCTCTGGGGGGGGGTCCCCTGTTCCCGGCGTGTCCTCTGGGGGGGGGTCCCCTGTTCCCGGCGTGTCCTCTGGGGGGGGGTCCCCTGTTCCCCGGCGTGTCCTCTGGGGGGGGGTCCCCTGTTCCCGGCGTGTCCTCTGGGGGGGGGGTCCCCTGTGTGTGGCTGTGATCTCAGAGGCCTCCCTGGGGGTCCCCTGTTCCCGGCGTGTCCTCTGGGGGGGTCCCTGTTCCCGGCGTGTCCTCTGGGGGGGGGGGTCCCCTGTTCCCGGCGTGTCCTCTGGGGGGGGGGTCCCCTGTTCCCGGCGTGACCTCTGGGGGGGGGTCCCTGTTCCCGGCGTGACCTCTGGGGGGGGGGTCCCTGTTCCCGGCGTGACCTCTGGGGGGGGGTCCCTGTTCCCGGCGTGTCCTCGGGGGGGGGGGTCCCCTGTTCCCGGCGTGTCCTCGGGGGGGGGGGTCCCCTGTTCCCGGCGTGTCCTCGGGGGGGGGGGTCCCCTGTTCCCGGCGTGTCCTCTGGGGGGGGGGTCCCCTGTTCCCGGCGTGTCCTCTGGGGGGGGGGTCCCCTGTGTGTGGCTGTGATCTCAGAGGCCTCCTGGGGGTCCCCTGTTCCCGGCGTGTCCTCTGGGGGGGGGTCCCCTGTTCCCGGCGTGTCCTCTGGGGGGGGGGGTCCCCTGTTCCCGGCGTGTCCTCTGGGGGGGGGGGGTCCCCTGTTCCCGGCGTGTCCTCTGGGGGGGGGTCCCCTGTTCCCGGCGTGTCCTCTGGGGGGGGGGTCCCCTGTTCCCGGCGTGTCCTCTGGGGGGGGGGTCCCCTGTTCCCGGCGTGTCCTCTGGGGGGGGGGGTCCCCTGTTCCCGGCGTGTCCTCTGGGGGGGGGGGTCCCCTGTTCCCGGCGTGTCCTCTGGGGGGGGGTCCCCTGTTCCCGGCGTGTCCTCTGGGGGGGGGTCCCCTGTTCCCGGCGTGTCCTCTGGGGGGGGGTCCCCTGTTCCCGGCGTGTCCCCTGTTCCCGGCGTGTCCTCTGGGGGGGGGTCCCCTGTTCCCGGCGTGTCCTCTGGGGGGGGGGTCCCCTGTTCCCGGCGTGTCCTCTGGGGGGGGGGGTCCCCTGTTCCCGGCGTGTCCTCTGGGGGGGGGGTCCCCTGTTCCCGGCGTGTCCTCTGGGGGGGGGGTCCCCTGTTCCCGGCGTGTCCTCTGGGGGGGGGGGTCCCCTGTTCCCGGCGTGTCCTCTGGGGGGGGGTCCCCTGTTCCCGGCGTGGTCCTCTGGGGGGGGGTCCCTGTTCCCCGGCGTGTCTCTGGGGGGGGGTCCCCTGTTCCCGGCGTGTCCTCTGGGGGTGTCCTCTGGGGGGGGTCCCCTGTTCCCGGCGTGTCCTCTGGGGGGGGGTCCCCGGTTCCCGGCGTGTCCTCTGGGGGGGGGGTCCCCGGCGTGTCCTCTGGGAGGTTCCCGGCGTGTCCTCTGGGGGGGGGTCCCCTGTTCACGGGTGACCTCTGGGGGGGTTCCCGGCGTGACCTCTGGGGGGGGTTCCCGGCGTGACCTCTGGGGGGGGTTCCCGGCGTGACCTCTGGGGGGGGTCCCCTGTTCCCGGCGTGACCTCTGGGGGGGTTCCCGGCGTGTCCTCTGGGGGGGGGTCCCCTGTTCCCGGCGTGTCCTCTGGGGGGGGGTCCCCTGTTCCCGGCGTGTCCTCTGGGGGGGGGTCCCTGTTCCCGGCGTGACCTCTGGGGGGGGGGGGGTTCCCGGCGTGACCTCTGGGGGGGGGTTCCCGGCGTGACCTCTGGGGGGGGTTCCCGGCGTGACCTCGGGGGGGGGGTTCCCGGCGTGACCTCTGGGGGGGGGGTTCCCGGCGTGACCTCTGGGGGGGGGGGTTCCCGGCGTGACCTCTGGGGGGGGGGGTTCCCGGCGTGACCTCTGGGGGGGGGGGGTTCCCGGCGTGTCCTCTGGGGGGGGGGTTCCCGGCGTGTCCTCTGGGGGGGGGGGGTTCCCCCCGGCGTGTTCTCGGGGGGGGGGGGGGTTCCCCCCGGCGTGTCCTCGGGGGGGGGGGGTTCCCCCCGGCGTGTCCTCTGGGGGGGGGGTTCCCGGCGTGTCCTCTGGGGGGGGTTCCCGGCGTGTCCTCTGGGGGGGGGGGTCCCCTGTTCCCGGCGTGGCCTCTGGGGGGGGGGTCCCCTGTTCCCGGGGGGGTGTCCCCTGTGTCCGGCGGTGACTTCAGGGGTGCCTGGTGGTGATTTCTGGGGGGTCCCCTGTGTCTGGAAGTTATATGTGGGGGTCCCCTGTGCCAGACTGATCTCTGGGGTTCCCCTATGTCTAGGGGGGGGGTACTCTGTCTCTGGTGGGGGGGTCTGTATGCTGTGGGGGAGGGGGATGTAGCAGTTAGATGACCTCTGTCACAGTCGGTAGTCTCGGTTCTTCCCGGTATTTTCACTCTTTTTCTGCTCTCAATGATGAGTTTTCATGTCTCTTCTCTGACAATTACTGGAGACATCCTAATCTCTGAGAAGAGCTCCGCCTCCCCTGACCCCCCCCCCCCCCTGCCATATGGCGGAATGTACGGGAATAATCTGATTTATCTATTTCAGGTATTGCGCTCCTCACGTGATTCCACCAGCTGCTGATATTGGATCTCCGCTGCCATGTTCCTCTACAATATTACGCTGCAGAGGGCCACCGGCATCAGCTTCGCCATCCATGGAAATTTCTCAGGTATCCAACATCAGGCTGCTCACCTCTAATACTTCGGTTCTCCCCCCCCTCACTACTCCTCTCCATTACCGGTGATGTGTTGGTTGTGGACTACTAATAGAGGAGTCCGGAGATAAATCCCCACATGCCAGGATGCAGAGTCTTGTATAAATGTTAGCTGTGGACTGATACTGTTTCTGTATATTGTGACATGCCAGGACTGTATTCATGTAGACTTGTGAATTTACTGACGGGTCCTCTTTAAAGTTGAACTTTACATTTTTGCCTTCCTCCCTGGGCTTCTATTCTAAACACATCATTTTTTTTTTTTTTTTTTTACCCTCTATTTTCTTTGCTGTTTAGGAACCAAACTACAAGAGATTGTTGTTTCCCGGGGGAAGATTGTGGAGTTACTCCGACCCGATGCCAACACAGGAAAAGTCCACACCTTGCTGACAGTGGAAGTGTTCGGGGTGATTCGCTCTCTCATGGCCTTCCGCCTGACCGGAGGCACGAAGGATTACATTGTGGTGGGCAGTGACTCGGGTCGTATCATCATTCTGGAGTATCACCCCTCCAAGAACATGTTCGAGAAGATCCACCAAGAAACCTTCGGGAAGAGCGGCTGTCGTAGGATCGTCCCCGGGCAGTTCCTGGCTGTGGACCCCAAGGGCCGAGCTGTCATGATCAGTGAGTGTGGGGAGGGGTTGGCATATATTGGGAGTGAGAAGGTGTACACGTCTTCATCTCCTGTGTTGTGACTTCCCAGCAATACAGGAATAGAGCCTGGTGTGCACACCTGGGCCAGTGTAGTACAGCTTTTGTAAAGGTAGATGATGTATCCTACAGACCAAAGTAGCAGAAGTCCTCTTAACCACTTGCCGAACGCCAATATACGTCCTTACTTTGAGGATGGCTATCGTTGTTATGGCAGCAGCTACCTGCGATAACCCCTGTATCCTCGTGGTCAGCTACAAGATAAAAGTGGTCCCTGCGGCAGAATCGCCGCAAAATCACTTTTATCGGCGACGGGAGGGGGGCCCTCCCGCCATGCTCCGGTGCCCTCCGCCGCTTACCAGAGCCATTGGCTGCGGCGGAGGCGATCCGGTCCTTCTGGCTAGACTAGGAGACAAGTGAGGGGAAGATGGCCCCACCCGTCTCCATGACATTGCAGGGCGGAAGTGATGTCAAAATGTCACTTCCACCCATAGCTCTCATTTTTTTTAAATGACAAATTTAATTTTTTTTTTTTTTTTTTTTGTGTAAATATGAGATCTGAGGTCTTTTTGACCCCAGATCTCATATTTAAGAGGTCCTGTCATGCTTTTTTTCTATTACAAGGGATGTTTACATTCCTTGTAATAGGGATAAAAGTGACACAATTTTTTTTTTTAAAGTATAAAAATAAAAGGTAATATAAATAATTAAAAAAAAAAAATTTAAACGCGCCCCGTCCCGTCGAGCTCACGTGCAGAAGTGAACACAGCCGCTCGTAGGCCTCCTGCAGGTCAGTCAGGGATCGGATCTGCTCCATAGTCCAGTGAGGGGCTCCAGTCTCCCTGCTAACTAGCTGAGCTGGCCATGTTGATGGGCCGCATCACTACCGTCCCCAGGACCCTTTCCTCGTCACATCCTGCCTCAGGGACCCTACAATTCGTCACTTCCGGTTCTAGAGGACCTACGCTTCTTATTCTCCTCATTTCCGGGGTCCTTCAGTGTGGCAAGGGCTGTCCTTACTGTGCCGGTGAGGGAAGAGGAGCGGCGCTCGGTGTCCGGAGTGTATCAGGGTGAGGAGCAGGCTCGAGGTGGGGCGGTGGTATTCCGGGGATCAGGTCATAGTAGGGTGTATGAGGGGAGGTGGGCAGCTCTTTGAGGACCCTGCACGGCTTTGTGGCAGCAGAGGCGCAAAATGGCGGCTGAGTGACCCGGAGAAGAATCCGGTGTGAATATCCGCCACAGGAGCCACGCCGTGTGTGTACGGGGGGAAGGCGAGGTGGGACGGAGGTGTATGTCCCGGGTCAGGCATTGTCTGCGGACCTCACTTATCTTCTTTTTATGGAGGCCGCACCAGCTGGAGGTGGGGGGACCCTGTCTGGGGATAAGGGGGGGCTGTGCATAATAATGGGGGGCGCTGTCCACCGCCAATGAGGATAAAGGGGAGGCAGTCCATTATATTAGGGGGGTTGTCCTGTGATTTTTACCTGGAAAATCTGAGGTCCCCTTTGTGTGGCGGTGATCTCAGAGGCCTCTAGTGGTGATTCTGGGGGGTCTCCTGTGTGTGGAAGTCCTATTTGGGGTCTGTAGGTTATCCCCTGTTTCTGGGAGTCCTCTCTGAAGTGCCTGGCAGTGATCTCAGAGGCCTCCAGGGGTTCCTCTGTGTCCGGCGATGATTTCAGGGGTGCCTGGTGGTGATCTGGGGCCCCTGGGGGTTCCCTATGCCTGGCAGTGATTTTTGGGGGGCCTCTGGGGGGTCCCCTGTGCCTGGAACTCAAATGTGGGGGTCCCCTGTGTCTGAGGGTACTCTGTCTGGTGGGGGGGATGGGCTTGGGCTGTATGCTATGTTGTACTTTGCCATGTGTGGTAGGGGAGGGGGGTGTAGCAGTTAGATGACTTCTGTCACAGTTGGTAGTCCCAGTTCTTCCCCGGTATTTTCACTCTTCCTGCTCTCAATGATGAGTTTTCATGTCTCTTCTCTGACATTTACTGGAGACATCCTACCTCTGAGAAGAGCTCCGCCTCCCCCTCCATATAGCGGAATGTACAGGAATAATCTGATATATCTATTTCAGGTATCACGCTCCTCACGTGATACCACCAGCTGCTGATATTGGTTCTCTGCCGCCATGTTCCTCTACAATATAACGCTGCAGAGAGCCATCGGCATCAGCTTCGCCATCCATGGCATAATGTGCTAGTATGCATCGCATACTAGCTAATTATAAAATACTGACTTTGGAACGAAGCCCTCCAGCGCTGTAAAGTCACCTCTGCGAGGGCTGACATGTTGTCGTCCCCCTGGTCTTTCTTCCGGGTTTGTGAGCTCCGGTTATGTGATTGGCTGGAGCCACGATGACGTCACTCGCTGGGAGCTCTCAGTTCCAGCACAAAGCTCTAAAGGTATGCCGGCGCATGCGCCAGTGATATTTGCCCTACATGCAGCCAGTAACCTCTCCTAAACGGTGCACATTTGGGAGATGTTCATTTTACATAAAGGTAAGCCTGATTAAGGGGACTGTAGATCTGTCCTTTGTGAGCAGACATACAGTAGCACAGAAGACTTATTTTCACAGATTGTTGCTTTGAGAAAGAAGATTAGATTAAGGTTTTCTGATGAGTTAAGTTTTGATGATAATCCATGCTCACAGTACTTGGTCTGTATCCCGGGGGTTTAATATCTTCTGGTTGCTCACAGGTGCCATTGAGAAGCAGAAACTGGTGTACATCCTGAACAGAGACGCAGCTGCCCGTCTGACCATCTCCTCCCCACTCGAGGCTCATAAGGCGAACACTCTGGTGTACCATGTGGTGGGAGTAGATGTGGGCTTTGAAAATCCCATGTTTGCCTGTCTAGAGATGGACTATGAGGTAAGACTGCCCCCCCCTTAGACACAATAAGACTGAATGTTGGCGCTCAGCATGATGAATTCTCATGTCTCTTCTCTGACTATTCTACTGGAGACAATGTTACACTGATGAGCCATGTATAACCAGGTTAAGCCTTGCTGTTTGTTCTTATGAGCCGTGTACAGCAGGGTGATGCTTGGCTGCAGTATGACCTTTTTGTATTCGTATGGCCTCGATGCAGTCCGTTTTTTGTTTCTAGGAAGCAGATAATGACCCAACTGGAGAGGCAGCTGCTAACACCCAGCAGACACTAACCTTCTATGAACTGGATCTGGGTCTGAACCACGTAGTGCGCAAATACAGTGAGCCTTTGGAGGAGCATGGCAACTTCTTGATCACAGGTGAGCAGATAGTCGGCTCTCTCTGCATTATTTGACATCACTAGTGGAGTTCCATTTATCTTACACAATTTTTTTTTGTACAGTTCCTGGTGGCTCAGATGGTCCCAGTGGAGTGCTCATCTGCTCTGAAAACTACATTACCTACAAGAACTTTGGAGACCAGCCAGATATTCGCTGTCCCATCCCAAGAAGGCGGGTGAGTCGCCCTATACATTGCATTTTAGATTGAATTGGATGGTGCAGCTTTTGTGATGATTTTTCATGTCTCTTCTCTGAAACTAATGAAGAGGATGTAAAGATTCTGATCAGCTGTAGCCAGGACGCATCCAGGGTCATGCTCAAACCCAGAATTAATGTACGTCAGAAGCAGTACATCTCTGCAATACACGCAATGTTTAAGGACACGAAACATTGGGAAATGTGCAAGTGTGGGAAAAATACCGCAAATCCAGTGAGCTCCTAACTACCTGCCTCTGCTGCACTGAAATCCCAAGAAGTGTTGTCATCCCTGCCGAGTTATTCCATGCTGGACTATGGAAACTCTTCACTTTGATAACCAAAGAGGGAGTACGTGTTCTGTAGTCCAGCAGGGGAAACCTCAATCAGGGCTGTTGGCGTTGCTTGGGATTTTAATACAGCCGAGGACTGTGAGCAGCGCCGAGGACACTTGGGTATGTGTATCTCGGCTCCGACGAGTCCCTGCAGTCTCGGCGCCATATTTGAATTTACACACGGCTCTGTATGTCGGCGGCAATCGCCGTGATCGCTCCAATCAGAACAAAATTGGCGGGGATCGGCCTATAACACGCACCCACAATTTTCCCCTGATTTTAGGGGAAAAAGTGTGTTATATGCCGATAAATACGGTATATATAATTTTTTTTTTCTTTTGTTTATAGTGCAAAAAATAAACCCAGTGGCAATCAAATGCCACCAAAAAGTTTTTATTTGTGGGGAAAAATTAAAAACTTAATTTGGCATCACGGAGCAATTGTCAGTAAAGTACTGCAGTGCTGTATCGCAAAAAATGGCCTGGTCATGAAATGGGGTAAATCTTCCAGAGGGCAAGAGGTTAAAGAGATAAAGCATAGGGAAAGGTACATGTCATGCAGAGATGTACAGAATGTGTTTATTGTATTCATAGACTTTATTGTGAATCCAGATTGACTGTTTGTTCTCTTTTTATTAGAATGATCTAGACGATCCAGAGCGGGGAATGATCTTTGTCTGCTCGGCTACACACAAAACCAAATCCATGTTTTTCTTCCTGGCTCAGACAGAACAGGGAGACATCTTTAAAATCACACTTGAGACTGATGAAGACATGGTAAGGAGTTTCAGGCTTGGAGGATTGGTATTTGTACTGGTGTGTTTCGTTTTTGTTCTCTTTCTCATTGTCCTGTCTGTTGTGCTTCTTCAGGTCACAGAAATCCGTCTGAAATACTTTGATACCGTTCCAGTGGCTTCGGCAATGTGTGTCTTGAAGACCGGTTTTCTCTTTGTAGCTTCAGAATTTGGGAACCAGTAAGTGTTTGGCAAAAAATAATAAAAGTAAAGGTGCGTTACAAGTGTCACAAGTCAAACATGGTTTAAAGAAACACCTTCCGCCTAAAAACCATAATATATGAATGAAATAACATCCTTAGAAATCAATCAAACATTGTGTTTCTTAGTAAGTAGTCCTTCCTTCATTTAGTGAAATTTCATCTCTTTTGGTGTTTGAAAGCAGAAACAGAAGGGGGGGGGGGGGGGGGGCGCTTACCAGATATGATGGACCCCTATTACGGGGGTCTTTACGAGCTCACAGATGCCGGATCATGCAGGCAGGAACAGCTGATTTTACTTGCGGGCTTGAATCCACCCTAGATCCTTCCTGAGCACTGGGATTATCGTATGATGAACTGTGCCTCTGTGGAATCGCTCATTATATGTAAGGAGGGATCAAACAGACAGAGGATCCTCCATAGTGTAGTATGTAAAAGCTCTTTATTTAAAAATGATGGCTGACTCCCAGTCGAAGCCTCTTACGGGGAAACGCTGCGTCGGACGGAGCTACGGGACCTGACGTCGCCACACATCAGCTGGCTAGCTTCACCGCGGCTGAGCTGTTTGTTTCGTTTGAACTTTCTGCTTTACTCTTGATGTCAGCCATCCATCATTTTTAAGTAAAAGAGCTTTTACATACTACAATATGGAGGATCCTCTGTCTGTTCGATCTCTCCTTACATATAATGAGCGATTCCACAGAGGCACAGTTCATCATACGATAATCCCAGTGCTCAGGAAGGATCTAGAGTGGATTCAAGCCAGCAAGTGAAATCGGCTGTTCCTGCCTGCATGATCCGGCATCTGTGAGCTCGTTAAACCCCCATAATAGGGGTCCATCATATCTGGTAAGCGGCCCCCCCCTTCTGTTTCTGCTTTTAAACACCAAAGGAAATGAAATTTCACTAAATGAAGGAAGGACTACTTGCTAAGAAACACAATGTTTGATTTCTAAGGACATTATTTCATTCATTTCTCATTCATATATTATGGTTTTTAGGCTGAAGGTTTCTTTTAAACCATTTTTGCCTTGTGACACTTGTAGCGCACCTTTTATTTTTATCATTTGCTAGAACTAGATATTCAAGTTTTTTTGGGTGCAGCACTTTTTTGTCAGCACTTCGTCAGTATTTTGTTTATTGCTATTTTTTGTTGATTTGTAAGTACTAGTATTTGCTTTTATAATTTGTTCAAATTAAGTCACACATCATTGCGGAGTTTTGGGGATATCGCAGATTGCTTCCGGTCCATCTCAGTGATTGATTGGCACCTTACCATTTATGAATGGGATGTGAAGCTTCAAGATGTTATAAAAGTTACTCTGTGTGTCGTATTTTCAGACAGTACAGACAATGTCTGTAATGTAACGTTTTTTAACAGTTATCGTAACTGTTGATGGGTTTACTTCCACTTTAAGGCAACTGGCACTTTAGTCAGAAATTATAGTCCTGCTAGATCACTTAATGCTGGCTCCTTTTTGCAGGTCTAGCTATGTAAAACATAGTGTCTATAGTCCAGGGATATGCAATTAGTGGACCTCCAGCTGTTGCAGAACTAAAAATCCCATGAGGCATAGCAAGACTCTGACAGCCACAAGCATGACACCCAAAGGCAGAGGCATGATGGGACTTGTAGTTTTGCAACAGCTGGAGGTCCGCTAATTGCAGATCCCTGCTATAGTCTATATGTTCCTTGCTAAAGGACATTATTTATTTTTTTATCAAGTTGCGATGGATAAGGTTCTGCTTTAAGCTATGTTGCTCCTCATGTAGCCCCTATCCTAAGTTCCGTGCATCGCCTTTAGTGTGTGGGAAGTGCTTTGCCTTAAGTTAAATGTCTGGAAATAAATACTAAGTAAAAGTACTAACGGGAAGAGGGATAGGAAGCGTGTTTTCCAGCATTAGGGACACCTAGAAGCATAAATATATATGTAAGAGTACAATAATGAAACCATAGTTCATTTATTGCTTTATGCAGAGTCCTGGATCTATACAACAATAGGTTAATTAGGATTTCCAAACTGGAAGAAAGTGACAGGGAGAGAGGGAAAAAAATATGACCTTTGCAGATTTGAATGGCTGTATTAAATAAGATAATGTGCATGCAGACAGATATTGTGTTTTGATAGTACATCTCCTTCTTAGTTATCTCTACCAGATTGCCCATCTGGGTGACGATGACGAGGAACCGGAGTTCTCCTCAGCGATGCCTTTAGAAGAGGGAGACACCTTTTTCTTCCAGCCCCGCCCCCTGAAGAATCTGGTGCTGGTAGATGAGCAGGACAGTCTCTCCCCCATCATGACATGCCAGGTATGTGGCTGTAGAGATGACATACACCGGGCAGTAATGACACAACTGAGCTTCCCGTTGACTCGGATATCATGTCTTTTAATTTTATAGATTGCTGACTTGGCCAACGAAGACACACCTCAGCTGTACGTGGCCTGTGGCCGAGGTCCCCGCTCTTCTCTCAGGGTCTTGAGACACGGTCTTGAGGTGAGCATTGGGTAGCTGTGTGATGCCATGAGTGTCCCTGGAGAAGAAATTGCACCCCGATCTGTGCTATTGTCCTTTTAGGGGAGGGATCATGCTTCTCTCTAATAACAATTTTCTTTTTAGGTGTCTGAAATGGCCGTCTCTGAGCTGCCCGGTAACCCCAATGCTGTGTGGACAGTTAGACGACACATCGAAGGTATGTAGGGTGAAGCTTGATGGGTCGAAGGGGGGGAAGGAGGGGGGCCTTCATAAGAATTAAAATTTTCAAATAAACCAGTAGCTAGTCATGAACAAATCTAAGCATTTATAATCTTTATGGGTCCTGTTCAATTAATTTGGTTTATACTAATTCCATGTGAGATCAAATTACACCTGTCACATATTATATTGCTTTTGGTTTCTGTGCAGTGTCACCTTCAGTGTTGTGTGACGGGTGCTCTTCAGTACACATATGTCTGCTACTGATAGAGAAATTATCTAATTACCTGATATTCCACTCCCCCCAGCAGTTGGCGCTCATCTCTTCTCTGTGCTCCGGGTTGTGCGAAGTCCCTCTCCATCCTTCCCTACATTGTAGGACTGTTGTTCCTGCATTGTACGTGATGACATTAGAGTGTTACTGCTGGCTGGAGCACCAAAGAGAAGAGGCTGAGGGGGAGCAGACGCACAGATGGAGGAATAAGGCCACATTTACACTTGTATGAGTCGCACTGGGTGCGACTTGTATACAACTTTGACCAGGGATAATGAAAAACTGTTGCACTGTATAACAATCAGGTACGACTTTCATGCAACTTTTTAGGGTTAACATTGAATTCTATGGCCCTCAAGTTGCATGAAAGTCAAACTAAAGTAGCGCACGAGCTACTTTGAAATTGCACATGTATGAATGGTTATCATTGGAAAACAAGGGGAACGACTTGTCATGCAACTGTGGTGTCCCGAAGTTGCATGATAAGTCACACAAGTGTGATTGGAGCCTAAAGTATTATAGCTCATTTCTCTAACCCTAGACTTAACAAGCATTTAACCCTTGCATTGCACACCACTGCAAGGGTACTTTTTAAAAAAATATATACTAAAGTTCAGCTTTAAAGCAGAACTAAGCTCATTTAAATTTAAAAAAGTTTCCCAAAACGGTTGCTTTGAAGGCATGCTGTGAATTATACCTGTCACAGCTGCTTGTGCTCTCAACCAAATTGTCAAGCCATCAAATGAGGACTGGTGTCATGACTGATCACATGTGCAGCACCTTGAGATGGCACCCTGGCCTCTGTTTTATCTGCAGTTGTCATAGTGCTGTACATGTGATCAATTATGACACCAGTCATTTGATGGGCTCAGTAATTGCTCCTTTATGTGGTTGACACTTCATGCTAGCAATGATAAATGAGACATGTTTTCAGAAATAAAATTCCCACAACAATAAGTATAATCCCATGTCGCAGCGAAGCGATTGGATGCTGTGTCTGCGGATTTTGTATTCTAATCTTCGAGCCATTTCACTTTTTTACTTGATAAAATCAATGTGTTGTACACCTAGTGAGATTACATTTTGGTTAGAGTTCCCTGTGTATTTGGCCTTTTTATTTTTTTGTAAGAGGTCTGTCAGTGGTCAGCATATCAGTTTGTCCTTTAAAGTGTATGTCCATCCAAAACCTTTATTTGTTTGGGATTGACTATGGAACGTGAAAAGCAATGTCGGGTTCCTACTGTTATTTGGAGCTCTGTTAGATTTCGCCTCACTTGCCCTCCTGGTGGCAACAATTACACCAGACAGGAAGTGAAGAGAAATCTGAAGCAAACACAGAGACGGGAATAAATATCCTGTATTTCTGTTGAATATTTCCCCTCACTTTGTTAGGCAGAATCATTGTTACTGGGATAGGAAATGAGGGGAAATCTCTTTTAACAGAGACTCGGATAGCAGTAAATATCTGACGGGTTTTAGGGCTCGTTCACACCATATGTGCGTGAAAACTGGTGGGAAAACCGCACAGATTTCACTTAGAGACATGAGTTTACATCAGTTTTCATGCACATTTTAGTTCATTTTTATGCACATTAACATCAGTTTTCATGTGTGTTAGTAATGTGCTCTGTACATACCAATGATTATTTCGTGTCAGTTTTTTCCATGCAGAAAACTGCATTCACGTTGCAGGCTCCTGCGTGGGAAAAAAAAAAACGCACGTCGTGGTGTGAACAGGGCACTCTGGGAACCATTTTCTTTTAGCCCTTGCAGAATGCATGCAGAAAAACGTATGTCTCTGCACCATGGCGTGAACAAAGCCTCAGTCATTCTCACTCCATCCAGAACTAAACGTTTGGCTAGACACTGTAATGAAAATATGTATTGAGTGAATATAAAAGCTGCCATTGATTACCAATCTTCATTAAAATGTCAGGTTACCTGAACTTTATGCTAATCCAGAGGTTTTTGTACTTTTTTCAGGCACTGCCCTAAAACGAGTATTCACATCAGTTCTGCATGCCTGTTTGTAAAGGTGCTGGAGCTAGAGACAGCCAATTTGCATTCCTAGAAATACATCCACATTGGCATCATTCATATTTCTCCTAGATCAGGTTTCTTTTAAGGAAGATTTCCAGCAAGATCTGATCTGTGATTGGAGAGAGGGGAGCATGGGGTGACTTAAATGCTGCCTGAACAGGCCTGCCTCTTCATCCTTCAGACGTGTGTGTGTTGGGGATACAGAGGGGGAGATGTGCGTGTATTGAAGGTACAGAGGAGCGGATGTGTGTGCATTGTGGGGAATATGTGTACCTGCATGCATCGGGGCACACGTGTATATTGGCGGTACAAAGGGCATTGACATTGCACGCTTTCCTTCCCAGTTCACAGATCAGGACTCACTGACCACATAACAATGTTGGGTGAAGTTGCTGGTTACTTCCTAAGCTCTGTGTTGTGTCTGGAGCAGAAAGATGTTACATCTTGTGATTTGTTGTCCTCCATCTTCTTCAGCACATACTAACTCTGGCTGGTACTTGGTGATGACACCCTCCCAATACCAAGCCTTTCTGTTTCTTCCACAGGTGTGTGCTGGTGGAGGAGGTGATGGTATAACCCCCCTCCACACATACAGGTGTGTATAGATCTCTTCTCATGTTGCTTGTTACCAGGCTTTGCCATGTTTTTGGAAGCCCAGTGTATTGGCTGCTGAAGCTCTGAATAGAGGCTGGGTTTGTAAAATGATACATCCTGATGCTTCAGTCTGCTGACAAATTCATAAATGGCTCCATACTTCACATACCACACAATACATTGAAATGAACAGCCAAAGTTTATAAATGTGAAGAGAGTACAGAGGCCTTTCAGCCATTGCCAATTTCATCAGAGAAAATGCTGTACAGCCCACACTTTGTGTTCTCTGATGATTGATACTTATAACGTGGCACCTTTTTGATACTTTGGAGGTCCTGCCAGGTTCCATATTTATTCCATATTATATACATATATCATCGTGTACCGTATACTTGTTCAGCAAAATCTCTGGGTGTTGCATTGTGGGGCATTCCAAGTAACACGGGCAATGCCTTTTAATAAAAAAACTGACTGGTCTTTATTTTTAAAGTACTGATTAAAAATTAAACCTTTGCCAGTCAAGGTGCAGTTTTTCTGTTTGACCCGGATATGTTGTATAATGCATAGTAACTGATACTGCAATGCATGTGACCAGTGTATGGCTCTTCTAAGGTCAGTCTAATTTGGGTTATTCTTGCACTCCTCTTTACAGATGAGTACGATGCGTACATCATAGTATCCTTCGTGAACGCCACCCTGGTACTCTCTATCGGTGAGACTGTAGAGGAAGTGACAGACTCTGGATTTCTTGGGACAACCCCAACTCTGTCTTGCTCTCTGCTAGGAGAAGATGCCCTAGTGCAGGTGAGATCCTAGCAGTGATGAATGCTTGGCCAGTTAACATATGATCCTGTTTCTTGGCTGTGGGAGGGTATCTATGTTTACTTTGCTAAAGGGCGCCAGCCTAAGCAGGACTTCTTCAGTTTGTTTGCTGGCCTGTTTAGAGATCTAATTTTAGGCTGAATTTAGTTTTCTGAAACTGTAGAAGCCCCTCATACACAATGCAGCTGGTGCCCTAAATAATAATGGGTTATTTTCCTGCCTTTGAGAAGCTACCTTTTTTAAAGTGCTTTACAAAGAAAACATAAATACACAGGATAAAACAAGGGGGGGGGGGACAATTGCGTGACTGCTTGTCCAAACACCTGGGATTAGTTAAAGATTGTGTGTGCCTTACCTATAGCACATCTTTCCTTTTTGATCCCCCCACCCCCGAGTGCAGTTCTTCTGGTTAAGTAGTGGTGTAATGGTTATCTGCTGCTGTTCCTAATTAGAAAGTGTGAATGTGCATGGACGCTGGAAGCAAACACTGACACGTCTGTTCAGTACGATCACTTCCTTATCACTGTTTATTGCAGGGCGGTGCTAATGTTTTATACACAAAGATTATACGTCATTGCTATGTATATGTGGTCAGTCTAAAATAAGCATCTTATTGGCTAAAATACAGGAAGAATGCAGAAACTTTATGCTGAGGTTTGGTTGTTGCTGGCTCTATCTTCACTTCCTCATACTTTCAATGTGGGGGTAGTAGGGGATAGGCGCCATCTTTCTTGGTTCCAAAGCAAGGCTAATCTGTATACTATATAATGGTCAAGGAGTTGCATAGAAACATGTATACACATAAGAAAATAGGCATTTTTATGATTATCATTATGTACATTTAGGGCTGGGGGAAAAATCGATTTAAAACTTGAATCGAGTTGAGAGGTCAAATCGATGTTTATTTAAAAATTTTTTTTTTTTTTAATCGCAGATTTTTGAGAAAATCGTCCATTACATTACATTACATTCCTTCACAGTGGGTCCCTGCTTAAAGCTGTTTAGTCTTTCTTTTGAAAGTGGCCCCTTGGGATCCTTTTCATCCTGCACATGAGCGCCATAGTCCCATTAATTCTTGTAGGAAGCCGTACTCGTGGTGACCTTCAACAGTCTTGTGATGCACAGCTCCCTCCATAAGAATGGAATTTTTTTTATGGTGCAGGATGAAGGGGACACCTGTGGTGATGCTTTTAGAAGAAATGCTGTGCGGTTCTATACAGGGACAAATGGAAGTATTGGCCCGACTTGGGACATGCCTTTTTTAAAAACAACTTGTACCAAACCAATACTAATGCAGATCACTGCTGGGAGACGTACAGTAAATTTCCACCACCGTTCCAGCTGGGAAGTGGCCACACAGCTCATAATTCTTCTACACGGGCCTGACTGTTGAGTCAAAGGAACTGCATAAAATGTTTTTGATTTATTTGGGGGAATGGGTCGTGTTTATTATTTTATTTTTTATTTTTTTTGTGTTTTTTTTTTTGGGGACACGATGGTGCTTTTTGTTTCCTGTCCCTAATGTCAATAGCTCTTGGTGAAGGTGATCTCCAGCAACTGTTTTTATCTTAGGTGTATCCTGATGGAATCCGTCACATTCGTGCAGACAAGAGAGTCAATGAGTGGAAGACTCCGGGAAAAAAGATCATTGTGAAGTGTGCGGTCAACCAGCGTCAGGTGGTGATTGCTCTGACTGGAGGGGAACTCGTCTACTTTGAGATGGACCCTGTATGTACACCCATCTTATATAAACCGTGTTATCTGCTTCACCTTACTCCACCCATATTACCTGCTTCTGGGACCTCCCTGACCTCCACCACACATGCACTGTATTGCCTGCTTCTGAAACCCCCATCCTGCACCTCGCTTTTAACTGTATTGCATGTTTTGAGACTCCAGATTTCCCTCCTCACTTTATTTTATTTTTTCTTCCCCCAGTCAGGGCAGCTAAATGAGTACACAGAGAGGAAGGAAATGTCTGCCGACGTAGTGTGTATGAGTCTGGCCAATGTACCACAAGGGGAGCAGCGATCGCGCTTCTTGGCTGTTGGTCTTATAGATAACACAGTCAGGATAATTTCTCTGGACCCTTCGGTGAGTCCTGGTTGCTGTTTGATGTATTGCGGCTGCTATGTGGACTTCTTGCCGCGGTAGGCAGCTGCCATGCTCTTGTCCCTCCTCCTGAATGCTTTGTCCTTCTTTTCCTCTAGGACTGTCTACAGCCTCTCAGTATGCAGGCCCTCCCTGCTCAGCCCGAGGCCCTCTGTATAGTGGAGATGGGAGGGGCAGAAAGACAAGATGAGCTGGGAGAACGAGGCTCCATTGGCTTTCTCTACCTTAACATAGGACTTCAGGTGAGATCACAAACTGCATGTGGTGGTGTAAATGAAAAGATCAGAACAGATGGAATTACCGTCCAGCGCGGATACCTTGGTTTTAGCCTTTCTAATTGTTAATTTTGTAATAAGACTTCAAGTGCCAAAGGTTTCCACTCTAATAACATTATTATTTATTTTTTTTTTTTTTTCTTTTTCTTTTTTTTTTTTTTTTTTTTATATGCCTCACAGTAACTTTCTCATTCTTCGGTTGTGTACTTTTAATGAAGGAAGTGTAATCTGCTGTGCAAAAAATATAACTAAATCCATTAAAGCAGCCAGCACTAAAGTATAGGATTTACAATTCACCATTTTTTTTTTATTAAGTGCACTATTAGTATTATACAGGATTTATATTCCAAAACTAAAGTGGGGAAAAAAAACTCTAAAAAGTAAAATGGCACTTAGAAGAGGAAGCTCAATGGTAAATATGACTCATACTCGGAAGGGTGACCCAACAATTGGTGCTAACCATTGTGAATACAAATGCAATATTCCATAAAAATTATAAAACGTGAAAAAAAAACCAAAAGTGAAATGACACTCTAATTTGAATTTGTACTAGGGCTGCAACTAACGATTATTTTCATAATCGATTAGTTGGCTAATTATTGTTTCGATTAATCGATTATTCGGTTAATAACCTTGAAAAAAAGTGTGGTGTATAATTTAGTTTAATATGTAAAGTTGAAAAAAAAAAGGAAATTTTATTCTTAAATATCTCAATGCAGTGGTAAATATAAATTACTAACTTTATGGTTAGGGAGCAAACTCTCTAATCCACTCTGAGAATAAGACAGAGGAGATATAATATTAGAGGTTATATACTGTATATACTATTAGAAGTGATATACTGTATATACAATTAGAAGAGATATACTGTATATACTATTGAAGGGTGAATCTGGTAAATATCAGACTCAGAGATAATTTTTTTTTAATTTAAAAAACAATGTCTTCCTTCAAAAAAAATGTCATTTTAAGAACGTTCGTTCAATTTTCTAATCGTTAGTGGGGGTCAAATCGATGTTCATTTTCAACCACAGTGACGGGAAAATTTAGAAATAATAGAAAACTTCTTGGTGAAAGTAATTTTCAGACAGTGTATGTGGTGTTCGTTCAGAAATTACTATAGTTTTAAAAACAGAATGTTAAAATTTCAAACATTCTTTCATTCAGCGAATGTATAAAGATTTTTCGTCTGAATAGAATATTCTCGTCTGGAAATTGATCGGTGTGGCCAGAATAAGGCTCAGTACACACCTATGCAGTTTGCTTTTGATCCGTTTCTGCAGTGCTTTTTGCTGTGCATGTGATTTTGCTGAGATTTGCGTTTTTTGCATTTTTTTTTTTTTTTTGGACAATTTTCTTGTTGTGCAAATTTAAAAAACACAAATTGCTGCAAAAACGCATTACATGCTTTTTAGTAGCTTCTCCATTGAAGTATATTGAACCAAAAAAGCACCGTTTTGCGTTAAAGAAAAAAAAGGTCCCTGACCCTTTCCAAATACTCAGCGGCTGAAAAAAGCATAGATGTGAACGTGTCTCATAGGAGACCATGTAAATGAACTGTAGTGCGTTTCTGCAAAAAGCACCAAAAAACACATAGATCTGAACCAAGTCTAAGACGTTTAGTAACATAATGGGGTTAAAAAAATAAAATTAGCCCTTTAGATAATCACTACTGTAAGGGGTTCATTTTTTTTACTGTAGAACGGTGAAAGTAATATTTACAGTAACGATTATTTGCTCTTTTTGTACTATAAAGGACTCCTTTTAGTTTTTTTTTAACCCCATTATGTTACTGGCCGATTAATCGATTAATTTCATAATCGATTAGTTGTCGATTAATCGATTAGTTGTTTCAGCCCTAATTTGTACAATTTTACAATACAATCAAAAAATAAACCCTCAACACCAAATGCCTCCCAAGTCTCACCAATACAGCAGGTACATAGTAGGAGAAGCAAGTAACAATACGGGTAAGAAATATAGCATTACAAGATACACCAAACCTCTTAAAGTGGATACTAATATCCTGAATCAAGTGATATCATTGTAAGTGAACTAGACACCGATTTACCCCAAAGCTTATCAAAAAAAGTAGGTTTCTTCCGCAGTTCAAAGGTAAGCTTGTTTAACCACCTCAATACCAGGCACTTTCACCCCCTTCCTGCCCATGCCATTTTTCAGCACTGTCACAATTTTCTATGACAATTGCGTGGTCGTGCTACACTGTGTACCCATATGACGTTTTTATCATTTTCTTCACACAAATAGAGCTTTCTTTTGGTGGTATTTAATCGCTGCTTTTTTTTTTTTTTTTTTTTTTTTTTCTAAAAAAGTTTTCGTTTTCTTGTAAATAAGTAATTTTTCTCCTTCACACTCTGTCACTGTGAGGCGATGAGAGCCGATTACAGGCACTTCCGTGTTTACAATGTGATCAGCTGTGATTGAACACAGCCAATCACAGGGTTATAGAGCCGCGTCATCGGCTCTTTAAAGAGATCGGGGTCACACTGTCCTAGCGGCACGGTCACCGCGCTGTGCGCCCATTCTGTCAAGACATCATATGACATCCACCCAGAATAAGCCGCAACTCCCCACCGTCATTTGACGGTGGGCGGGCAACAAGTGGTTAAAGGGAGGCTATTATTAAAGAGGAATATTAGTTATTCACTGTTGAGCTCGCTTTTCAGAGTGTCTTTTTTTTTTTTTTTTTTACTTTTCACAGGTTTCATGTTTGTTTTTTTTATATATTTCTACTGCTGCTTGTCCCTGCTCATAAATGTAATTTTGCAAAGGGAAAATGCTTTTGCTTTTTAAACTGAAACTTCAAGCACTGGAACTGCAGTATTGGCGATTTACTGTGGATCTGTGGAGCAGTAGCTCCTCCTGGCTTCCACTAGAGGGAGCCCAATGGACAACCAGAGTCAAAAAGCTCATTGATCTGGATAAAGTCTGTCTCTAGTCTTCCCTTCACATGAGATGTAAACAGCTATCCGACTGTAAAGGTCGGATATTCTAGTTTTCACCAGCAAAGCCGTTCTCCCTAGCAATTCAGAAATGAGCGAGAATCTCAGATAAGTGCTGAAAGTAAACTTTAACCTCAAAATGAGCTGTAACCTTAAAGTGACACTAAACCTTTTCATTTTTTTTTTTTTTTTTATAACATTTTATGCTTGCCTCCTGTGCAGTTCGTTTTGCACAGTGTGGCCCCCGATCATAGTCTTCTGGGGTCCCCCAGTGGCGCTCGCGGCTCCTCCCCGCATCGGTAAACCCCCTATGAGAAGCGCTGTCGTGGGGGTGGGGTTACCTTGTGGGCCCGCTCCTGAGTCCAGCATTTGCGACTATAGACACAGAATGCTGGACTCGGCCCCGTTGCCCGCGTCATTGGATTTGATTGATTGCAGCGCAGCCATTGGCTCTCACTGCTGTCAATCTATTCAATCAAGAGCCGAGAACCCCGGGCAGAGAGGAAGAGCGTGTCTCCGCCACGGGATCGAAGGGCTCATAGGATGCATTAAGGTGAAAAAACATGAGGGTTTACAACCCCTTTAAGGTTAACCTGAATCTAGCTCTAATATTATTATTATTATTTTTTTTTTTTTTTTTTTGTTCCGTAACCCACCTTTCTACTTTCACAGATGCATACTTGCCCCAATCTGATGCTGTTTTTCCTGTTTGTTTACATTCAGCAGTGCAAATCTTCACGGTCTTGGCTGTGCCTGCTGTGCATTACAGAAGTTTATGGGGTTGTAATGCACAGGCATGGCCAGGACACTGAAGATTTGCGCTGCTGGATTTAAAAAAAAAAAGACTGTGGCTGTTTTTATGTAAGTGTGTATTTTGTAGAGGAAAGCGGATGATTTGGGGAAGGGAAAATGCACCTTTTTAAAGTGTTACAAAACGCACAACCGTAAAATCCATCTGCATATACAGTAACGCATGGTTGTTATACTCACTGTGGAACCTAAGGAGTTAATCCTCTGCATTGTGTAAAAAGGCTGTTTGATCCTGTCTCCTGATCCTCCCCTTCTTTCACTGATTCCAAAACATGTCCTGATGGGACAGAGCCTTTGCTCAGCTGTGTATTGCTAGAGGTTTTTTTTTCTTGGGAGAGTGCATGTAATCAGCACAGGACCAATCTGCACTTTCCAGACATGTCAGACAGGGTCTTGAGCCCTGCAGCCTCATAGGACAGCTCAGTGCAGTATAAAAATTCCTCCTACAAGCTTCACTAGGAACAGATATAAGTCACAAGATTGCTATATAATGCTGATGAGAAGATTTTAAGCAGTTTATATTTACTAAAATATTTGCATTTCCATGTACTGTGGGAGACCAGATATAGTGAATGCAGGGTCCTGGGTTTAGTAACACTTTTTTTAAAGTACACTTCTCCTTTTAAGGTGAAAATACACTATTACCTTGAGAAAATGTTGTGTGAATTTAGCTTTATCACTTTTTACTATGCATTATGCACTATGCAATACCTGTGCACCAAAATCATATGCTCATAACATCGCTTATGTTATTAGTGTTATGTTTACAAAATAATGGCAAATTGCTTCCTCTCCCCGTAGAATGGAGTACTGCTAAGAACTGTGTTAGACCCGGTAACAGGAGACTTGTCTGATACCAGAACCCGGTACTTGGGTTCACGGCCTGTCAAACTTTTCCGAGTCCGGATGCAAGGTCAGGAGGCGGTGAGTATCTGAGCACTTGGGTCTCTATTTTTTATGCAGGTTTCCTGTGCATTATGTTTGCATGCTCTCCCTGTATTGGCATGAGTTTCCTCCGGTTTCCTTCCACACTCATGTTTGTAATTTAACCCCTGGACGCTGACGGTACACAAATATGCAACCTCTCGGCAGGGTGGGCCTTGGCGCAGAGCGGACACGTGTTTGCGACACAGCTGTGCCGAGAGCGCACACCCTACGCTCCCGGCACCGTTACCGTCAGCTAACGGAAAGCTCCCAATTGCTTCTTGCGATCGGGAGCTTTCCAATCATGTGGCTGCTGTGAAAGCCAGTCACGGCGGTCACATGACCATAAACCCGGCCCCGCCTCCTAGCATCTGAAACCCTTTAAAGGGGTTAATTGGCTCAGCTGAGCACACCTAAGATGGCTGCCTTGCCTCCTTAAAGTGGTTGTAAGGGCAGAAGGTTTTTTTTTAATCTATGCATTAAGATAAAAATCCTTCTGTGTGCAGCAGCGTGCCGCCCCCCCCCCCCCCCCCCCCTTCCTTCCTAAAACTTACCTGAGCCCCATCTAGATCCAGCGATGTTGCAGCATTGTTTCGGCTGTCCAAGACTCCCCTCCTCATTGGCCGGAGCCAATGGCTCCTGTTTGTCAGTCAGCCAATGAGAAGAGAAAGGGGGCCGGGCCACTGCTCTGTGTCTGAATAGACACAGTGAGCGGTGACTCGGCTGGGGTGCCCCCATAGCAAGCTTGCTGTAGGGGCACTCAACAGGAGGGAGGGGCCAGGAGCACCCAAAAGAGGGACCCGGGTAGGAGAATCCAGGCTGCTCTGTGCAAATCCATTGCAACAGAGCAGGTAAGTTTCACAAATTTTGGTATTTTTAACTAAAAAACAACAACTTTACAATCACTTTAAGCGCTTTGAGTCCCCAGGAAGAAAAGCGCTACAGACATACAAAGTATACAAATCTCTGTATTGTGCACCCCACATCACTGCCTGCCAATGTAAACTGCCATCAACCTATGTCAGAAAATGTGGGCAACATCCTCTTCAGTTTTTCTCCCCACTGGCTTGAATCAAGCTGTTCCTTCTCGCTCCTAGCTGGCCGTTGGTCATCTCCTCCTCCTTCACAGGTCTTTTATTTTCAGGGTTGAATCTTTACCCCAGTTCCTCTTTTTATGGCAGGTGCTTGCTATGTCCAGTCGCTCCTGGCTCAGCTATTCTTACCAGTCTCGCTTTCACCTGACACCGCTGTCCTACGAGACTCTGGAATATGCGTCTGGCTTTGCGTCTGAACAATGTCCGGAGGGTATTGTAGCAATCTCAACTAACACACTGAGGTAAGGGAGCTTACAAGGTAAATTCGTATTTATTTACATAACAGAACATTACTTGTGATTTTGCCTTTTTAAAGATTATATTTATTTACATTTTTGATGTAGTGTACAGGTAAAGGGTTAGTTCACCTTTTACCAAAAAACAAAACTGCCTGCGCAAGTAAGGGCCACCTGTTTATTAAGGCTCGGTTTGCATATATGTGAATCGGACTGGCTTTCAATAGAACAAGTTCACACATGTCTGGGGCGGCCGTGGTCCGTTTCTGAAAAGGGTCCGGTTCCATCTATGGGAGTCTCTCAATTCAGGCTTCAGGAGGCACACACACGCAACCCCCCCCACCACCACCCCAGCAAGGGCATTCAACTTTAGTCAACGCTGCACAGTTTTAAGGCTAGGTTCACACATGTCCGGCTGCAGTTTGCAATCCGGTGCAAATCTTTACTTGAAATACACTGTATAAATGACACTGGCAGGGAAGGGGTTAACAATATGGGCGATCAAATGGTTAACTGTGTTCCCTCAGTGTGTTTTTCTAACGGCGTGGGGGATGGGCTCACTGGGACAACGCAGATCGCTGTTCCTGATCACTAGGGTGTCCTTTTATGAAAGTGAGGTAAAATATCGCTTTTCAGTTCTCAGGCATTCTCAGAGGAGATCGCTCTCCTCTGAGTGCCTGTTTATGAAAGTGTGTAGATCGCTTCTCATGTTGAGTTGAGGAGCGATCTACAAATGCCAGGAACTCCTGAGAAACGGCTCCTCTCACTATAATCTCGCGTGATATAGCGGGATTACAGTATGAGGAACCATAAAATACAAAGTGTAACACAAATCAGCACACATTCCCCAACATATTAATAAAATAACATCGTTAAATTCCCCCTACACAATATACATTAACCTAATTATAAAAAAACATTGTTTTTATCAATATTTAAAGATCATACATGTCCTTATTTAAATGTGAATGGTGTATAGTAAATGAATGTAATGCACATATGTAATGCAGCTATACACCATTCATATAAATGCAAAATACATTTATAATCATTAAAAAAATAATTTTAATAAAGTATACAAGTATAAATATTTATTAATAAATTAAAATAAAATATATTTCATAATTGATAAACATAAAAATTGATAAACTGGTGCAATGCGAGAACACTGCGAATCCACTGCGGGTTACCGCATCGCACCGACTCGCATGTCAGTTCACACTGCCATATGCGAATCGCTGGGGAGTGTCAATACATTAACGACACCCCCAGTTCAGCTTGCATATCGCACTGCGAACTGACAGTCCGGACATGAATCGGATCGCATATGTGTGAACACACATGCGATCCGATTCTGGTCCGAACAGAAAAAAGGGTCCTGTGCGTGTTTGCACCAAATGCGGTGCAATATCATCCATACTATCTGTACAGCTGATATCGCACCGCACAGACATCGCATGTAATGTGAATGGCAGTGTGCTGCGAATTAAATGCGATGCCTGTGCGATGTCCGGCATCGCACAAGTGTGAACTGGGCCTAAAAGTTAACACCCCCAAATCAGTTTGCATATCGCAGTGCGATCTGCAAACTCAGACAGTAATTGAATCGCATGGGTGTGAACACCCATGCGATCCGATTCTGCTGTGGACCAAAAAAAGGGTCCTGTAAGAGTTTGGTCCGAGGGCAATGCAAATTTAGCAATACTATCTGTATGGCTGAAATCGCATCGCACAGAGATCGCATGTGATTTTGCACTGCAGTGCGGTACGAATCACATTCGATCTTGGACACCGCAGCAGTCGGAACTGGCCCTAAACCATATTGCATTTGCACCAAAATGGTACAGGACCCTTTATTTGGTCCGCACTGGAATCTGATCGCATGGGTGTGAACACGCATGCGATCCGATTCCTGCACCATTACATAGTTCGCACTGCGATCTGTGAAATGATCTGGGGGTGTCATTAACTTTACATTGACACCCGCAGTGGTGCGCAGATGTCAATGTAGGTGCGATGTGAAAACCCACACAGGAATCACGCTGGTTCACGCATCGCACAAGTGTGAACCCAGCCAGAGACGTGAACATCTAAAAAAAATATATATATATCTATAGCTATATCTATATATAGCTATAGATATATATAGATACAGATATATATATATATAGATATAGATATAGATATAGATAGATATATAGATATAATGTATGTGTGTGTATATGTGTGTGTGTGTGTGTATATATGTGTATATATATATATATATATATATATATATATATATATATATATATATATATATATATATATATATATATATATATATATATATATCGTGTATATATATATATATATATATATATATCGTATATACTCGAGTATAAGTCGAATTTTTCAGCACATTTTTTTTGTGCTGAAAGTGCCCCCCCTCGACTTATACTCGAGTCAAGCACTTTTCTGCAGCAAAAAATTTCATTTTCCGAACCGACTTTGAGGCCCCGTATCTCAGGGCCACTTAGTGCTAGGAACCCCAAATTTGGTGTGCAAACCCAGTGGAACTGGTACCATAACATATCCAAAGCTGGGGTTCCTAGCACCAAGTGGCCCTGAGATACTGGGCCCCAAAACCGGTTCGGAAAATGTAATTCTCTGCTGCAGAAAACTGCTTGACATTTTCTGAATTGATTTTTGGGGCCCTGTATCTCGGGGCCACTTGGTACTAGAAACCCCAGCTTTGGAAATTTTATGGTACTAGTTCCACTGGGTTTGCACACTAAATTTGGGGTTCCTAGCACTAAGTGGCCCCAAGATACGGGGCCCCAAATTCGGTCAACTGTGTCCATCTGCAGCAATGTCATTTCTGGACCCTTTGGGTTCAGAGACCCCAAATTTTGGCTGCAGCTAGGGGGCATCTAGGAACCCTTAATTACTGAGTTTGAAGTTCAGGGGACCTATGGCTGCAAAAGGGCACAGTGAGGCATGCAAATGGGCACAGTGATGCTGCAAATTGGCATTGTTGACCCTCTTTTCCACTTACAGTAGCTGTGCATTTCTCACCCTCGTCTTATACTCGGGTCAATACGTTTTTCCCATTTTTTTGTGGTAAATTAGGGCCTCGACTTATACTCGGAACGACTTATACTTGAGTATATACGGTATATATAATGTATGTGTACACACTATAAATTCCTATCCTGCTGGTTTTGGGGTGTGTAATGGTGGGGAAGATGTGCTCTGACTGTTTGGTGAAAGAAAGAAGTCAAAAGACTTCTTGCTTTCTCCAGAATATCAGCCAGTTTCAGGCTTCTCACTCTGATTCTCCACTTCTGAAATGGTGAATCAGAAAGTGAGAATTCTGTCACAGATCGCCAGTGAGGTGCCGAGATCGCACCTTCATAAACTGGCCGTTTCTGTGAATTCTCACTGTGCTGAGATAATCAGCGGAGAACATGTTCTCCGCTGATTATCTCAGTTTCATAAACTGGTAATGAGCTGAGATCAGCGGTGAGACTCGGGATCGCCGCTGATCTCAGTTTCATAAAAGGACACCTAGGAACAGCTGGTCTCAGTGTTGTCCCATCAGAGCGGGAATCCGCCTTGTTTACATAGGCAGATCCCCATTCTGCCTCTGTGGAGCGATAGCGGGTGGCTGGCGGACATCGAGGGGGTGCACCTTCCAGAAAAGGCCTGATCAGCAAGTGGGAAGACATTTTACCTAATTTCCCCCTTTTTTTTTTTTTTTTTTTTTTTTTTTTTTAATGCACTGTTTTCACTATCAAAGGATGTTTAATTTGTGTTCTTGTAGATTTAGGCCCCGTTCACACCATGGTGCAGAGACATCAGTTTTTCTGTACGCGTTAAAAAAAATCAATTGGTTCTCTATGTGCCCTGATCACATCACAATGTGCGGATTTTTTTCTGTGCAGGAATCTGCAACGTGTAAGCAAACTGATGTCTGCAAGGGAAATCTGCTCGGTTTTCATGCAGGTATGGTGTGAACGAGTCCTTATCCTTCATATTGCCATGTTTGAAGAAGAGATTCAAAATAACTGTGATCATATTGTCTATCCGATTAATTAACCTGGCACATTTTGTTATTTGTAGTCCTATTATGACCTTGTCTCATCCAGCACATTCTTTTTCATGAGAAAGGGAGGGGGGGTCACGTCTCCACAGAGCTAACGGGACACACAAAAGAAGTGGAACTAAGTGCCAGCATAACCATTCTCACACAAACATGAGTATCTCTCTAAAATCGCTTACATTTTTCCTATTTTTACACAACACATGCATATCATTCACTTTCTTTTAGCTCTCTTCAAAATTTCCCTGCTTAAAGGAGAAGTCCAGCCTGAGCTTGTTTTGGCTGGGCTTCTCTTAAAGGTCACAGGAGTGCAATCCGTTTTGCACTCCTGTGACCCGTTTTCAGCAGAGAGCGGTCTAAAATCCGCTCTCTGCTGGCGTCAACAAGTTCAGTCCAGGCACCGAGTCATCCCGACTTCTGGATCCGCCAGGTGCCTGGACTGTTAGCAGTCTCAGCCTCTCAGCGAGCCTCTGAGACAGCCGCTCCCTGCCCCTCCCACAGCTCACCGCGCCAATGAGTGTGGAGGAGCAGAGCTGCTGATTGATAGTCAGCAGCTCTCCTCTCGGGGAGCACTGAGAACCAAGCCATCAGCGGTGTTCGATGGTTTGGTTCTCAGTGAAGAGACGCTGGGGGACAGATGTAGCATCGGACCGATACTGCATCCACCTAGGTAAGTATGATTAGGGAAAAAACCCCAAACCCATACTTCTCCTTTTAAATTAGTTTTACATCTCTTAATTCTGCTCTCCTTATTTTGTTCTCTGAAATACCTTGCATCTCATGTATTGTAATTCTAATTGGCCGCTCAACCGTTATCACAAGCCTGTCCCACTGGGAGACCCGAGCGACCAGCCGTCCGTCCGTCTAGGGTCTCTGCTAAAAAATGTTATATAATGTTTGGGGGTTCCAAGTAATTTTCTAGCAAGAAATACTGAATTTGTAAACAAGTGTCAGAAATAGGCTTGGGCTTGAAGTGGTTAATTTAATGCCTATCATGACTGACCAGTCCTTTTTCTCTCTCTTTCTACTTGTGCCTATACCCTCCCTGCTTCTAATCTACTATTACAGCGGATGTGTGCTTCATATCACATGTTAACAGCACTATCCTTCCCTTATCTATAACACTTCTACTGTAGACAGTGACGACAGAACATATATAACCACCAATCAATACAGTTCCTTTGTCCCGCAAAATGCCTTCATGATCAAGGAAGTCTAACTCAAATGTAAGCAAAGGTTTTACCTCAGCCAGCTGATTATCAGAAACTCCCAGACTGTCTCAAGCTCCTCGTTTCGGATTCTCAGGGTCTCCTGTAAATCCCCCTACTGGCTGGCTCACCAACTGTTCTGGAATTTTATAGATGGGCAACTCCTATCCTCATTGATTAGTGGTTCCAAATTAAAAAAATAACTACTGCAGTAGGGAAAAGACACACAAAATACTCAAGATTCTTGCCAAATAACTGGTCTGTTTATTTAACGCAATTTAAATTGGTTTTTGTTTTTGTTTTTTATATACACATGATTACTTGGGTATCACATTAATAATATTGCAATTGTACTTTTATGATAACAAGGGGTGTAACATAGGTAGGCCAATTCTATTAAGGACTCGTGTGTAGCATTCATATAGAGTTGCCGTTGTGCATCTTTCACCCATTTTCTTAGTGACAGGGGTGGTGGATTTCCAGTAGAGATGCTCAGACACCAGGTTTTTATCTGGAAGTACGAGTACCGATACTTTCAGTCAAGTACTCGCCGATACTTTGCGGGACGCTTTGTGTCCATAAGTGAATGGGCGCAAATCGCACTGAAAAGGATTACATGCAATTTGAACAGCAATGCTATTCGTTTCAGAATCGCATGCAGTTTCCCCACTGCGCCTGTGTTGAACCAAGGCTTGTCATAGTGATTTGTCTGGGTTCACACAGGAGTAGTGTGAGAAACCGCATGTGATTTGGACAGAAATCGCACTGCATTCCAGTTCAAATCGCATGCAATTCTTTGCGGTGCGATTTGCACCCATTTATTTTGTATGGAAACAAATTGCACCTCAAAGTATCGGAAGCATTTTCACAAGTACGAATACGCAATATCTCCACTGATATCTTTGCTTTCCTAGTTTCCAGTGTCTAGGAATAACCTAGCAGCTGTGAGGAAAAACCTGAGGCAGCTCTTCTTGTTTTTGAGGTCAATGCTTTTTGTTGAACTATGTTTCATCTTTCTCTGTGCAGAATTTTGGCGTTGGAGAAGTTGGGTGCAGTGTTTAATCAGGTGGCCTTCCCTCTTCAGTACACCCCACGCAAGTTTGTCATCCACCCCGAAAGTAGCAATTTGATCATTATAGAAACTGATCACAATGCTTACACGGAAGCCACCAAGGCTCAGCGCAAGCAGCAAATGGCAGAGGTGAGTGTGTGGGAGGGATGCATGGAAGATTTCCTACTGCTACACATCTGTGTAATAAGGGACCCCCCCCCCCCCATGACTATTGTGCTTTTGCCATCTGAGATGCTCCCCAAGGCACTTGCTTTTCACTATGCTTTGATAAAATTGACTTTTTTTTTTTTTGGCTTTATTTTTGTTTTGTAGGAAATGGTCGAAGCTGCAGGAGAGGATGAACGAGAGCTGGCAGCAGAAATGGCGGCAGCATTCCTGAACGAGAACTTGCCCGAATCGATCTTTGGAGCTCCCAAAGCAGGCAATGGGCAGTGGGCGTCGGTCATCAGGGTTTTGAATCCCATCCAGGGAAACACACTGGACCTGGTACAGCTGGAGCAGAATGAGGCGGCATTCAGGTGGGGTTGATCAGTTCAGTGTGTTGTCGTTCTTTCGAGAACTGTCTGTTCTGCCTGTCAGCTTTTTAAAAATCGGTCTTCTCATCTGCAGCGTGACTGTGTGTCGGTTCAGTAACACCGGGGATGATTGGTATGTCTTGGTAGGCGTGGCAAAAGATCTTATACTGAACCCGCGTTCGGTTGCTGGAGGATTGGTGTATACCTACAAGTTGATAAATAATGGGGAGAAACTGGAATTCGTACACAAGGTATGTACAGATGAATATGAGCGGGGGAGCATCTGCTTTGTGGGAAGGTCACCTGACTAAACTTTCTCTTCTCCACCCAGACCCCAGTAGAGGAAGTTCCAGCTGCTATTGCACCCTACCAGGGACGAGTCCTGATAGGGGTGGGCAAATTGCTGAGGATCTATGACCTGGGAAAGAAGAAGCTTCTGAGGAAGTGCGAAAACAAGGTGAGTGTGAGCGCTCCACCATGATCAACTTTCCAGCTGTGCTCAAAGACTATATCTAATTTTAACTTTTTACAATTTTTTTTTATTTTTTAAGCATGTTCCAAACTTCATTGTGGGGATCCAAACTATTGGACACAGGGTGATCGTGTCAGATGTCCAGGAGAGCTTGTTCTGGGTGCGGTATAAGCGAAATGAGAACCAGCTGATCATATTTGCTGATGACACACACCCCCGCTGGGTGACCACCTCTTCTCTGCTGGACTACGAAACGGTTGCTGGGGCAGACAAGTTTGGGAATATCTGCGTGGTGAGTTAAAGCTGCCAGTGTCATCCCCACATGGAAAAGTGGTGGGCTTTGGAGGGATAGGGTGGAGCTTTGAGATGGCACAAATACAATGCCTTCCTAACACTTTCTTGACCAAAGCTCATGGCCCAGACTAAGCTTAGCACTGTCAGCATGTGTTTGGCCAAGGACTAATTTGCCAACTACAGCTGTGCGGCTCCTAGTTCAAAAATGTAAACTGATTGTAAACGATCAGCTTGTAAAGAATTCCTTTAAGTTTTTAAAATAGAAGTGAAAGGCAAAACATTTGTGTATAGATATTAAAAAAAAGAGAATCACTATGAGCTTCCCAGTGAAAGGCTGAGCAGGGAAACTGTGATAGGACAAGCCTGATAATTGGAGGAGAGCTTACGGAGTTTTCAGCACAGATAGAGAAATGACCACACTGTTCTGCTTAGCGTGGTCAGGATTTAACAGGAAAGCTGAGGGACTGGCAGGAACACAGGGATTTCACACAAAGGAAGTAGTACAAAGAGAACAGGATACTTTTTCCTACAAGTACATGATACAGCAGGCACATATCGGGGATATGAAACGTTGGGGCAACAAACTTTTTAATGTAAGCCAAAGTTTTATTGGCACGGTAAACTGTCCTATGGAATGTCAATGTACAGGTTGCACACATCTAGGTGCTGGTCTTAAACAAAAAAAACAAACTTTTCTACACGGTAGCAGCAGGATGAAGAGCTTTGATGCTTTAGTGTATGCAGGAGCTCCATATACTAGAGATCCTGGTCAGAAGACCTGAATCTTTCATATATGACCACATTAGCCAGTTCCCTGTAGCAGGACATCTGGGGGGAGAGGGGGGGGGGAATCTATCTCTTTAACTAATAAAGGAGATTTGCATCTTTTGAGTGTTTATAGTTGTGACTGCCCGAGCAGTTAAATTATCTGATGATGCCCCTTATGGTTCTTCAAAGGTTCGTCTACCTACCAACACAAATGACGATGTGGATGAAGATCCTACTGGTAACAAAGCACTGTGGGACAGGGGACTTCTTAATGGAGCTTCTCAGAAGGTAATTTTTTTATGTTCTATGGTTCACTAGCTGGGGATTGTTTTATTTGTCAGAACCGTGCCCTGACTGTTCCTCTCCTTTCAGGCCGAGGTGATCATGAACTATCATGTAGGAGAGACTGTGCTATCGCTGCAAAAGACCACCCTGATTCCTGGAGGATCCGAGTCCCTGGTCTACACTACTCTGTCAGGCGGGATTGGAATCCTTGTCCCGTTTACATCTCATGAGGTACAGATGGCCTAGTTTTCATGGGCACATATCTTTTTAATTTTCTCTTTAGCTTAAAGTATAAATAAAGGTAAAACTTTTGTCTTGTTTTGGATAGAGTGAAGAGGGATTGGAACACCTGTCAGTTTTTATTGCGGTCTGTGCCCCCGTTAAGGAGATTCACCCTCTCTACCTGTCCTGTTTACCATTTGCTGTGAAAAGTAAAAGAAAATCCCAAATTTTGGGTTGTCCCCAGAAAAGTAGTAGAGGGGAAATTTTCCGGAGATACTAGTTCTGCTGACCAGGGGGGGAGGATATTCCCTTAATCTGCAGGAATTTCTTCTCCCTTCCTGTTTGGCTATGGAACAGGAAGTGAAGGGAAATCTCCCCAATAGGACATAGCTGCCAAAAAAAAAACCTGACGGATTATAACCCTCCTTTACATAGTTGCATAGAAGGTAAGGCTGAAAAAAGACACCAGTCCATCCAGTTCAACCTGTGGTGTGTGTGTGTCAATATTAATTCGCATATCCCTGTATGTTGTGATCATTAAAGTGGTTGTAAACCCTCAGTTTTTCATCTCAATGCATTCCATGCATTGTGGTGAAAAACCTGTAATGCAGCAGCCCCCCCCCCCCCCCCCCCCCACTGGTACCACTGCTTATGGAAGAGCGTTCCACATCTTTACCGCTCTGACAGTGAAGAATCCCTTGCTCTATCCAAAATTTGAGAAAAAGTTTTGCCTGTATTTCTACTTTAAAGGAAATCTGTACTGAAATAACAACATTTGGAATCATTTGCAAATTTTACCTAAATAAAAAAATAAATAGCTGCCTGGCTTTTTTCTGTGTCAATAGCACAGAACAAGTATGTAGATCCAGAGTCTGCATTTGCTTTGACATGACTTGAGGCATGCTTGTTCCATTTCAGTGACCCAAAGTATTGAAACCTTGAACAGCCAGAAAGCATTTTCATACAGCTCTGAGCAATGGCAGCCCAAGTGTTAATACAGGTGAACTTTAATGCCATAATCTGAGATTTGTTTTCATCTCTTGTGTCTCATCAACAGGATCACGACTTCTTCCAGCATGTAGAGATGCACCTGCGTTCGGAGCACCCCCCAATCTGTGGCCGTGATCACCTCAGCTATCGCTCTTATTACTTCCCTGTCAAGGTGAGACTTTTGTGTATCTGGGGATTAAATGCTTTCCTTCTGCCCCATAGCACTGTTTACTGCTACAGGGCGGCAGCTGTGGGGTGATTCTGAAACTCCGCCTGCAGGGGGTGCGACGCTTCTGTGATTTTAATTTACAGCAGAAGCTGATCTGCGAGTCCTGGGAACTTGATGTCCTCTTGCACTCGCCGATCGTTGGTAAAACATGGAGAACTGAGATAGGTTAAACAAGGCATATCTTGGTTCTGACAGGGTGGAAGGGACAATCCTATTTCTCTGCAAAGCAGAGATTAGAATCAGTCTCTTCCACTAGTGAAAGCACCTCACAAAAACAATGGCTGGGTGCACAGTTAACTCTTTGATCGCCCTAGACGTTTAACCCCTCCTTAGCCAGTGTCATTAGTACAGTGACTGCATATTTTTAGCACGTTCCTGGAAATTGTCAATTCGTGTCCGATAGTCCGTCGCAGTTGCTGATTGCCACCGTTTACTAGTATGAAAAAAAAATAATAATTTGGTAAATATATCCCATAGTTTGTAGACCAGTGGTTCTCAACTCCAGTCCTCAGGACCCACCAACAGGCCAGGTTTGCAAGATAGCTGAAATACATCAGAGGTGATATCATTTGCTGCTCAGTGATTGCAGTATTCTAATCTACAACTCCCCAAGGTAATACTTAAAATCTGACCTGTTGGTGGGTCCCAAGGACTGGAGTTGAGAACCGCTGTTGTAGACGCTATAACGTTCACATAAACCAATCCAATATACGCTTATTGAGATTTTTTTTTTTACCAAAAACCTGTAGCAGAATGCATATTGGCCTAAATTTATGAAGAGATTTTGTTTTTTTTTTTGTTATTGGATATGTTTAAAGTCAAAATTTTTTATTTATTTTTTTCTTCTTCAAAATTTGTCTTTTTTTGTTTATAGCACAAGAAATAAACGTAGAGGTGATCAAATGGCACCAAAAGAAAGCTCTATTTGGGGGAAAATGACATACTTTTTATTTGGGTACAGTGTCGCATGACTGCACAATTGCCAGTTACAGTAACAGCCTTTATTGTAAAAAGTGGCCTGGTCATGAAGGAGGGGGCAAATCTTCCGGAGGTCAAGTGGTTAAAGTGCATTTAAAGCCAAATTATTTTCTCCATTTTCCATTTAGGGACATGTTTTAAAAGAGAAGTATAGGATTATTTTATATATATATATATATATATATATATATATATATATATATATATATATATATATATATATATATATATATATATATATATATATATATATATATATATATATATATATATTTTTTTTTTTTTTTCCTAGTTTCATATTTGGTGGGTGCTGCATCTGTCCCACGTCACCTCTAGACTGAGAACCGAACCAACAGACATCGCCGATGGCTCGCTTCTCACAGCCCCCTGAGCAAAGAGCTGCTGACTGTCAATCAGCAGCTCTCTGCTCTGCTCCTCCACGCTCACTGGAGCGCTGAGCTGTGGAGGAGCGGGGAGCGGCCGTCTCAGGCTCTCATCGGCTTGCTGAGATGGGTGCCAGTCCAGGCACCTGGTGGATCCATACTCCCATTGTCGGGACGAAGCAGTGCCTGGTCTGATTTCTGTGACGTCAGCAGAGAGCTGACTTCAGCTCACTCTCTGCTGAAAACGAGTCACAGAAGTGCAAAACAAATTGCACTCCTGTGATCCATAGAAGTCCCAGCCAAACTAGCTTTGGCTGCACTTCTCCTTTTTTTAATGGTTGGGCAACCTCCAGGGTATATTGCTCCCTACAGGGGAAATCGACACTAGGCACAAAGGCATCGGAAAGCATGCCCCTTGAGGTTATAACCCCTCACACCTGCTCAGTGTATCCATCTTCTTGCTGAGCTCTTCTTTTTAACTACATTTCTCAGGAATCGGTGGGACTTCAGTGTCATTATGGGCAGTGCTGATGGGTGTTTCTTGCTTCCGAGCAAACAATGTTGTGCAACTGAGAGCACAGCTGCCAGTTAATGTAGGCGGGTTATGATGGAGTGCTGGGCAGATCATATACCAGCTTCCAGAAGGAAAAGTCATTGCTATCCTCTCTATACTACAGCGAGCAGGAAACAGGACTGGGAGCGTTCTCTGTATGGGAAGATAATAGTGGCATCCAGTCACACAAACAAAAGCCAACACAGGCTTGAAGTGTTTAACCAAGAAAAAATTGATTTTCTGGTTTGTTAACCACTTGCTTACTGGGCACTTAAACCCCCACCCCCCGTCCAGACCAGACCCATTTTCAGCGCTGATGCACTTTGAATGACAATTGTGCGGTCATACAACACTGTAAATAAATGAAAATTTTTTTTATATTTTTTTTTGTTATAAAATTTTGCAAACAGGTAATTTTTCTCCTTCATTGATGTACGCTGATGAGGCGGCACTGATAGGTGGCAATAATGGGCACTGGTCGGCTACACTGATAGGCAGCACTGCTAGTTGGCACTGATTGGCACCACTCGTGGGCATTGATAGGTGGCACTGGCAGGGGGTACAGGTGGGCACAGATGAGGCAGAATTGCCTCTTCCTCTTCGGGACCGATGTCCCTTGCTCATAAGCCGATGTCCCTTGCACAACGATTACCGAGCTTTTGTTTACATCATGTGATCAGCTGTCATTGGCTGACAGCTGATCACGTGGTAAGGGGCCGGATCGGCCCCTTATCAGGATCTGTGATCACCCAAGTCTCTGACTCTGTGATCATAGCACGCGCCCTGTAGGGCGCACACAAAGCGGAGACCGTCTTATGAAGGCCTCCTGGAAATTCAGGTCCGCGCTGTGGCCGTCATTCAGCTATAGCGTGGACGCCAAGTGATTAAAGCAGATTACACAGGACAGCACTTGTGCCGTGTAATCTGCCCCCCTCTCAACTGTAAAAAAAAAAAAAAAACCCTGAATCTGCCACTTCCTGTATGGCTTCTGTAAACAGACCATGAAAATCAGGGCTCCCCCCCCCCCCCCCCCTCCTTCCTGCCTGTCATCTTGTGTCTGTGTTTCTCTGGCAATGGTGTGTTCTCCTGCTTAGTGTGGTCAGTTTTTAATAGGAAAGCAGAGGGACTGACAGGAGCACCAGGGATTTTACACAAAGGAAGCAATACAAAGAGAACAGGATACTTCCTCATACAAGTGCATGGTGCAGTAGGCACATATCAGGAATATTACGTTTTTGGGGTAACAAACACTTTAAGAAGATGTCTGTTTTTGAGTCAGAATGTCATACAACACTTTTTAGGGTACAAGAGGGCTCAGAGTTGAGAAATGCTACAGCAAGGGGTCATTCATTTGGGTGGATGGTAAAAGCAGGCACTTGAGCCAGAGTTTTAGCACCCACCTAAACTAGGGAATGCAGCCGTGGCTGCTTTGCTTCAGAGCGTCCCAAAAATGACACAGCATCACTGTTTCAGCAGCAGGTTTCGCCACCAAATGTGCCCCCTCCTCCTGCGCGCACCAGAAGTGTCAGATCATGTACCTGTACCTAGTACGTGATCCGGAGCAGCAATGCCACCTTGCCACGGTTTAACTGTTATACTGGCGGCAAGTGGGTAATGTAGGAATAGAATAGAGTGGATTTTCTTTCCCTTACATTGTACAATTTTTTTTTTTTCCTCAGAATGTGATTGATGGAGATCTGTGTGAACAGTTCAACTCCATGGAGCCGATTAAACAGAAGAGTGTAGCAGAAGAACTGGACAGGACGCCTCCTGAAGTCTCCAAGAAACTTGAAGATATTCGAACCCGTTACGCTTTTTAATGTGAGACTAACGTTAGCAGGGCTCTTCACCTCCCCCCTGTTAATTTTTATTTTTCAACGATGGGTCCGCCGATATCAATGTGTGGACAACTGCCATGCAGGGACTTGTGGGCTGAATTCTTTCAGCATGTAATGGCGCTGCTGGGTCGGGATTACGATATGTCTACAGTGTACAGTGTGTAGTGGAGCCATCTATCCTTCCCATCGGGTGCATCTTGTAAATAGCGTTTTTGTAAAATTATATTTTGTTTTTTTTTTCTTTTTTGTTTTTAATTTGATGTTCAGTCGATTTGCAGAACACTTTGGAATGGCACCTTCTGGCTATCTTGTCCGACTGAAAGCAAATAAAAGATGTTTTTCTACCCCTTTTGTATTTTATTGGCAGGAATGAAACGGCTTTGTTAAATAACAAATGGTCACAACCACCACTTGATGATGAAACCGTATACAGGCATTACCCCGCTTTACGTACCCTCACTTTACGTACACTTGCGAGTACTGACACATTGGTGTTTATGGGAAATCTTGGTCAGCTTGACATGGTACTGCTCCTAAACCGACAGGGACAGCAAGCTTGGGGAGCACCAAGAGGGGACCCAGGACTACTGCATATCTGATTTTGGGGTCGGTCAGCTTGCCCAGGTAGTCTACCATGTTGTAGTCCTGGGTCCCCAAGTTTGGTGTCCCTGTCACTTATGGTTCAGGAGCAGTGCCATGTCAATTTGACTAAGATTTACCATAGAGCTGAGCTAGTGTATTTACATGCATTGAGAAGTGGAAAAAAGGTATTGCTTCACTTTAAGTACAATTTAGTTTTACATAGAGGCTCTGGTCCCATTGTGTACTTAAAGGGGTGATAAACCTTGAAGGTTTTTCACCTCAATGTATTCTATTTTGAATTCTGCAGCCCCCCCGAGCCCCCGTTTTACTTGCCTGTACCCCCTCTATCTCGTCCCGGGGACGAGCACACCAGCAAAAGCCGCTGTCTCAGGTCCTCATTTAATGGATTGATGGCAGCGCAGCCATTGGCTCCCGCTGCTGTCAATCAAATCCAATGACGCGGGGGGGCAGGGCTGAGTCCGGCATTAGTGTCTATGGGCGCAAATGCTGGACTCGGGAGCGCGCCCACAAGGTAAGCCCCCCCCCTCTCCTAGGGGTTATCTGATGTGGGGATGAGCCGCCGGGGGACCTCAGAAGAGCATTTTAACTGTGGGCACCCGCTGTGGCTTCACAGCTAGGCACCCACTGCGCGAGCCATGCGTGCAGTGATTGGCTGCGCAATCATCTGGGACCTGTTACGTGTCCCAGATGATTGCCTAGAGGGAGCTGGGAGATGTGATCTCCCTTCCTGCGCCGAGGGAAGTGACGTCAGGAGGCCAGGCGCTGAAGCAGGCAGAGGGACTATATAGCAACGGGCATAAAAAGGTAAGTAAAAAAAAAAAAATTCTGTCTTGTATGTTTTCTTTTCTCTCAATCCCCATTCTAGTGGAGCAAAAATCTGTGTTTTTTAATGGTGGTGCTTTTGAAATTTCTATTGCTGTTAAGTGGTGATACTCTTTTGTCGGAGCCGGGTCTCATTATAGTAAATTTTTAGTAGGAGTATGGTTGTTCTGAATTGGTGCCTTTTTATTCCACACAGATCTGAACAATTGAAGATTTAAAGTTGTTCTCCAGTTACACTTGAGTAACTGCCAGTATCATTCAACTTGCTTCCTGTGGACTCGGGGTCTCATGTTGTCATGTCGGCCTGGGCACTCAGTACAGTGCTACAAATTGGGGAGGGAGAGCTGTCACCTGACAGTCCAGATCAATACTGGATTTCAAGAAGTATAGCCAAAGCTATTTTGGCATTATTTCTATGGATCACCAGAGTGCAGTTCGTTTTGCACTCCTGTGATGTCACTCAGCTGTTGTAGGCTCTGGGAAGATCCCAACTTTACAGTCCGGATCCACTCAGATGCCTGAGCCTGCCTTTCCCGCCCCCCGCCACAGCCCAACGCTCCAGTGTATGCTGGAGGAGCAGAGCAGAGAGCCGGCGACTGACAGTCTGCTTAGAGTGGAGGGGGAGAACTGAGCGATCATCTGTGTTTGATCACTCAGTTCTCAGGGTAGAGCCAACAGAGGACAGCGGTAGCTGGGATGTGTGCTGCAGCCATCTAGGTATGAAATTGGTTTTTTTGCGATTTCCATACTTTTAAAGCTGAAATCCCTGAAGAATATTTTAATCTATTATAAAAGTCTGTTCCTGATTTTGTACTGTGAAGTAATTATTTCTCGGGTGCGACCGCATGTGAGAAGTGAGGAGTGTGATGTGCAGCGGTATGGAGTGAGAGGACGCTGTGTGATCTCCCTCCGCCTCCCCTGAAAGGCATGACCATGTCTGGCGGCAGTACTTGCTGTGGTAGAGAGAGCTGAGGATCCGGATGCTGAACAAGCTATCCTTCTGAGCAGAGCAGAGGGAAAGTGACGGGCGCTTGTACCGGTGTCATCCCGGAGACACACGAGAGATCCCGAACTCTCCCGAGCCAGTCTGAGCGGAGAGGAATCCCACGTGCGGCCCGTTCGTTACAAGGGAGGGCAGCGGGGGTCTCCCAAAGGGGCAGTGAGTGCGGGTGCTGTCTTCATTGCATGGTGTGAGTACTGAGCTACTGGGGGAGTGAGTAGACCAGCGGAATCCTCCTTGTGAAAGGACCAGGTGAATAGAAAGTCTTCAAGAGCCCTGGCTACTGAATTTTCTAATATCCTCTAACACAGCGGTCATCAGCCCTGTCCTCAGGGCCCACTAACAGGCCAGGTTTGCAAGATAACTGAAATACATCACAGGTGATATAATTTGCTGCTCACTGATTGCACTATTCTAGTCTGCATCTCCCCAAGGTAATACATAAAATCTGGCCTGTTAGTGGGCCATGAGGACAGGGTTGATGACCACTGCTCTAACAGATAAAAAGGACACTTGAGTAAAGGAGAGATGTAATGTGTCATACTGTGACTGCTAATAGATGTATCAGTAAAGGTGTATATGGTTAAATACTGCTAAAGGCTGACCCAGAGGCTGTGCACACAGCTATAGGATGCTAATTATTGACCCAGAGACTGTGTATAGTGCGAAGTCAAGCGAGCGGCATGGTGATTGTGTGCATCCTAGGGCTGGAAAAAATTGCCGTATTTCTGTTTTATACTGGAATATTGGCTTAGGGCCCAGATGGCCTCCTGCTAATTCAGTGGTTCTCGCCTCCCGTCCTCAGGACCCACCAACAGCCCAGATTTTAAGTATTACTTTGGGAAGATCCAGGCTAGAATACTGCAATCACTGAGCAGCAAATGATATCACCTGTGATGTGTTTCAGTTATCATGAAAACCTGGCCTGTTAGTGGGTCCTAAAGACAGGAGTTGAGAACCACTGTGCTAATTGGAGAATACAGAATGCAGCACTTACACTCCTCCAAGGAGAAAAGCTCTCAGCAAATGGCAGCAGTTGCAGCAGCAAAATTGGAACAATATGCTCATACCCCTGTTCCTACCCCACCAAAGGGGTCACAGCCCAAAACACAACAGGGGGGTTTGTCGGATAGAAAAAGCCAGGGCCAGGGTCAGAGTCCGTTAACTGCCACAGCACCGCCGGCTCAGTCAACAAAAACACAGAGTAATAAAAGCTCGGGGTCGAGTGAACAAAATATAAATACAGATGTGATAGCCGTGTCTTGCTTACCCTTAGAGAAAGAACCAACTTTGACGGATGTATTTATGGCAGTGAGCGCATGTAATGGATCGCTTAAAGATCTTTGTGACCAAATGAAGGGAGTAAAAGAGGATCAGATACTGGTCAGGCAGAACTTACAAAAAAACAGCGGAGAGAACAGCCTTGGAAGGTCAGCCAGTTAGAAGATGATATATCCCCACTAATAAAAGAAGTGAAAAGTATGAAGGAACAGATATCCAGGCATGCGTCCAAAATGGAGGAGATAGAGAATAGGCTCTGAAGGGATAATGTGAGGCTGGTGGGCCTGCCCGAAAAGAGTGAGGGCTCCAACCCCATAGAGTTCCTAGAAAGGTGGCTGGTTGAACTTTTTTGGAAAAGAGTCATTTTCAACAATGTTCTCTATTGAAAGAGCACATAGAGTGCCCTTTAGGGCCCCCCAGCAGGAGGATTCCCTAGGCCACTATTGATAAAGTTTCTTAATTATAAGGACAAAGTGTCGTTGCTGCGGAAAACAAGGGAGGCGGGAAACTTTTTTTTAATGGTACCAAAATATCATTTTACTCTGACTTTTCGCCGGATCTTAAGAGACGTAGAGCAGAGTTTATACAGTCCAAGCGTACTTTACAAAAATTTAAGTTGTCTTATGCTCTTCTTTACCCAGCAAGGCTACGTGTAACTGCACTGGGGGGAACCCAGATTTTTGAATCTCCGGCCGGGGTGGAGAAGTGGTTGGAAGAAAATAAGGAGAAACTTCAGATACCCTGAAGAAGGGTGGGAGGGGTGAAAAACGTATAGGATGTATTGTTTGATGTGTTTTTTTTTTTCCTTTGAAGTATTTTTCAAGGGGGGGGGGGGGTAGATACACACAGTTGTATAGGGGAGTAATGGATGGGAGTAAATATGAGGTACAGGTGGTGTGGGGAACGGTCATTCAAAAGCCCCTTGGGCGTCACCTAGTTAGGTGGTGGGGGGGAGGGAGGGGGGAAAGGGTCAGCGGGAGGGGGGAGGTGAGACAGGAATTGTTTAAGAATTAACACTGGGAAAGTGTGGATTAAATGAGGTCACAACACGAAGAAATATTATAGGAAATTGCATTTGTTGGATGCAAGATAACGCACAAAGTAATAATTATAGGAACAGGAAAATGGTGTTTGAAATTCACATGAAATTATTTTGGAGAGTATATTTACTTAAGTTGGTTATGTTGGTTATGTTGTTTAAAATCACTAAAGGTAACAGAAAAGAGTCTGGGTTATAGGGATCACAAGCCAAAATAATGGGTATTAGACTGGAGTTAAAGTATGAATCGGATATTAATTTAGTTTTAAATAGATACTCCCTACAGCTCTGTATATATCTCCCGAATTTAGATGCAAGCTAAAACACTTAATCTAGGATCCTGGAATATTAGGGGGCTGGGGACATCGGCCAAAAAAGTGGCTGTATTCTCCATGCTGGAGAGATATGGAGTAGAGCTGGTCTGCCTGCAGGAAACGCACCTAACTAAACACACAGTCCAGCAATTACAGATTAAGAAATATCAATGTCCGTACCACTCGGTATACTCTTCCTATAGCAGGGGGGTAAGTGTTATGGTGAGAACCGGGGTAAATTTTTCCTGCAGACAGTCCAGTATAGATGAGATGGGCTGATATATTTTTCTGTACTGCTTTATTAATAATAGTATGTACATTGTGGCAAATATTTATATTCCCCCACCATTTAAAATAGATGTTATGCTTAGACTAAATGAATTCTTGCTAGACAAAGACGTGCCGATCATAGTAGTGGGAGACTTTAACGAGATCCTAGACAGAAAGTTGGATAGGTTTCCCGTATGGATTTTTTCAGACCCCAAGGAGAAGTGCCGCTTGAGCCAATTTCTGGATGAAATGGGGTTAATAGATTTGTGGAGGACGCTGAATTCGGGAGTCCAGCAATATTCTTGCTACTCAGCCTCTTACTCCACGCTCTCCAGGATAGATATGGCCTTGGAAAATGATAGAGCGCTACAGATTACGGAAAAAAATGGTATATTGACCAAGAGGGATATCAGACCACTCCCCAATAGTGATTACAGTGAAACTAGGGGGAAAAAAAAAACACAGAAGGAGTGGAAAATAAACCCACACTGGTTTGAATTAATTAAAAAAACGGACCGAGTCCTTCCTAAATTGAGAGAATTTGTAGAATTTAATGAAGGTACGGTGTCGGCTGGGATTTTATTTGACACCCTAAAGGCATTTCTTAGAGGTGTCCTAATACAACAGGTGGCCAAATATAATAAAGATGCTAGGGTCTGGGAGGAAAAAATCTGAAGGGACGTGCTTGAGGCCGAAAATAATTATATAATAGATCCAACATCCGGGAGGGAAACAATATGGTTAGATAAACAACAAGAGTATAAGATAGCAATTATGCAGAAGGTTGAGACTAGATGAGTCCTCCTTCGCAGAGGGCGAAAACGTAGGAAAGAAGCTGGCACAGCTGGTGCAGTTCAACTCCCCACCGTCTACTACCCTTGCCATTAGGTCCACAGGAGGAGAGATAATATCAAATACTACATAGATAGTGCAAATATTTAGGACTTATTATAAAAAACTTTATACTGCTCAGAAAAGGGGAGTGGAGGGCATGATGGAAGATTTCCTGGGGAACCTGGAAAGAGATGATCTAGAAACTCCAATAACCCTTGCAGAACTCCAACAGGCAGTAGCTAGTATGGCAAACCAAAAATCCACCGACCCAGATGGGCTTCCAACTGAGGTGTACAAATATTACGGTGGTATATTAATCCCGGAGTTGCTAAAAGCATTGGAGGGGGCAGCCAGGGAGGGACACCTACCTGCTTCAATGTTAGAGGCAACTATCATAGTTCTACAGAAAGAAGGGAAGGATCCTTTAGACGTAGCTGCATATAGGCCAATCTCTCTCCTATGCACCGACGCCAAAATCCTGGCCAAGGTTCTGGCAGCTAGGTTAAATAGACTTATCCCCAAACTGATCCATTCAGATCAGGTGGGTTTCATAGCTAATAAATCCACAAGTATGAATATCAGAAGGGCATTTTGAAACTTACAGGCCCCAACGGAGAACGAGGGATCAAGAGCCGTATTGTCATTAGATGTGACCAAAGCTTTTGATAGCGTGGAATGGGGATATATTTGGCGGGTGCTGGGGAAATTTGGATTTGGTCCATCTTTCACCGGTTGGATTAAAATGCTTTATGACAGGCCCAATGCAAGACTTAAAATTAATAATGAATTTTCGGATAGGATAGAACTGGAGAGGGGGACAAGACAGGGGTGTCCATTGTCTCCCTTGCTCTTTGCTTTAGCAATGGAGCCCCTGGCTATCTCTATAAGAATGAGCTCTGAGATAACAGGCTTTCAGAGGAAGATGGGAGAAGAAAGAATCGCGTTGTACGCGGACGATATTTTGCTCTTCCTCGGAGATATGGGTCAATCATTGACAAAAGCAATGTGCATAGTGGAGCAATTTGGTAGCTTTACAGCAGTGGTTCTCAACTCCAGTCCTCAGGACCCACCAACAGGCCAGGTTTGCAGGATAACTGAAATACATGACAGGTGATATCACTTGCTGCTCAGTGATTGCCGTATTCTAGTCTGCAACTCCCCCAAGGTAATACTTAAAATCTGGCCTGTTGGTGAGTCCCGAGGACTGGAGTTGAGAACCACTGCTTTACAGGGTTGGAGATAAACTGGGAGAAATCGGAGCTTTTACCAATAGACCCCATTAGTCATTTAACAATACCAGGAATGCCTCCATTGGCAGTAGTGGATACATTGAAATATCTGGGGGTTGCCATGACGAAAGACCCTAACCAATTCATAAGTAAAAATCTCATACCGCTTAACTGCGCTAGAGGCGGATTCTTTTCGCTATAAGTACCCAACAATTAAAATGATAAATTAAAATATGGAAATCAGTTAAAAAACAGATGAGATAAAATGGGTTCATTGAATATACCCCCATTTGGAACAACAGTAATTTGCAGGAAATCCTTCGGATAGGAAAAGCCAGAGAGTGGGAAAAACAAGGTATTAAAAGGCTGAGACAACTTTATGTGGGTAATACACTTAAAAAATTCTCTGAGTTGAAACGAGAATTCAATATACCGCAGAGTACATTTTACACCTATCTACAGCTAGGACACGCCCTTGAAGCCCTATTCAGGAGTCATCCCTTAGAATGGAAAGAAACATCCCTCTTCCAAAGTATATTTCAGGTGGGCCCCACTAAGGGTCTAATATCTAAAATATATGGGCAAATAAGTAAAGAAGTCAACAGTGGGGGGAAATTCTGCTCTGAAAGAGTAAGATGGGAAGAGGACATAGGGGCAATAACACAAGAGCAGTGGAAGAGAATCTTAGAGATGGGTCCGATGGTATCAGTCTTCACCCCACAGAAGATATCTCACCTGATGCTGTTAAATAGAGCCTACTATACCCCCAAGTGGTTATTCAAGTTTGGTAGAAAAGCTGATGATCGATGCCCCAGATGTCAGGGGACTGGGGATCTCATACACATGGTGTGGAGATGCCCCAAGCTGTTCTGATATTGGGAGGGGGTGATTAATACCATGAGAGATATATTTGGAATCACATTGTAGAGGGAGGCCATAGTATGTACGCTGGGGTGTAGGCGGGAACGGGGGGAGAGGAAGAGCACCACAGTAGCAATTCTGAGATGCCAGTTCCAAGCCAGGAAAATGATCACATTAAGATGGCAATCAAAGGCACCTCCCACAGTAAGAGACTGGATTGGCACAATAAATGAGACCCTTTGTAGAGAAAGAGCAGTGTACACAAAGAGAGGTAACCTCAAGGAATTTGACAAGCTGTGGAGGCATTGGCGGGAAAAAATGGGTCACCCCGTATAGAGTGTAAGGAGTATAATAGAGCCGGAAAAACAATTAGAATAGATAATCTGATAGGAAAAGGAAATATTAGGCCAAATAGGAGTAAAGGGTTAGCTAATCTCAATATGGTAATTCATATGTGATATAAGAATAGTCTGATAAACTCGATATAGGAATTTAAACACAAGCACATTTGCAGGGGAGGGGGAGGGTTGGGAAAGAGGGGGGGGGGGGGGGGGGGATCTAAGGTGTAAACACGAATCTTATAATATTGGAAATGGGTGTTACTTATTAACCTTGTTATGTAGATAAGATAATGTTTTCTTAATTTTTATTGACCGAATTGTTAAAGTTTTAAAAATTGAATAAAGAATAAAGTTTAAATAAATAAATAAAAGTCTGTTCCTACCTTGTATCCTGTAAGAACGGTGGCTGCTGTGCCTGTTCCACGGGCCACCAGTCATATCATTTCTCATTGTAGTTCATTCCCAACAGCATCAGTGTCATTGTATTACCACTCCTTGTAGGAGGGACCTGGGATTCTCATTTGATTGACAGGCCAGGAGGCACCTACTCTATGCCACTCACCATGACAACACTGTGATTGACAGGCCAGGAGCCTCCCGGTTTGTAGAACCCACAATGGCAATGCCATGATTGACAGGCCTGGAGGCTCCTGTTCCATCCCACCCAAAATGACACCATGAGTTGCAGGCCAGGAGCCATTTCCTGGTCTGTCCCACCTATGAGGACAATGCGAAGATTGTCTCACCTTGGAGCCTACCAGTCTGTCCCACCCAAAGATAATGCCATGATTGACAGACCTGGAAACTCCCAATCTGTCCCACCCATGATGATAATGCCAATGCCGTGATCGGCAGGGTAGGAACCTCCCAGTCTGTCTCCCACAATAACACTGATTGACAGGCCAAGAACCTAAGTTTTTCTCACCCATGATGGCAATGCCATGATTGACAGGCCAAAGCCTCTGAATTTCCCATCCACGATAACACCAAGCTTGACAGACCTGGAAACTCCCAATCTATCCCTATGATCGTGTTCAGCAGGGTAGGAGCCTCCCGGTCTCACACACACACTAAAAACACTATGATTGACAGGCCAAGAACCTCCCAGACTTTCTCACCCATGATGGCAATGATTGACAGGCTAGGGGAATTGTGGTCTGTCCCACCCACGATGATGATTGACAGACCAGGGGCCTCCTTGAAAAGGAAATAATTCCCATTGCATGATGTGAATTGTAGTTTCTTACAGTGACGTTGGCACATCATAAGTACCTCATTGCAGTCCTCAGCCAATGCGTTCCCCCTCTTCTGAAGCGATGACATCCCAGACATTAAAAAAAAAAAATTTACAAAAAACTATGCAAGTTAAAGCGGACCAGTCATTTTTTTTTTTTTTTCAGCATTCCATCTATTAAATCTTCTGCCCATTTATTTATTTTTTTCTCTATAATTGTATTTTTTATTAGGTTATAAAAGAACAGATATAAAATTGTTACAGAATGTACAACATACTAATAATGAAGACATAATGATAACAGAAAAGAAAAAGAGAAAAAAAAAGGTATATAAGTAGTAGATACAGATGTCCATAAATACAGAGCACAGGGGATGGTCTGCATAGCTTATCAAAAGTATATAAACTAAACAACTCTTAGGTGAAAAATAAAACTCCGAACAAGAAAGTATTTATAAAGGTAAAAAAGATATAGGTTTTTGTGGAGGGTATTTGACAGGTGACATAAAATCTAGGAAGGCACCAAGTGGTAGACAGAGAAACGGAAGGGAGGGGGAGGGGAATATAATCAAAAATAATGTAATGCTAATATAATTTAAGATGTGGCAGTTGGCATAGGGGTCCCATATTCTGATCGATCCCATGGTTCCCAAACCTTATCAAATTGGGAGATGGAATCATGCACAGAGGCCGTCAAAATCTCCATCCTCCGAATTTCAGCCACTAGGTGGAGGAATCTGGACCACGAAGGAGGTGCGCTGGACAGCCAACACAGTGGCAGCTAGCAAAATATAAGAGATTAGCCGATTTTTGGTTAAACCCGAAAAAGGGAGGCCCTAACAGACAATTTATGGGATCTAGCGGAAGGGACACATCCACAACCTTCTGTATTAATAACCTCACTTCGTGCCAAAAGGGTTGAATCAGGGAGCACTGCCAAAAAATATGAAATAAAGAACCTGTGTCAGTTCCACAGTGCCAACAGCGCGGCGAAACTGAGGGATCATATTTGTGAATGACATCAGGAGTTTTATACCAAGACATGAGGATCCTAATGGACGTTTCCCTTTGGGTTACACATTTGGAGGATTGAAAAGTAGAGGACCAAATCCTATCCCATACCTGGACCGTAATAGGTCGGCACAAAAAGCGGTGTGTTGTCTCAGTAAGAGGGGTCATGGAGGATACGGTGGATGGAGGATATTAGATGTAGTTGGTGGGGACCCTGAGCGCATAAATATTCAAAGGCGCTTGGTTTACCAAGAGTCAGGGTTGGGGATTTGGAGTGAAAGAAATGCCTAACCTGTAAATAGAATTGAAAAAGGTGGGAGGGTATATGGAATTTCTCACGTAATGTATCAAAAGCATGTAGTCTTCGCGTGATAGGATGGACCAAATTTCGGAGCTGAAAAAGAGGGGCATTAAGCCATGGGAATACCCTACCTAGGGACACACTGTCTGGTATGATTGGGTTAAACAACACATTCACAAGGGGAGGGCAGGGTGAGGCAAGAGAATAACTTTTGAGGCATTTACGCCAAATGTTTAAAGTAAAGGTCATTTGAGCAGTGCATTGACGTTTAAGAATGGGATCCAGGGATGAGAGGGAGCCCCAAACTAAAGGGCATGGGTGCACCGCGTGTAACACTCCCTTTTCAATGGCAGTCCACTGATTCGGTGCATGTAGAGAAGACCATGAAACAATAGCCCTCAAGTATGAGGCGTAATAATATTTAATAATGTCCGGGGCTCCCAACACCCCCCCCCCCCCCCCCCCCTGGATCTTAGGGAAAATACCACTGTGCCCGTGTTGTTTTTAACTTTGGATAGTCAAATTTATTTTTTTCTGCCAGTAAATACCTTATACAGCCCACTTCCTGTTTCTTGTCTGGTCATTAGCCTAGCCCTAGGCTTATGACATCATGCACAGCTCGCTCTCTCACTCTCCTGAAGGTTTGCCCGGAAGGGAGGGGGGATGAGTCATAAGAGGGCCAATGAAAGATGCAGAGCTGCCTCTGTGTAAATCCAGGAAGTGAACAGGCAGCTTCAGCTGCCCACAGTTAAAATGGTTGCAGCTGGACTCAGTGCTGGGAGATTTCTGCAGTATATTGGGCAAGAATGGAATCACAGTATATATAAAATAATATGCAAAGTGTTTGGAGGGAAGCTTCAGAATGGCAAAGATTCTTTTATTACAAATTATGTGAGCAGACTGTACTTCCTCTTTAAACATATAAAACATGCGTTTTAAGGAGTAAAAAAACAATTGAGCTAATGGGGAGCCTTAAGGTACAGTATGTATGGGGTACATATGACAGCACATTGCTCAGTGAAGTCTGGGGTAGGTCAGGGTATAGATGATGAAATGGGGGATTCAGGTAACAGCGAAGATCCTGGTGACAGATGTTTCTGGTCAGTTTTGGGTGGAGCCCTTTTTCCTTTTTCCAGCATTTTGCTTAAATACTATAACAGCGAGAAGAATCACAGATACGGAAATTCCCCTTATGCCAAATTCTGCAACAGCGGCCAAGCATCTCTTGCCAGCCCAGTAATCGCCCTCCACTCCCTCAACATTTGGCATTTCCTTTTTCCCAAGTCATGCTGAAGATATTTTTTTTTTTACAGCAGCTGCATAAATGGTACAAAAACACAGAAATATTTTCTTCGGAAACCTGTGGAAATGAGATCAGCAGATTTTACTGTCACTTTTGCTCAGCAATCTGCTGTTTTTTTCCTTCTTTTTTTTTTTTAAGCATAACTCCACACCTAATAACAGTTGATAGAATACTTTTCCTGCAATGGATTAACCCCTTTATGACTGGACTCTATTTCATACATCATGTTCAGAAACAAATTTACCATTTCAGGTTTAGTTTCTCATAACATTTTGACCCTGAAATTGCATTTTTTTTGGGATGGGGGGGGGATTTTGACTTAATTTTGTAATGTAATTTTAAATATATATTTTTCGAGGATAAAAAAAAAAAGAAGGTTTTCTCCAAACTCTCCTAAAATTTTTAGTCATTCAGTCATTTTTGCTCCCCAGATACATTGCTTCCTGTTTGCTATGATTGCGAAGATAAGAAATGTCTGAAAAATTCCAACTCTGCAGATCAATAGCAGCGATTCGTCTTCTTTCGTACTAATGGTCATTTATTAAATTTTTTTTAGACAAAAGAATGTTGGAAAGTCTCCTATTTTTTCCATCCAGCTGTCTCCTTTAGGCATCCGAATCCTAAAAATGAAAAAAACAAAATTAATATTAAATTAGAGAGAAAGCCATAGTCAGATTTTTTTCTAGAGATTGTCTTGATGCAGATCTACACACATCCCCCCCCCCCCAACTTAATCAACACTCCGCCACGCTCTCCTTGCCCTCAACACTTTTCTCTCAACTATGAGCTGCCCTTTCCACTCCTTGTCCCCCTGCCACTTTTCCCTGTACCTACCACTCTTTGTGCCCATATCACTCCTCCCTGCCCTTACCACACTTTCTACCCATACTAACTTTCCCTGCCCTTACCACACTTTCTACCCATACTGACTTTCCCTGCCCTTACCACACTTTCTACCCATACTGACTTTCCCTGCCCTTACCACACTTTCTACCCATACTAACTTTCCCTGCCCTTACCACACTTTCTACCCATACTAACTTTCCCTGCCCTTACCACACTTTCTACATATACTGACTTTCCCTGCCCTTACCACACTTTCTACCCATACTGACTTTCCCTGCCCTTACCACACTTTCTACCCATACTAACTTTCCCTGCCCTTACCACACTTTCTACCCATACTGACTTTCCCTGCCCTTACCGCACTTTCTACCCATACTGACTTTCCCTGCCCTTACCACACTTTCTACCCATACTGACTTTCCCTGCCCTTACCACACTTTCTACCCATACTGACTTTCCCTGCCCTTACCACACTTTCTACCCATACTGACTTTCCCTGCCCTTACCACACTTTCTACCCATACTGACTTTCCCTGCCCTTACCACACTTTCTACCCATACTGACTTTCCCTGCCCTTACCACACTTTCTACCCATACTAACTTTCCCTGCCCTTACCACACTTTCTACCCATACTGACTTTCCCTGCCCTTACCACACTTTCTACCCATACTGAATTTCCCTGCCCTTACCACACTTTCTACCCATACTAACTTTCCCTGCCCTTACCACACTTTCTACCCATACTGACTTTCCCTGCCCTTACCACACTTTCTACCCATACTAACTTTCCCTGCCCTTACCACACTAGTTTCTACCCATACTGACTTTCCCTGCCCTTACCACACTTTCTACCCATACTGACTTTCCCTGCCCTTACCACAATTTCTACCCATACTAACTTTCCCTGCCCTTTCCACTCTTCTCTGCCCATACCTTTCTTCCCTGCCCATACCTCCTTTCCCTGCCCTCACCACTCTTTCTGCCCTTATCACTCTTCCCTTTCCTTACCAATCTTTTTTTTTTGCCCTCACCACTTCAATCCATCAGCTCTCACCACCACAGCTGCCACCATCCCCAAACTTGCCCATTCTGAAACAGACACACTTTTTTCTAGTTAATATAGTACATTTTATAAATTCTACATACTGCACTTTCGTGCCTCAGAGACAAAGTGATTTATTCTTTGGCCAATTAGATCACTCATCACCAGGAGCAGCTCTGATTGGGTGTAAGCAATATTTCCAGAACCAAGGCCCTTAGAAGCAGACGATCTCCCGCTACTTAAGAACCAAGTAGGAGTCGGAGGGCAGTAACTCTATGGGACTGCCATGCAGATTATGACATGGTTCTACAGCCTTCAGTTGTCAAACATTTAGAAATCACCTTTCCATCCAAGTCTAGCTAAAATGTAATTTTAAAAAAATTCAAATATTTGTAACCATTGCTGTTGAATGAAGACATTGCTTTGTTCCTTTCACCATAAGGAGCCCTTGGTTCCATCAGTTTAGCAATTGGTCAATACTCAGTGATTAATAGCAGCGATCTTAGTACAATGACTGAGCTAATTATTTACCATCAACCGTGTAGCTCTGGGCCCATGCACCCTATTCATTGTGAATTTACTGGCAGTTTACTTGTCTGTAAACCCAAATCATAAAAACATGGGTCCCCAAGTTATAGTACCTTCAATCAATTACCCCTTTTTAATATATATATATATTTATGGTCGGAGCCCTCCGTCCTGATGGATATGAAACACATAAACACGTCACAAGACTAACAACATAAATAGACCTGAAGTGTGCCCTGGCCTGCTGTATGGTAAACCCAGATCTGCTGGGCGGTATGCCAGAGAAGGGCGCATACCTTAAGAAAGTAATGGATATTTCTGTAGAGAAATTGTTTGAAGAGAAGTGCCTTGAGAAGGGGAATGGGTGGGTGGGTACCGCGCACTGGAACTGACACAGACCATTGTGGATGGTCTGGCTATATACCCTCCGGGCTCCTCCCATAATTTCAGGCCGGTAAACCGGCCTTCCTATTTATGGTCGGAGCCCTCCGTCCTGATGGATATGAAACACATAAACACGTCACAAGACTAACAACATAAATAGACCTGAAGTGTGCCCTGGCCTGCTGTATGGTAAACCCAGATCTGCTGGGCGGTATGCCAGAGAAGGGCGCAAAAAGACTTGGTTTAGGGAGGTAATGTTTTATTTAAGTTTATGGTCTTCTTACAGAGCGAGCTTGCAAAAGGCTCGTGACATTTCTACTTGTGGATTGGGAATATAGCGAGCAAAGCAGGTGGATTTCCACCTTCCCATTTTCCTGATCACGTGGTCCGGGACTCCGTTTCGTGAGGCTGCTGATGCTGCTCCAATACGGAAAGAATGTCCAGAATAACAGTTGGGGTCAAGGCCTAAGTTGCGCAGAAGGATCCTGACGTGAGTAGTGACCTGGTTGGTACTAAGCGGGCTGATCGGGAACGGCAGCAATGGGCTGTCCTGCGAGGGATCAAGTAAATGGGCTAATGGACTGTCTAGGATGGCTACGGGGCACCAGGCGTTGTGCGTTCTGAAGAGCTTGATGTCAACCCCTGGACCGGACTGTTGTGTTTTGGATACCTCGAGGTGTATCGTGAAGTGGCTGTGGTGACGCGTGAGGTGGCGTCTGCGTAAGGCCCTATGACTGGTGCTGCTGACTGTGAATTCGCTGGGTCGTAGAAAGCCATAAAATGCCAGGTAGGTGGCAGCTTGGATGACCAAGCTGGGCAAAAACTGAAAGGTGAGCGTGAGAGTATGGTGGACATGTCTCGAAACATGGCACTGGTGACTGGTAAGCGTTTACCGCTAACTTGGGGTTTCTGCTTGTGGATGCCTCGGAGGATGGCCTTGACCGCATGGGTAGCGAACTAAGATGGTTTGTTAGGATCTAGAAAAGAGGTGAAATGCTGGATGCCAGCTAGGTAGAGTCTAATAGTGTTGTAGGATAACTTCAGCTGAGTGTGGCAGTATGAAATGAAGGCCAGGATATGATGGAGATCTCCTGGTATAGCCCCGGGGTTAGCCTCTAGAAACCTGTGATAGCTTTTCCAGGCAGCATGGTAGCCTTTCAGGGTATTGTGAGATAGTGACTGGTTAATCAGACTAGTGGCGTCATAAAGATGTCGCTTCAATCCAGGGTTAGCTGTGACCAATGTGGGATAGCAGACATGGTCAGGTCGGCTCCAGGTTCCTGAGAAAAGAAGGTTGTGTAGTTAAAGCGCGTCGGCCGAAGTGTTGCATTTACCGGGGATATGAACACAGAGGACATTAAATTGGTGCTGTAGTGAGAGTTGCACCAGCCTGCGTAGGAAGGGCATGATGGCCAAGGACTTGGAGCGACCTTTGTTTATAATAGAGGCTGTGGCTAGATTATCTGTGGAAAATGTCACTGTTTGTCCTACCCAGTTGTTGCCCCAGACGTGGGCTGCTGCAACAATGGGGTAAATCTCGAACATCAAGGAGGATTGACTGAACCCGGGGATCGAGAGTATTTCTGGCGGCCATGGTGCTGCGAACCAGTGGTGGCCAAAAATAGCTGCAAAACCTGTGGAGGCTGCGGCGTCCGTGATTATTTGGGGTGAAGTGGGAGACGCTGATGGGATAAACATCGAAATGCCGTTCCAGTTTGTTGGAAATCGTCCCACATGGCTAGGTCAGCTACGGCTGCCTTGTCTAGTTTAAATATTAGGTCGGGGTCTTGTACCTGGGAAAGGAACACCAGGAGACGTGAGACGAAGGATCGCCCTTGTAGTAGTAGTTTTTTTTTTTTTTTGAAATTTGATTATGTAGAAAAACCGTGCGCGGCATTGGGAAAAATAGGTGGTGGGTATTTGTTGTGAGAGACCCGAATCGTTGAGCCGGTGCTACGACTGGATTTGGAATGTGCGGTGGGGTTTTTTGCTGTGCCGGGGGTCTTGGATCACTGAGCCGGTATGCGACTGGGCTGGGATTGGTTTGAATGAAAGAAGCACGCTGTTGGTGAGTGCTTGTATGCTGAAGATCCGAATCGCAGAGCCGCTGTTTGCGACTGGACTCGAATCGGTGGGATGAAAGAAGCACACTGCTGGTGAGTGCTTGTGTGTGCTAAAGATTTGAAGCATTGAGTCGCTTTTGCGACTGGACTTGGATCGGTGGGATGAAAGAAGCACACTGCTGGTGAGTGCTTGTGTGTGCTAAAGATTTGAAGCATTGAGTCGCTTTTGCGACTGGACTCGAATCGGTGGGATGAAAGAAGCACACTGCTGGTGAGTGCTTGTGTATGCTAAAGATTTGAAGCATTGAGTCGCTTTTGCGACTGGACTCAGATCGGTCGGATGAAAGAAGCACACTGCTGGTGAGTGTTTGTATGCTGAAGATCCGAATCGCAGAGCCGCTGTTTGCGACTGGACTCGGATCGGTGGGATGAAAGAAGCACACTGTTGGTGAGTGCTTGTATGCTGAAGATCCGAATCGCAGAGCCGCTGTTTGCGACTGGACTTGGATCGGTGGGATGAAAGAAGCACACTTGTTGGTGAGTGCTTGTGTATGCTAAAGTTTTGAAGCATTGAGTCGCTTTTGCGACTGGACTCAGATCGGTCGGATGAAAGAAGCACACTGCTGGTGAGTGCTTATATGCTGAAGATCCGAATCGCAGAGCCGCTGTTTGCGACTGGACTCGAATCGGTGGGATGAAAGAAGCACACTGCTGGTGAGTGCTTGTGTATGCTAAAGATTTGAAGCATTGGGTCGCTTTTGCGACTGGACTCAGATCGGTCGGATGAAAGAAGCACACTGCTGGTGAGTGTTTGTATGCTGAAGATCCGAATCGCGGAGCCGCTGTTTGAGACTGGACTTGGATCGGTGGGATGAAAGAAGCACACTGCTGGTGAGTGCTTGTGTATGCTAAAGATTTGAAGCATTGAGTCGCTTTTGCGACTGGACTCAGATCGGTCGGATGAAAGAAGCACACTGCTGGTGAGTGCTTGTGTATGCTAAAGATTTGAAGCATTGAGTCGCTTTTGCGACTGGACTCAGATCGGTCGGATGAAAGAAGCACACTGCTGGTGAGTGTTTGTATGCTGAAGATCCGAATCGCGGAGCCGCTGTTTGAGACTGGACTTGGATCGGTGGGATGAAAGAAGCACACTGCTGGTGAGTGCTTGTGTATGCTAAAGATTTGAAGCATTGAGTCGCTTTTGCGACTGGACTCAGATCGGTCGGATGAAAGAAGCACACTGCTGGTGAGTGTTTGTATGCTGAAGATCCGAATCGCGGAGCCGCTGTTTGCGACTGGACTCGGATCGGTGGGATGAAAGAAGCACACTGTTGGTGAGTGCTTGTATGCTGAAGATCCGAATCGCAGAGCCGCTGTTTGCGACTGGACTTGGATCGGTGGGATGAAAGAAGCACACTTGTTGGTGAGTGCTTGTGTATGCTAAAGTTTTGAAGCATTGAGTCGCTTTTGCGACTGGACTCAGATCGGTCGGATGAAAGAAGCACACTGTTGGTGAGTGCTTGTATGCTGAAGATCCGAATCGCAGAGCCGCTGTTTGCGACTGGACTCGGATCGGTGGGATGAAAGAAGCACACTGCTGGTGAGTGCTTGTATGCTGAAGATCCAAATCGCAGAGCCGCTGTTTGCGACTGGACTCGGATCGGTGGGATGAAAGAAGCACACTGCTGGTGAGTGCTTGTATGCTGAAGATCTGAATCGCAGAGCCGCTGTTTTGCGACTGGACTCAGATCGGTCGGATGAAAGAAGCACACTGTTGGTGAGTGCTTGTATGCTGAAGATCCGAATCGCAGAGCCGCTGTTTGCGACTGGACTCGGATCGGTGGGATGAAAGAAGCACACTGTTGGTGAGTGCTTGTATGCTGAAGATCCGAATCGCAGAGCCGCTGTTTGCGACTGGACTCGGATCGGTGGGATGAAAGAAGCACACTGCTGGTGAGTGCTTGTATGCTGAAGATCCAAATCGCAGAGCCGCTGTTTGCGACTGGACTCGGATCGGTGGGATGAAAGAAGCACACTGCTGGTGAGTGCTTGTATGCTGAAGATCTGAATCGCAGAGCCGCTGTTTTGCGACTGGACTCAGATCGGTCGGATGAAAGAAGCACACTGTTGGTGAGTGCTTGTATGCTGAAGATCCGAATCGCAGAGCCGCTGTTTGCGACTGGACTCGGATCGGTGGGATGAAAGAAGCACACTGCTGGTGAGTGCTTGTATGCTGAAGATCCAAATCGCAGAGCCGCTGTTTGCGACTGGACTCGGATCGGTGGGATGAAAGAAGCACACTGCTGGTGAGTGCTTGTATGCTGAAGATCTGAATCGCAGAGCCGCTGTTTTGCGACTGGACTCGGATCGGTGGGATGAAAGAAGCACACTGTTGGTGAGTGCTTGTGTATGCTGAGGATCCGAATCACTGAGCTGGTGTTGCGACTGGACTTGGATCGGTTGGTGATGTTTGTATTGCCAAGGATCCGAATCTTTAAGCCGGTGCTGCGACTGGACTCGGATCGGTTGGTGGAGTTCGTTTTGCAGAGGATCCGAATCTTTGCGCTGATTATGCGACTAGATTCAGATTGGTTGTGGACGTAAGGGGCTCGAATGAGGAACGGAGAAAGGCAGTAAGTACGGATGTGTGCGAATAACCGAGTAAGACCTACGAAGTTGTAGGTGGTTTTACGAAGGGGAACATAAAGTAACGGTTCGGTAGCAGGAAAGCACTACCTGCGACAGTGAGTGTGGGACAATTGATAAAAACCTACGACCAATCTCGAAGGACATGCAGTGAGTTGGTAGAGTCGGCCTCTGCAACGCATCTGATATGAATCAGTTTGTAAAACATATTAAATTAATCCGATATAAATCGGTAGTAAGGAGTATCTGATACAAATTGGTTGTAGAGTGTATGCCATCCCTTACTGTGAAACTGAACACCTATCAACCACCCATCCCCCCAGGCTAATCAAGTGCAGAGAAGGCACCAGGTGGGCTCAACCACACCTCAATCAGCCACAGAAACCTATACAAACAATATATGCTGATCTCCTAATGAATGAGATGGCAACCCCATGGAGCATGAATTTTTTGACCAGTGAAGCCTATTGCGAGTGATATTGAGAACGACCGACAGTGACTGGAGGCTTGGGTCTGCGAATGAATCGTATATTTGTCAGAAGGAACTTTACGAATGTACTATGCCTGTGCCGAATGATGTCGGGACATGAGCGACGACAACTCCGGGGCAGGTTTTTCCACAAAAGGGGTGCAGGATAAGAAGCATAATAAACCGCAAGATTTTGCACATGACACGAAAGTTTGGATACTACCTGCGACCGTGAGTGGGAACCGCCGACGAAGACCACGAATGAAAAGCCGGAGTGCACCTGCGATTGAATGCACAGACTGCCGAACATGAGGTGAGCTGGGAAGAGTCAGCCCTGTGATGTGAGCTACCGCGCACTGGAACTGACACAGACCATTGTGGATGGTCTGGCTATATACCCTCCGGGCTCCTCCCATAATTTCAGGCCGGTAAACCGGCCTTCCTATATATATAAATAAACATCAGGTGGGTTACCCTCTTCTCTTTCAATCCTTGTTCAATCAAGGCACCGTCAAGGTGGACTCCCAAGCTTCCACCATAAATGGATAGGAAAAACACGTGGAACGATGCTTTGATGCAAAAAAGTGTCCTTTTACTGAAAATCTTTCATTACATAGTTTAAATGCAAGCAAGCCACTGTACAGTTCCGAGCGCAAATCGCTCTTCGTCAGGCTTCTCTGGCTGTGTGTGAAAAGCCAAACCACATCATGTTCTCTTATCAACACCCAGTCCAGTTCACACATGTGTTCACTTAACTAATTACCATAGACAAACTACTTATACACATTCAAATATTTAACCCCACTATATAAACCCAATTGTGGTGAACCATCTTAAATTCCCTAATAAAGAATTATTTACATCGGATTCATCCTATTGTATATCATCTTCCATCAACATGATATTATGGAGTAAATAAACTCTCTTACTTAATTAAATATAGATCTTTCCAATCATTTATCATAAATACAATAACATTCTTGATCATGTCTCAGATCTCCTCATAGATTCCAGCTGATATTCTGCTATCTAATATTCCCAACGGAAGTTCTTTCCAATCGATCTAAAAGAAATGTAATACATGCAAAACATGATTGTAATTGTTTTTGTATCTCGTATCAAACTTCTATACAAATAAGTATAAATCATAATCCTTGTTCATACCATCAGGATGCAAGGATTGTAATTTATTGATCCACCAAACCTCGCGTTTTTTTCAATTTTAAAATCCTATCACCCCCTCTTTTATCGTGAGGAATCTCTTCCAACACCATAAATCGTAGATCGGTGTCTTTGTGTCCCATCTCAGAAAAATGACGCGATACAGGGAGGCCTGACTGGGGATGTCTGATCGTACTGCGATGCTGTGCAATGCGGTCTTTAATTTTTTGGGTCGTCTCCCCCACATAAAGGAGATTACAGGGGCATGTAAGGATATAGATCACATATGATGACTGACAAGTATAAAAGCCATTTATTGTTATCTTGTTATTTGTTCTGGGATGAGAAAAGTTATTGCCCTTAATCATTAGGTTACATTGGATGCAGTTAAGACAGGGGTAACAACCAGGGGCGGACTGATAACTCATGGGGCCCCCGGGCAATAGGAGATTATGGGGGCCCCCAGGCAATCAGACAGATGTAAAAAAAACACAGATTTATACATACTGTCCCTGGTTTTACTGAGGCTGGCAACCCTGATGGGGCCCCCTAGTGGCCCAGGGCCCCCGGGCAGTGCCCGAGTGGCTCAATGGTCAGTCCGCCCCTGGTAACAACCCTTCCTTTTACTACCGAGAAAAGTCATTCTTTTCTCCTCCTGCCTGCCAGGTTTAAATTCAGATCGTACCAAGAGATCGCGCAAGGTTTTATTGCGCCGATATGCTTTCATAGGAGTTAATTGAAACTCCTCTATCTGGGGATATGATCGTTTCAGTATCGTCCAATGTTTTCTTATTACATTAAAGATTTTATCACTATAACTGTTAAATTGAAAGACAAATGGAATCCTAGGTCTATCAGGTAAATATTTTTTCTTATTACAACTATCAATGGGGTTCAAAATTTTATTTAATTCCTGTCTGATTAGACCTTCTGGATAGCCCCGCTCCTTAAATTTAAAGCACATTTCATCTAATCTCTGATCCCTTATTGTAGTGTCACTCACAATCCGCATCACTCTGAGAAGTTGGCTTCTAATAATGGAACTAAAAACATGGCGGGGATGGTAACTGTCATATCTTAATAGCTGGTTCCTATCTGTGGGCTTGATGTATATATCAGTTTCAATCCGTCCTTGTTTTGTGTATGCCCGTATGTCCAAAAAGGGGACCGAGTCCCCACCAATGTGTATTTTAAACTGGATATTTGGTAAAACACTGTTAATCATCTCGTCAAAGGCTTTGAGTGATTCAATGTTGCCCCGCCATATGGCAAAAATGTCATCTATATAGCGCCACCAGGTGGCGCAATGCTCCCGAAAAATTTCATTGACAAAGATGTATTTCTGTTCAAAATCATGCATAAATGAACAAGCATATGGCGGGGCAACATTGGAGCCCATAGCAACCCCCGTCAATTGCACATAGTACCGATCCCTGAAAAGAAAATAGTTGTTATGTAAAACCAAATTAAATAACTTTTCAAAGAAGGAAATCTGAGCTTCTGAGTACTCATGACAGTCCTTAATTAGGCTCATCGCTGCTTCAACGCCGGCTGCATGTGGAATTGATGTGTATAGACTTGTTACATCCCAAGTAAGAAGGATACATTTGTCTTGGATTTGTGGTAGGTCCCTAATTTTAGACAGAAAGTCACCAGAGTCTTTAATGTAGGATTGGGTAGTTCTCACTGGACGATGACACGGTGTATAAACCTCTACAATCAGACCCCACATGGAGTATTAGAAAGATCTTGGAGAGTATTGTAAAACCAGCATTTAAGGAAGGGTTAATTTCACATGACCTGTATGAATTTCTGTTACCAACGCATACTCGTATTCCGGTCTTGTACATACTCCCCAAGATCCATAAGGATAAACATTCCCCATTAAAGACTCTGGTGACTTTCTGTCTAAAATTAGGGACCTACCACAAATCCAAGACAAATGTATCCTTCTCACTTGGGATGTAACAAGTCTATACACATCAATTCCACATGCAGCCGGCGTTGAAGCAGCGATGAGCCTAATTAAGGACTGTCATGAGTACTCAGAAGCTCAGATTTCCTTCTTTGAAAAGTGGGGGTGTCCTTTCTTGTTCCCTTAGAATCATTTTATACATTCGAGATAGCATATGTCCAGCTTCTGATGTCTGCACACACTGCCTCTCAATGCCGTAAGTGAGTTCATGGGTCTTAATGGTTTAGATTTCTTGAGAAAATTCTTCATTTGGTGGTGTTTCCATTCTGCCATTCGTATCTTTCCAAATCTCCTGACCATTTCTGTCAGTGACAAGAGGGCTCCATTAGGAGCAAACTTGCCACATCTAGTATTCCCATCCTGACCCCATGCCCCCAGACTTCCCATCTCCTCCCCCGGAGGGAACCAAGGAAATCCCTCCAAAGGAGCTAGAGGGGAGGTCTGGGGGGCATATCTACCCTTACTGTTCAATCTATCCCATACTTCCAATGAATTCAGGGTCATCGGTGATGTCCATTGTGACAGCCCCCTCAATGAACCCTGAATCCATGGTGCTCCTGCCAGGTTTCTCCCCGCCATTGACATTTCTTCCTGTACCCATGGTTTCCTCTTTAGGTCCTGGCACCAGTCTACTATTCTTACTAGAGTCATGGCCTTATAGTAGGACAATATATCCGGGAGTCCTAAGCCTCCCTCACCTCTGCTTCTCCTTAAGATATCGTAGGCCAATCTAGGCCTCCTATCATTCCATACAAAGGCCACAAACAGCCTACGCACTTGCCTGAAAAGAGTCGCTGGTAACTTGATTGGCACTGTGCGCAGCATATAAACCATTCTGGGCAGTATACTCATTTTTATGGCACTGATTCTTCCGAACCAGGTCAGGTATTTACCCTTCCATTTTATTAGCTCTTCCCCGCATACCTGAGCAAGCAGGAAGGTCGGACACAAAGAAGCTAAGCGGAGATATCACCATGGACTGTGTAGAAACAGCAGAGCAGGAATCCTGGACAAAGCAGGCGAACACCCAGAGGACAAGTGACAGTGTCGTGGTAAACGGTAAGAGATCCCCTACAGCAGGGAGAGGGAGGAAGACCCCAGAGCCAAGCCCCCCGGAAGTGGTGGGAGCCCCAAGGTAATAGGGGCTAAGAATAAGGGCCAACCTATCCCTGGTAATGGACATCCACCAGTGGACACACAAAACCCACTGGTAGAGAGCCAGGATACAATGACGCAAGGAGAGGATAACAGGTGGGCATTAGAAGAGGCACAGTCCATAGACACAGAGACTATGATGGGAAGAGGAGGAGAAGACCCAACCCATGATATGGTTCAAAGTACCCGACAGGAACACCTAGAAATAACAAGGGGGGATATGGAAGTAAGCGGGTCACCACATAGATACGAGTGTGAACAGGAGAACGCTCAGGATGGCGAGGGGAACCCACAGGGGCGGTTTGGTCAAATTGCAGACCCAGAAAGGGACATATGGGAATTGTTGAAGGCCCTCCCCACCAAAATGACATTCAGCAATTAATAAAAGCAGTTGAACAATCCTGTATGCAAGCAGTGGCAAGTCTAAAAGAGGACATCAAGGATCTGGGACACAGAGTAGAAGGGGCTGAAAAAGAACAGGAAACTATCACACAGGCAGTGGTAGAGGTTCAAGAGTCCATGAAAAAATATGAAGAGATAATAAATTCATACAGAGAACAGCTGGATGAATACGAGAACAGGGATAGGCGACAAAACATACGTATAAAAGGATTAAAGGAGTCAATTACAGCGACAGAATTAGCCCCAGCAGTACAAAAAATTTTTGGACAGATTCTGGGGGATCAAGCCCCAAACGTTATCAAAATAGATCGGGCACATCGGGTCCCTCCCCAGAACACAAAAGCTGACGTACCCAGAGATGTAATTTGTAAAGTTCACAAATACACCGTGAAAGAAAACATAATGAAGACAGCACGTAATATTCCTACAATTACATTTGAAGGCTCAAATATAGCACTATATCCAGATATCTCAAAAAGAACTCTTTTTAAACGAGGGTCGGTCCGCCCACTGTTAGAAACCCTAGGAAAGGCTGAGATCAAATACCGGTGGGGGTTCCCCTTTAGCCTAACAGCTTCTAGGAATGGGAAAACTGCAACTTTGCGAACAAAGGATGATTTAAAAGCATTTATAGAGAAATTAGACCTTCCGATGGTGGACTTTACGGATTGGAGAATAAATTCTTCAAGGCCCCCCCTGCAACGAGTAGAAAAGTGGCAAGAGGTACCGACAAGGGTTAACAGGGGTGGAGCCCAAAGAAGGACTTAAAGGACTCTTTTTGGGGTTTTTTTTGTTTTTTTTTTTCCTTTCCCCTTTTTTTTCTACCTTTTTTCTTTTTGGCCTGGGAAGGGTTCTATAGGGTGAAGCCCGGGAGGAGGGGGGAATAGAGGGGGGGACACGAGGGAAAATGAGGACCTTGTGTAGGTCAATAGGTCAGCCCCAATTAAAGGGGAGAGTAATCCTGTGGAATGCAGGGAAGGGGGGTAGCCTGCGCGTGGGAGGTCTCGATACGCACAGGCTCCTCACCCAATTTTTAGATATACCCCTAAAGAGAGGTTTTTTGTATGGGGGAAGAGTATGCAAGGGTTATGTTTATGACACAAGTGCGATGTATTTTTTGCTTTTCTGTTATGTTATGCATAAGTATGTGTTTAATGGGGTACTGAATGTTGGAAATGGGGAGGTAATAGGGGGGGTGGGAGTGGCAGAGGGGAAGACAGAGATTAAGGGCAAGGGAACAGGGGGTTCCTGGGATAAAAGGAAATGACAGCCATATTGAAAATATTGTCATACAATGTGAGGGGGCTGAGCTCACCAAATAAGAGAGGGAGACTGTGGGTGGAGTTGCAACACCTGGGAGCTGACGTGGTTCTCCTGCAAGAGACCCATTTTGGGGACGGCTCGATTTCAGGCCTGCCCCAAAATATATTGAAGCAATGGTATCATGCGGTGTCCCCAGTAGCAAGGGCAAGAGGCAATGCGACCCAGAAGGTCGGTATTTGTTTGTAAAAGGTGTAATACAGGGGAGACGATATACCTTTGCTTCAATATATGCACCCAATGAAGGGACTGTTAATTTTTTGGTTAAAATGTTTAAAAAACTGGAAGAATTTAAGGAGGGATGTGTAGTGGTTGGAGGAGACTTCAATATGGTGCTAGATCCAAGTATAGATACATCTACGGGTAGATCCGCTTTATCTTTTGGAGCCATAAAGCGAGTTAAGCAAACCTTATGCGCACAACATCTTGTGGACAGCTGGCGAGCTCTACATCCAGGGACTAGGGATTTTAGCTACTACTCTAAAACACATGATATGTACTCACGGTTGGACCTTTTTCTGGTGGACCAATTCTACCTGGGAAATGTGAACACAAGTACAATCGAACCAATAACTATATCCGACCACGCTCCAATAATTCTGACCTTCAGACCAACACAAATGGCCCGTTCGTAACGAATATGGCGTCTGAACGAGTCACTGCTAGATAAGGAGGACACAGTGGAGAAACTAAGAATTAAGATAAAGGAATATTTTGAAATAAATAAAACAGAAGGAATGTCAGATCAAGTGGTGTGGGAAGCCCATAAGGCAGTTGTAAGAGGGGAGCTAATCGCCATCGGTGCGCACATGAAGAAGGAAGGTAAAAGAGAGATAGACGAACTACTAGAGAAGATTAGGGCCCTAGAGATAAAGCATAAGGAAAATCTCGACCAAACGGATGGTAAACGTCTGGAGAGCTTACGAGTAGAGCTTACACAATGCCTAGAATATAGAGCGAAGAATAAAATTAGGTTTTTTGCTAACAGAGCATACGAACAAGGAAATAAATGCGGAAGGCTGTTAGCAAAACAACTTAAAAAACAACAGGACTCTAGACACGTGCATAGCATATTAGTGCAAGGCAAGAAGATACTGGACACAAAAGCTATAGCTAAAGAATTTGGTAAATTTTATGAGGCACTATATAACATCTCTAAAACAGAACCATCTGAGGGAGGGGAAAGCGAGGGTCAAAGGAGGAATGAAATACATGGAGAGCGCTTTCATGCCTATAATACCTAGAGAGATATCTGAGGATATGGAGCGTCCAATCACGGTTGAAGAGTTGAGCAGAGTGATAGCAACCCTGCCATCCGGGAAAAGTCCAGGACCAGATGGGCTGACAAACTCATACTATAAGAAATTTCTCCCAGTTTTGGTAAAACCACTCTGCAGTTATTTTAACTCTATTAATGCGGCGAATCCACTCTCCCCAGAAGCATTACTGGCATATATAACGGTATTACCAAAAGAGGGAAAAGATCCCCAGATGTGTGCCAACTACAGGCCTAACTCTCTGCTGAACTCCGACACCAAATTATTGGCAAAAATCCTGGCCTTGAGACTTCAGGAACATGTAGGCGATTTGGTACATCCAGACCAGACGGGGTTTATAAAAGGACGGGAAGCCAGGGACAATACCACCCGCGTCCTCCATGTATTGCAATGGATGCGACATGGTCCGGATAGAGCCCCAGGAATCACTCTGTCGATGGATGCCGAAAAGGCCTTCGACAGAGTGAACTGGGGCTTTATGAAAGAAGTATTGGGAAGAATAGGTCTGGGGGGAAAAATGCTAGGATGGATTATGTCACTATATGGGAAACCCAGAGGAAGAATTAAGGTCAATGGGACAGTATCCGAATGTTTCAACATACAAAATGGTACTAGGCAGGGGTGTCCACTGTCCCCTTTGATATTTGCGATAGTGATGGAACCATTTCTACGCAGAATTAGAAAAAACGAGGAGATAGTTGGGACGTACATAGGACATATGGAACATAAAGTAGCAGCATATGCGGATGACCTATTATTTTTCCTCTCCGCTCCTCAGACATCTATAGCCGCACTGATGGCGGAGGTACAGAGATTTGGAAGGGTGTCTGGTTTCAAGATTAATTTTGAGAAATCAGTCATCTTTCCTAGTAATATCTCAGCGGAGATGGAGAGGTCACTGAAAGAGATGTACCCATTTATATGGAATAAGGAGTCGCTGACGTACTTGGGGGTACAAATTAGCGCAGACTATGAACTATTGTATGAACGTAACTATGGCTCATTACTAAAAGAAATACAGGGCTTTTTTTCAGCGGGAATGCGGGGGAACACAGTTCCGGCACCTCCAGCACTGAATGTATCTAATGGAAAGGGGTGCTGGGGTGTGCTGGAGGGTCTACTGATGCTGGTTGCTGGAAGATCTATTGTTGCTGGAGGGGATCTGTTTTTGTGTGGTGGCCTATTGTTGCTGGGGAGGTCTATTGTTGCTGGTGGGGGATCTATTGTTGCTAAGGGGAGATTATGTTGCTGGGGGGTCAACTGCTACTGGAAGGGATCTACTGTTAAAGGAGGGGTCTATTGTTTCTGGCTGCTGGAGAGTCTATTGAAGCTGGCCACTGGGAGATCTGGTCTTGCTGCCAGGGGTCTATTGTTGCTGTGATGATATTTTGTTGCAGGGGTCCTATGTTGCTGGAAGGTCTATTGTTGCTTTGGGGGGGGGGGTATATTTCTGCTGGCTGCAGGGGGTCTATTGTACTGCTTTTCTTGTTATCATTACCAATTTCCATACAAATTACTTTAGCATAGTATGACATAATCATACTTGGCTCTGTATTCTCTGAATGAGATGGTGCTAGGAGGTGGGTAAGGGGTGGAACCAAGAGATGTTGCTCGGAGGTGGGTAGGGGGCGGAGACAAAAGGTGACTCAGTAGGTGGGAGTTCCAGCACCTATTCTCTGAGAAAAAAAGCCCTGTATGTATATACCTGTATGTATATATATATATATATATATATACATACAGCAGGTCAAATAAGTTTTGAACACGTCACCATTTTTCTAGGTAAATATATTTCTAAAGGTGCTATTGACATGAAATGTTCACCACATGTCGGTAACAATCCATACATACATAGAAGCCAAAACAAATACGTTCAGAAAATAAGTTATGTGTAAAAAAAATGGAATGACACAGGGAAAAACTATTGAACACGCTAACTGAAGTTTATTTAATAATTTGTACAAAATCCTTTGTTGGTAATGACAGCTTCAAGACGCCTCCTGTACGGAGAAACTAGTCGCATGCATTGCTCAGGTGTGATTTTGGCCCATTCTTCCACACAAACGGTCTTAAAAATCTTGAAGGTTCCGTGGGCCTCTTCTATGAACTCTGATCTTTAGTTCTTTCCATAGATTTTCTATTGGATTCAAGTCAGGTGATTGGCTGGGCCATTCCAGCAGCTTTATTTTCTTTCTTTGAAACGAATTAAGAGTTTCCATGGCTTTGTGTTTGGGATCATTGTCTTGCTGAACTGTCCACCCTCGTTTCATCTTCATCATCCTGGTAGATGGCAGCAGATTTTTTATCAAGAATGTCTTGGTACATTTTTCCATTCATCCTTCCTTCAGTGATATGAAGTTTGGCAGTACAGTATGCTGAAAAACAGTCCCACATCATGATGTTCACGCTGCCAAAGCTCACTGTTGGTATTGGGGTGTTTTTGGGGTGATGTGCAGTGCCATTTGACCTCCAAACATGGTGTGTATTATGGCTTCCAAAGAGTTCAATTTTGGTCCCATCTGACCAGACAATATTCTCCCAGTATTTCACAGGCTTGTCTAAATGTAGTCCAGAAAACTTTAAAAGAGCTTCAACATGCTTTTCTTTTTCATACATCATGGGACACAGAGTCAGGCTAATATTCATTACCTGCTGGGTTATACTCCATCTCCAGGTGAATGGACACTGGTAGACCAAAGGTCTTTAGACAGGAAGTGATCCCCTATATAACTCCTCCCATACAGGAAGCACTTCAGTTTTTTTTACCAGTGTCTGCAAGGTGGATGGCACGGTTTGTTTGAGCTCTCTGAGCTCCAGATCTCTAGTCCCACAAACGGTTCTTAAAGCTGGATTTCGGCCAGGAAATTTTTTTTTTTAAAAGTCAGCAGCTACAAACACTGTAGCTGCTGACTTTAAATAAGTACACTTACCTGTCCTGGGTGCCCGCGATGTCGGCCGACCTGTCCCTCGGGTCCCGGCACCGCCATCCTAACTGAAGGAAACAGGCAGTGGAGCCTTGCGGCTTCACTGCCAGTTTCCTACTGCGCACACGCGAGCGGCGCGGCGCTCTGTGAATGGCCCCGTGGTTTTCTGGGAACACACACAGTTCCCAGAAGGCAACGGGACTGCTCACCGAGGAGCAGGACACACCGCGGAATAGGAAGAGGCAGATTAGGAAGACTGCCTAGCAACAAGGGTTTAGGTAAGTTTAAAAAATGTGGTTTTTTTTTTCAAATGTTTTTTTTTTATTTCTTAGGATTTTTCATGCTATTTTTTATTTTAGGGTTTTTTCCTGTAATGCTGCGGCCCCTAAACATGAAAAGGGTACCCAGTTCTTGAAGTTCCTCAAGTAACAGGAACCCGCCGTGAAGTGTGAAGATTGGGCTCTTAGTTTCTGGCCCTGCGCCTGGACGGGTAAGTGAAACCCCTTTATTTATTATTGTGGGGTGTCCCAGTGATTGTAACAATCAGTCAAGCCAGCTAAAGGCTGGACACCTGTGTGCGATGGCCATATGGTGGAGTTTTGGGCTAGCTGTGGGTGTTTGCAAAGTGTACCTTTTTTTTGCTTGTGTCTGGCAGTTTTATACCTGTATAATGGCGCATGACGGTGCACTATTTCGCCTTGGTTCACCATGGTGCATGTGCATTTGCAAGACTGCCGCTGTGCTCAGCAGTTGTTGTTTGGTGGCCATGGCGCATGTGTATTTGCTAAAGCACCGCTGGACTTAGCAGTAGTTTGTTTGACGGCCATGGCGCATGCGGATTCGCCGTACATGCGCAGTAGCCTTTATCTGAGTGCATGAAGATTTGCATTGTACGCGAATACAGCCACGCCCATTCGCTGGGGCCACGCACATGAGTGCACACCCAGCTTATTTAAGCTGTGTAGGCCAAGCATGCAGTGCTTCCAGAAGGCAGCTGTGGGACACAGAGCAGGCTCTGAACAGACACTTGCAGCGGTTAATTTTTCCTTACCCGGGTCACATGAGTCACCAAGCGTTGCTTGGCTGGCTAAAGGTGCTTAGCAGGATTGTTACATAGGGGCTTAGTGAGCCCTATTAAAGGGTCTCCCTTCTGAGGTGTTTTTATACAACACCCAAGCACTCTCTTTTTGTGGCTAGTACATGTCTTCAAAAAAGAGGAGCGGGACTAACACTACAGGGAAGGGCACACTGATGTCGTCAGTAGTTCCTGATGAACCTAGTCGTATCCCTGGTGTTGTATCCCCTGAAGGACCAGAGGCTTCTGGGCAATCTGAGCCGCTGCGCCTATCTGGTATTGTGCCTACAGTCAACGCTGCTTTAGCCTTTATCACTAAGGATGAACTGTCCTCGGCCCTAGCCGGGTTAGAGCACAGGATGGCTGGCATGGTTGCCTCCATCCCGCAGGGTGGCAAGAAGCGTGACAGATCCCCCTCCCCGGAGCCTCCTAGTCTGGAGCAGGAATGGGTGGAGGATGGGGAAGAGCTTAAAGCTCAGGACTCTGGGGAGGGCCTGGCAGATGAGTCTGCTTCCGAGCAATCTGCACAAGAAGATATCCAGTCGATGTCTGCCTCTCAGTCGCAGAGGCTTTTGATCCAGACTCTTATCGAAATGGTTCATTCTGCCTTTAAGTTGCCTCTTGCAGAGGTGACTGAGCCCCCCTGGTCCTCTTTGGGATCCCTGAGGCCTCTTCAGGCCACACAGGCTTTCCCTCTACACCCTCTGTTGGAACAGGCAGTGTATGCGGATTGGGAACATCCTGACAGGATTTTTGTTCCTCCTAAGAAGTTTTCCCCCTTATATCCCATGGATGAAAAGTTCGTTAAGAAATGGAGCATGCCAGCCGTAGAAGCAGCAGTCTCTTCCTTAAACAAGAACTTAATTTGTCCGGTAGATAACGCACAGGGCTTCAAAGACCCCGATGATAATAAATTGGAGTCATTATTAAAGGCTTCCTTTTCTTTGGCCAATTCAGCTATTCAGCCATCTGTTGCAGCAATTGCTATCTGCCAGTCCGTAAAGGATCAGGTCAATTGGCCTGATAGGCCCAATCAGAAGTATGATCTGCCTGAAAGTAAGACAGATATTTCTCGAGCGCTGTGTTTTGCTGTTGACGCCTTAAAGGATTCAATACAGCAGGTTTCTCGTTTGGCTCTCTCGTCTGTACATATATGCAGACTCTTATGCCGCGTACACACGGTCGGACTTTTCGTCTACAAAAGTCAGACAGCCTGTCCGACAGACTTCCGGCAGACTTTCGGCGGACTTGCGGCGGACTTGCGGCATACTTTCTAACGAACGGACTTGCCTACACACGATCACACAAAAGTCCGACGGATTCGTACGTGATGACGTACACCGGACTAAAATAAGGAAGTTCATAGCCAGTAGCCAATAGGTGCCCTAGCGTGGCTTTTTGTCCGTCGGACTAGCACACAGACGAGCGGATTTCGGGGTCCGTCGTAGTTACGACGTAAAGATTTGAAGCATGTTTCAAATCTAAAGTACGTCGGATTTGAGGCTAAAAAAGTACGTTGAAAGTCCGGAGAAGCCCACACACGATCGGATTACCAGCCAGCTTTAGTCCGTCAGCGTCCGTTGGACTTTTGTAGACGAAAAGTCCGACCGTGTGTACGCGGCATTATGGCTTAAAGCGGAGGTCCTGCCAATTTTTTTTTTTTTAAGTCAGCAGCTACAAATACTGCAGCTGCTGACTTTTAAAATATGGACACTTACCTGTCCATGGCGCCCGCGATGTCAGCACACGAAGCCCATCTGTCCCTCGGCTCTCGGGTGGAGGCGCCGCCATCTTCGATAAGGGAATTGGGAAATGAAGCCTTGCGGCTTCACAGCCTGGTTCCCTACTGCGCATGCGCGAGTCACGCTGCACGATACCACAGGTCCCTGCTGTCTTCTGGGACCTGTGTGTCTCCCAGAAGACAGCGGGGGGGACGGAGGAGGCCCCCCTCTGGAGAGACATACAGAGTGACAGGAGCCCTGCGAGCTGAGGGAGGCTCTGCCCAGGGAAGAGGAGGCGAGGCCACAGCAGACACAACGCCGAGCTGTCAGCGAGTCCTGATGGTGTGAGCTGTGTCCATTCTGCTGTATCTACCGGAACGCCCACCCAGATGCTGCACTCCATCTACTGAATTGGTGCCTTCTTGGTTACCTTCCAAGCTTGATTGGCTTGTCAGGTGTATAGTATACCTGTATGAGTCCAATCGTTCCGGTAAGAGACTGCTATTTCTGGTGGTGGACTTCTCATGCTATTTACTACTCACTCTGATGTCTGGTCAAGATCTCAGTGATTGTCACTTATTTGCATTGGATCACTTATTTTTGGGACTTATTATTATGTCATGTGGTCCCTTATCATCACATATGGACACTAACATTTATTGATACCCATTATTTTATTTATCAGTATTTTCATATTTTTATATTGATCATATGTCACTATATGTCACTTTATATCTTTTATTTTGTCACTTACAACAGTTTCACCAGTTTGATTTTGTGACTATTGCATGTGTGTTATTGTCGATAATTACCATTTTGGACATTTGTTTGCTCATAGCGCTTCACATTTCTTTTTCTTTTCATTGCAGAATTTGGTGTAAACAGCATGAAAGCATGGATCCATCCTGCCTTGTATCAGCGGTTCAGGCTGGTGGTGATGATGTAATGGTATGGGGGATATTTTGTTGGCACACTTGTCCCCTTAGTACCAACTGAGTATCGTTGAAAACCCAGCGGCCTCCCTGAGTATTGTTGCTGATCATGTCCATCCCTTTATGACTACAGTGTCCCCATCTTCTGTTGGCTCCTTCCAGCAGGATAATGCACCAGGTCACAAAGCTCCAATCATCTCACCACTGGTTTCTTGAACATGATAATGAGGTCACTGTACACCAATGGCCTCCACACTCACCAGATCTCATCCAATAGAACACCTTTGGGATGTGGTGGAATGGGAGATTCGCATCATGGATGTGCAGCCGACAAATCTGCAGCAACTGCGTGATGCCATCATGTCACTATGGACCAAAATCTCTGAGGAATGTTTCCAACACCTTGTTGTATTTATGCCACGAAGAATGAAGGCAAAAGGGGGTCCAACCGGATACTAGCAAGGTGTACCTAATAAAGTGGCCGGTGAGTGTATGTCCTTGCCAAATGACTCCTGGGATATATAACGTGCTTTCACTGCAGAGCGATCAGCATTGTCACCCTGTTACAGGAAGTAAGAAAACAGCGAGTGTACTGGCAGGATCAACATGTGATAGAACTATGCTATGGAGGAACTAAGGGGGGGCTCAGAAGAACTAATATAGCTGTGATAATGCTACAGACAGATTGTATCTTTGATATCCTTTATATTCTGTGCAGAGTTCCACTTTATGTTTTATGATCTGACGGCGTCTGCATTTTGTGTTGTAATTGGAGGATCTGATCAGAGATCTGTCCCAGGTTTCCATGTCTGACATAAAGCTCCGGGTAATGTAATGTTCTGGCCGCGGACGGTATGGCATTTTCCGGTGAAACGGTCCTCAGAGACGGCATTGCGAACGATTTACTGAGGAACGCGGAGCTCAGCCTTCAGACATCCCTGGAATCCGGCTGATGATACGGACAGTGATGACGATTATCCATGATTGTGTGTGATAAGTGACCAAATGTATGTGTTCAGCAGGAAAATATCTGTGACTGAGCGCTGACCGCCCTCCTTGTGGGATATGTCCCTTCACGGTCCATGTGAGAGGGAACCCAACCGCAACCGGGATGGGAGATTTCAGGAGCCCATTCATTTATCATTGGAATGACATTATCTACTGATCACTAATGTATCCTGTGTCCTTTATTAACCACTTGACCTCTGGAAGGTTTTACCCCCTTCATGACCAGTGCATCTTTTGCTATTCAGCACTGTGCTACTTTGACTGGTAATGGCGCGGTCATGCAACACTGTACACCAGGGGTGGGCAACCTTTCAAAGGTTGAGAACTACCTGAACAACATCAAGAAAAGCAAAAGAGAGGGGGTACTAGGCAGCACCCTTAAAAAAAAAAAAGATCAAACTACCAATAAAAAGATGTAAACGTAGTGTTCTGTACCCCCATCCCCAACGCAGTGTCCTCTCCCCCCCCCCCCACAATAATGTCCTGTACTCCCAATGCAGTGTCCTTTGATCCCCCCCACCCCCCACAGTAATGTCCTGTACTCCCAATGCAGTGTCCTCTGCCCCCTCCCCACTGTAATGTCCTGTACTCCCAATGCAGTGTCCTCTGACCCCCCCCCCCCCCCACAGTAATGTCCTGTACTCCCAATGCAGTGTCCTCTGACCCCCCCCCCCCCCACAGTAATGTCCTGTACTCCCAATGCAGTGTCCTCTGCCCCCCCCCCCCCCCACAGTAATGTCCTGTACTCCCAATGCAGTGTCCTCTGCCCCCCCCCCCCCCCCCACAGTAATGTCCTGTACTCCCAATGCAGTGTCCTCTCCCCCCCCCCCACAGTAATGTCCTGTACTCCCAATGCAGTGTCCTCTGATCCCCCCCACAGTAATGTCCTGTACTCCCAATGCAGTGTCCTCTGCCCCCCCCCCACAGTAATGTCCTGTACTCCCAATGCAGTGTCCTCTGCCCCCTTCACTTCACCCCCCCCCCCCCGACTGTAGTGTCCTCTGCCCCTCCCCACAGTAATGTCCTGTACTCCCAATGCAGTGTCCTCTGCCCCCCCCCCACAGTAATGTCCTGTACTCCCAATGCAGTGTCCTCTGCCCCCCCCCCCCCACAGTAATGTCCTGTACTCCCAATGCAGTGTCCTCTGATCCCCCCCACAGTAATATCCTGTACTCCCAATGCAGTGTCCTCTGCCCCCTTCACTTCAACCCCCCGACTGTAGTGTCCTCTGCCCCTCACCACAGTAATGTCCTGTACTCCCAATGCAGTGTCCTCTGCCCCCCCCCCCCACAGTAATGTCCTGTACTCCCAATGCAGTGTCCTCTGCCCCCCCCACAGTAATGTCCTGTACTCCCAATGCAGCGTCCTCTGATCCCCCCCCCCCCCACAGTAATGTCCTGTACTCCCAATGCAGTGTCCTCTGCCCCCCCCCCCCACAGTAATGTCCTGTACTCCCAATGCAGTGTCCTCTGCCCCCTTCACTTCAACCCCCCGACTGTAGTGTCCTCTGCCCCTCACCACAGTAATGTCCTGTACTCCCAATGCAGTGTCCTCTGCCCCCCCCCCCCACAGTAATGTCCTGTACTCCCAATGCAGTGTCCTCTGCCCCCCCCCCCCCACAGTAATGTCCTGTACTCCCAATGCAGTGTCCTCTGCCCCCTTCACTTCACCCCTCCCCCCGACTGTAGTGTCCTCTGCCCCCCCCCCCCATAGGACTGTTCTCTGCCCCCCCACAGTCCCCCCCCAAAGCAGCATCCTCTGCCCCACTTCACATCACCCCCCCAGTTGTCTCCTGGGTGGGGGGTGAGAGAGAGAGAGAGGAGGGTGAGAGAGAGGGGATTGAGAGATAGAGAGAGAGAGAGACTCCCCTATCCCCCATACTACACCAGGAGACTCAGTCTGTGGCCATCCCTGGTATCACCCCCCTGATGGGTGTCCCCGGGTGAGGTCTGCACCCCTGTAGCGACACTACTGCAGTCTTTGTAGTGTCCCTTCTGCCTGGGGGCAACACCCCCCCCAAAAAAAAAGGTGCTGCCCAAGGCAAACGCCTTGTTTACCTTGGAGTAGATACCCCCCCTGCATATCGCATAGCAGGAACAAGCTTTCCTTTCACGCTCTGTTTTTTTGTTGTGTTTTGTTCACGTGATTCCATGTGTCACACATAAGGCAGCCCATTCGCTTCAATAGGCTGCCCTATGAGTGTTTGTCTCAATAAGTTTAATGAGATTTTTAAACGTGTGTTTTGCCGTATTTGCTGCGCGATTCTGTTACATGACAATCCCCCTGTATTTGGGGTGTCATTATTTGAACGTTTTGCTGCGATTTTTAAATCGCTGCCACAATCTGCCCACGATTCCAAATCACGTAATATAAACGGGGCGTAAAGTGACTGACAGGTCCACTTTACATGCAGTGCTTCACCCTCTGTGCAGGCTGGCAGGACATCCTTGTGCTTGTAGTTCCTCCACACCCTGATTGCTGTGGCCTGTGTGGGTCATGTGAGGCTCAGCAGTGACGTCTGGTTGGGTTTCCATATGTTTTCCTTACATAGACTTTACAGTCACAAAAAGTATGGCAGAAATTTTCCAGCATATGATCTGCACTTGTGTTATATAAATAGCATAATACAGAGACACAGCGCACCTGGAGTTTTCCGCCGTGATATTTATGAACGCCATCCTCAGGTCACCCTTTCTATATGGCGTGTCATATAATCCGCCCCATTTCCAGACTTTGCTTGCTCTTCTAGGAGAGGTCAGACTGTCTGCGGGATAATGTGCAACCGTAACTACTGGAATATAACAACCAGAACAGTGCCATCCCAAAACTTCATATATTAGGATTATTATTATATGGTGGCACTCCGGGGCAGGGCACTGGGGTAGTTGCTGGTGCATGGGCCTCATCATTTACACAGGCTAAGACCTACACTTCATTATAAACGTGTTTATACTGCATTTCTATATGCATGTAATGATTTTAAATGGTACAATTCACAATGTGATTTTGCAATTTGCACACTTGTGCTCGGATGCATTCAGTTACCCACCACCATTTATAATGTCCTGTTAGTGAAGGCTCCGGCATTTGCATACAAGTGCTCTGGGTGGCAGTAGAGCTGCCAAATCACTAATGCAGGACTGTGAAGGTGACCCCCCCTTCCATCAGCCGCATCCCCCCAATGTGTGTCCTGGGCTCTCCTGCTCCTCTGGGATCATCATAAATGACATCAAGATGGAGAACAGGAGCAGACCAGGGAACATCAATTTCCAATATGTCCAGCAATCAATGAACCTGGAAGTGCTCAACTTAGGGTTGCCACCTTTTCTTCAAGCCAAACCCGAACACTTTCGTGGCGCACAGCATTTTTTTGTAGTACATGCTATAAGATGGAGGGCAGTGGACGGTGTCAGTAGGGCAGTGGCCGGTGTCAGTAGGGCAGTGGACGGTGTCAGTAGAGCAGTGGACGGTGTCAGTAGAGCAGTAGACGGTGTCAGTAGGGCAGAGGACGGTGTCAGTAGGGCAGTGGACGGTGTCAGTAGGGCAGTGGACGGTGTCAGTAGGGCAGTGGACGTTGTCAGTAGGGCAGTGGACGTTGTCAGTAGGGCAGTGGACGTTGTCAGTAGGGCAGTGGACGGTGTCAGTAGGGCAGTGGACGGTGTCAGTAGGGCAGAGGATGGTGTCAGTAGGGCAGAGGACGGTGTCAGTAGGGAAGAGGACGGTGTCAGTAGGGCAGAGGACGGTGTCAGTAGGGCAGTGGACGGTGTCAGTAGGGCAGTGGACGGTGTCAGTAGGGCAGTGGACGGTGTCAGTAGAGCAGTGGCCGGTGTCAGTAGAGCAGTGGACGTTGTCAGTAGAGCAGTAGACGGTGTCAGTAGGGCAGAGGACGGTGTCAGTAGGGCAGTGGACGGTGTCAGTAGGGCAGTGGACGGTGTCAGTAGGGCAGTGGACGTTGTCAGTAGGGCAGTGGACGTTGTCAGTAGGGCAGTGGACGTTGTCAGTAGGGCAGTGGACGGTGTCAGTAGGGCAGTGGCCGGTGTCAGTAGGGCAGTGGACGGTGTCAGTAGAGCAGTGGACGGTGTCAGTAGAGCAGTAGACGGTGTCAGTAGGGCAGAGGACGGTGTCAGTAGGGCAGTGGACGGTGTCAGTAGGGCAGTGGACGGTGTCAGTAGGGCAGTGGACGTTGTCAGTAGGGCAGTGGACGTTGTCAGTAGGGCAGTGGACGTTGTCAGTAGGGCAGTGGACGTTGTCAGTAGGGCAGTGGACGGTGTCAGTAGGGCAGTGGACGGTGTCAGTAGGGCAGAGGACGGTGTCAGTAGGGCAGAGGACGGTGTCAGTAGGGAAGAGGACGGTGTCAGTAGGGAAGAGGACGGTGTCAGTAGGGCAGTGGACGGTGTCAGTAGGGCAGTGGACGGTGTCAGTAGGGCAGTGGACGGTGTCAGTAGAGCAGTGGCCGGTGTCAGTAGAGCAGTGGACGTTGTCAGTAGAGCAGTAGACGGTGTCAGTAGGGCAGAGGACGGTGTCAGTAGGGCAGTGGACGGTGTCAGTAGGGCAGTGGACGGTGTCAGTAGGGCAGTGGACGTTGTCAGTAGGGCAGTGGACGTTGTCAGTAGGGCAGTGGACGTTGTCAGTAGGGCAGTGGACGTTGTCAGTAGGGCAGTGGACGTTGTCAGTAGGGCAGTGGACGGTGTCAGTAGGGCAGTGGACGGTGTCAGTAGGGCAGTGGACGGTGTCAGTAGGGCAGAGGACGGTGTCAGTAGGGCAGAGGACGGTGTCAGTAGGGCAGTGGACGGTGTCAGTAGGGCAGTGGACGGTGTCAGTAGGGCAGTGGACGGTGTCAGTAGGGCAGTGGACGGTGTCAGTAGGGCAGTGGACGGTGTCAGTAGAGCAGTGGCCGGTGTCAGTAGAGCAGTGGCCGGTGTCAGTAGAGCAGAGGACGGTGTCAGTAGAGCAGAGGACGGTGTCAGTAGAGCAGTGGACGGTGTCAGTAGAGCAGTGGATCTATGTATGTATGTATGTATAGTGTATGGTGGGGGGAGGGGTGTATGTATGTATGTATAGTGTATGGTGGGGGGAGGGGTGTATGTATGTATAGTGTATGGTGGGGGAAGGGGGTGTATGTATGTATAGTGTATGGTGGGGGGAGGGGGGTGTATATATGTATGTATAGTGTATGGTGGGGGGAGGGGGGTGTATATATGTATGTATAGTGTATGTTGGGGGGAGGGGGAGAGGTGAGAGTACTTTGAAATCCTGACATGCCAAAAAGTTACCTTACAAGCTGGGCTCCAGTCCCAGCACGATCTCTGCACACATTCCAGCAGAGTAGCAGGAAAAGGGGAAGCTCCGCCCACCTCCTTGTCACTTCTACAGGCAGCCAGCGGATTCGAGGAGAGCACCCGGCCAGCCATATGGAGGCTCCGCCTCTGCCTCTGTGTCCCGATTCTGTCCTGCACTCAGACAGCTGAGCAGGAGCAGAAATCAAGCAGCGCTAAGGCGGCGCTGCAGAACCGAATTCCACGGCCGCACTGATGACACAGCTTTGGCACAGGGAGCCACTTGCGGGTCTGAAATGAATAATGTGCCCGGGTCTCAGGCAGGCAGAGACCCGGGCACATGTTTCAAAACCCGTACTGTCCGGGTGAATCTCGGACAGGTGGCAACCCTAGCTCAACTGCGCAGTTCCAGGTTCAGAGTTATCAGAAATGTCAGGTAAACAGCCAGAGGCGTAGCTTGAAGCTTGTGGGCCCTGATGCAAAAATTGACCTTGGCCCCCCCCCCACTTCCATTGTGCATGCTTATACACCCACCGCACACCAAGATACTCACAGTGGCTTAAGAGTTTTGAGCTCCCAGACTGAGTTACTCCTTACGTCAGAGGACAGGATTCACCACTGAAGAATTAGAGGACATAGACTGAGAATCTCAGCTAGTGACTAGAAGACACTGAGCAGTGTCTTACCTCACTAGTGACATCGGTCATATCATGGCTACAGGACGGCACTCTCCTCCTCTTAACTCGCTGAGCTTGGTTACCATTTCATGTTGCCAGACACTTCCCCATCCTGGGCTGTTCTCACCCCGTTCTCTCCATTCAGGAAATGGCTCACAGCTTCTTCCTAGCCAATGAGAACAGAGGGGTGTGGACTATGGAAGGCAAAGTGGAAGCCCAGTACTGGAGCATGGCTGTGTGGCCCTAAGGCAGATTAGAGCTGGACTTTGTTGACAATATGATAATATGACAGAGAGGCTGCAGGGGCCCCCTGGAGGTAGGGGCAGGGTTGTGATTGTGACCCCTGCAACCCCTTATGCTACGCCCATGTAAACAGCTGATAAAGCACAGTCTTGTAGTAGAGGATAGGAAAGACCTTATAAACCCTTGATGCCTCCACAAAGAGAACCTGTCACCTGCCAGTGCTATCACATAGGGAGCTTCTTTGCCTCCTTGTGATATTAATAAATTTCAATTTTAAAAAAAGAATACAAAAAGTGTTAAAAATGTTTTTAATGATAATAAAATAAATGAAAATTACAAAAAATGTAAAAGCAACTCCATCTCCCTGCCTATGCTGGGAATGCAAATGCAGGCAACGTAAATACGTAGAGCAGGGGTCTCCAAACTTTCTAAACAAAGGGACGATTTACTGCCCCTCAGACTTTAGAGGGGCTGGACTGTGGCCAGTAGGAGTAGAAAAGTAACCAGTGTCAGTGGGAATAGACAATGTCTCAGACTTGGTGGTCAGTGGGAATAGAAAAATTACATAGTGCCTGTGGTCAGTAGAAGGAATAGTGCCCCATCATTGGTGTCAGTGGAGAGAATAGTGCCCCATCAATGCAGGACTGTGAAGGTGACCCCCCTTCCATCAGCCGCATCCCCCCCAATGTGGTTCCTGGGCTCTCCTGCTCCTCTGGGATCATCATAAATGGCATCAAGATGGAGAACAGAAGCAGACCAGGGAACATCAGTTTCCAATATGTCCAGCAATCAATGAACCTGGAAGTGCTCAACTGCGCAGTTCCAGGTTCAGAGTTATCAGAAATGTCAGGTAAACAGCTGATAAAGCACAGTCCTGTAGTAGAGGATAAAAACTTGTTGCATCTTTCCCAAAAAGACTCATGGCTGTATTAGATCAAAAGGGTGCTTGTATTAAATACTGAGCAAAGGGTCTGAATACTTGAGACCATGTGATATTTCAGTTTTTCTTTTTTAATAAATCTGCAAAAATGTCAACAATTCTGTGTTTTTCTGTCAATATGGGGTGGTGTGTGTACATTAATGAGGAAAAAAAATGAACTTAAATGATTTTAGCAAATTTCTGCAATATATCAAAAAGTGAAAAATTTAAGGGGGTCTGAATACTTTCCGTCCCCGCTGTATATTAGGTATTGCCGTGGAACGTTGGAGTGAGAGTAATAATTCTATGGCTGCAATTTGCTGTTAACTCAAAACTGATAATCTGTAAAGGCTTTTAAAGCATCCTTTATGAAAAATTTTGTACCCTAGCTTTTTGCCATTTCACAGGTGCATGACATGTTTGGTATCTATTTATTTGATGCAACATCATGTTTGAAAATGTCCCAAAATAATTGTGTATTATATTGTATTTGTATGCTATAAAACGATTTTAGTGTATTGTTTCTATAAATGATAGATTTGATAAACAGTCGCGCAAATATAATGAGCAACAAAAAGCCGCCATTTTATTCTCCAGGGTCCTTGCGTTCAGAAAATATATATAGCTCATATTTCTGGCAAAAGTGCAGATGTTAATGTGTGCATAAAATGTTAAACAATGGTCCAGTAGAGAAGTGGTTAACTGTGTCCAAAAAACAAAAGCAATGTGCATTTTGCCTAGTGCTTTTTATTTTATTTTTTTAAAGTATGATGAAGTCTGCAGTGTGCTGGAGGTTGCAGTGTGATGGAGACTGCAGTTTGCACCTAAAAAGAAGCAAAAAAAATATTTGTAAACATTTTATCTATTATCCCTATATAAATAAATAATAAACACATCTCCTTTAGGATAAGGCATGTGTGATGGAGGCCACAGTGTGATGGAGGCCGCAGTGTGATGGAGGCCGCAGTGTGATGGAGGTTGCAGTGTGATGAATGCAGTTTGATGGCAGTCGCAGTGTGATGGAGGTTGCAGTGTGATGAATGCAGTTTGATGGCAGTCGCAGTGTAATGGAGGCTGCAGTGTGATGAAGAATGCAGTTTGATGGCAGTATGCTGGAGAATGCATTGGGCTGGAGGTTACAGTGTGATGGAGGTCGCAGTGTGATGAAGAATGCAGTTTGATGGCAGTCGTGTGATGGAGGCTGCAGTGTGACGGAGGCTACAGTGTGATGGAGAATGCAGTGTGATGAAGAATATAGTGTGATGGAGAATGCAGTGTGATGAAGAATATAGTGTGATGGAGGCCGCAGTGTGATGGAGGTTGCAGTGTGATGGAGAATATAGTGTGATGGAGGCTGCACTGTGATGGAGGTCGCAGTGTGATGGAGGCTGCAGTTTGCACCTAAAAAGAAACAACAAAATGTTTGTAAACATATTATCTATTACCCCTAAATTTGAATAAATAAACACTACACATCTCCTTTAGGATGGGGCATTGCAGATTAATATCTGTAGATCTGTAGGAGGGATATCAATAGATGCCTAATTGCTTGGAGGGGCACGTGGCGGCCAGGCCGGACCCACAGCGGGTGCTCATTTATCACACAAAGCGGTACTGTGCCGTGACAATGACTGAGCACGATTATATTCTTTGTTTCTTGTGGAATACAGACCCCGATACATCAATGCAACACAATCCCCAACTCATCCGCGAAAGTGAAAGTTAGAAGAGAAAATCAAAGGTTTGCGTGTGAAAGATAAATGGCTATTAATCCATGCAGCTGCATTCCCCCCCGGATCTGGAACACTGATGGCCCCCCACCATACTTTAGTCCTCAGGGCCTGGCGCTGGCCGTTTCCGAGAACCCCAACAAAAACAAACCCTGTGACACTTAACTCTTCCCTGCCAGAACACTTATGCCATGTAAACCCTCAAACATAACATTTAAAGACCAACTCAGTTTTTTTTTTCTGTCTGCGACCCAGTTGGAGAGATTGCCCCTTACTTCTCGTCCCTGTAACACCTGTATAAGAAACGAGGGGAGCAGTTGTCACCAGCACAGGGAGACATGGACAACATTTAATGGACAAGGTCAACAGCACAGGGATCCCGTGACCAGAATATATCGCTCCACATTCCCTCTAGTTGTAGGGGTAGCAGATGTAGCAAACACTACGGGGCCCTTGGATCTGGGGGGCCCGGAACCTGAGTACAGTATGCTATTTCTTCCACTTTCTGGGTGAAAAATGGTCATGATTTTCATATATGTCCCTTACATTGTCCTAATGTGTATGAGAAGCTGCAGAGTAATATTAGTGGGGCTTAAAGGAGCATAGAAGCCCCTCCATACACAGGAAGATAGAGCAGAGAGATGACACCATCAGCCTGCTGCTGCACTTTCATTATCCATTTACAAGTTGAGGGCGTGGGTGGTGGGACGTGATCTTGCCGTGTTGCTTATCTGCAGAATGGAAAAGTCAGGTTACTCACTCTAGATGTAGTGTGCAAATCGAAAAACTGGATGGACTGAAATACAGATCTTTTGGCAGGAAGAACAGTTTCAATATATGATTTTTTTTTCTGTGGATTTTTCTGTTTGCGTTGTTTGCCCAGAAGCCCAGGAATGGTGATACTGTACCTCTGGCTTCCCATCAAACTGTGTACATGTACGGAATTATCCTTATAAAAGGACAGGAGTCACCAGGAAATTAATAAGAAATCAGGCTGAGTGGCCTATGTTACTTTATAATATTGAACAGGAACACTGTATGCATTGTAAAGGATGGCAGGGGGAATCTTGTATGTTGAAAAGCATCTGGACAAACTTCCAAATCTAATAAAATACATATCCCGGTACACTATATAAGCAATCATTCACCGAATCAACAAATGCTTTAGATTGCTTTGAAACAATTCTAGAATTAGATCAAACTTCTGATGACGCGTTTTTTAGACAACACCTACTTCTTCAAGGACCAGAAAAGCAGATATTGTCTCTGAAACGCGCCAACATGCATTTGCACAAATCCTAGAATTGTTTAAAGGCGATCTAAAATGCTTGTTGATGTGGTCAGTGATTGTAGAGTATTTTGCTTATGAAATTTTCCAAGCAATTTATTTTATTCAATAAGGATGTGTCTGAGCATCATCAGACAAAATGTGCACGCACCAACGCATAGAAAAAATATAATTTTCAGCCAGTTGCGTGTATGTGCGTTTTCATGAACACGTTAATTCAAATAATTCACATGAGAGAGCTGATTCACGCTTAATTCCATGCTTGGTGCCACTTGGCCTATTTATGAAAAGAGCTGAGCGAATAAATTGCTGGATGGTCTTCAACTATGACCCTGAGATTTCATCTTGAACAGGTCCTGAGATCTGCTTTTCTGTTGTTGACCCAGCCTACCCTTGGATTTGTCTCTGCTCTGCCTTCCTGCTATTAATCTCAGGATTCCTCCTGACCACAGCTTATCTCTGCTGATTTCAGATTTGAACTCAGCTAGTTCCTGCCCTTGTCTTGTCTCTGCTGATTCTCAGCTTGACTTTGGTAGTTCCTGACCATGACTTGTCTCTGCAGATTCCCAGTTTGACCTTGGCTAGTTTCTGACCATGGTGTCTCTGCTGATTCCTGGTTTGACACCAGCTAGTTCCTGACCATGGTTTGTCTTTGCAGATTTCTGGATTGACCTTGGCTAGTTCTTGACCTTAGCTTGTCTCTGCTGATTCCTGTTTTGACCTCGGCTAGTTCTTGACCACATCTTGTCTTTTTTTTTTTAAATACATTTTAATGAGTTTTCGTGTGAAAAAAAAGGGTTACATAATAAAGCCTCTGGGCATACCCCGGCTTAAACAGCATACATTGTAACTGTCCTATAAGTTCTAATATATTCTATTGAAACAACTACAAACTTAAACTACTCGTGTCATCAAGTTGGAGCGATATGGGGAAGGATAATGGATCTTCTACTTTAGGTGACCACTTCATGGAGAGATGCTGATGTTGAGAATAACACATCTAGGTGTACCTTGAGATAACAGAAAAATTAGGTCTTCAACGCTACAAGATATTTCGTTAAAGTAAACAAACAAAGGGATCCAGATCTTATTGTGTTGCATTCATGATGTCTGATTCTAACCACACGTGCCAAATTTTGTCAAACTTATCTGGGCAGCATCTGGCGAGATAGGCCGCTTTGTATAATGGCACAGCTGAGTTGATCAACGATTTCCATGAATTTAAAGTGGGTACCTCTGGTTGTTTCCATTTTATGAGTAAAGCCTTCCTAGCCTAAAATAATAGGAGTCCTATTAGAGTCCTGGTTGCTTGGCAGCGGGCCAGGGAGCCCACCAGACCCAGCAAGCAGATCGACACATTCAGGGGAACATGGATCATGAGCAAAGTTTCAATTAATTTTGTGACCTCCGTCCAAAAGGACTGGATCCTGGCACAGGACCTTAACATATGGTTGAAGTCAGCATCTGCTATACCACACTTCCAACAGTTCTAGGAGGAATTTGGGTAAATTTTGGATAATCTTAGGGGTGACAAATAAACCCTGTGAATCAGTTTAAATTGTATCAACCGATCTCTGACGGAGATAAGTTGTAGAAAAGGATACTCGCAGGCGTCTTCCCAATCTTCCGAATCCAGATCAGGGATCTCGCCCTGCCACTTAGAGAACAAATCCCCCAGACCAAAATGGATGGAGGGTAATAAAGCTTTGTAAATGATAATGGTGGGTTTGACCAGAGGGACATCCCTTAATATGGATTCAAGGTTGGACCAAAGGAGAAGCACTGGGGTGGATCCAAATTGGGTAGCGAAGGCATGGCGAATTTGAAGAAATCTAATGAATTGGAGATTAGTAAGCCCAAATTGCTCCTTAAAGGAATCAAAGGAAAGAAGGGAGCCACTAATACAGATATGCTCCCATTTTTTCATACCTCTGGTAGCCAAGAACCTTGGGTCCGGAACAGTCAGAAACGCTAATAAATGTGGGTTGAGCCACAAGGGGGTGTAGTTTACATACAAGGGGGACAAGGGTCCCCTTGTAGTTTACATACCAATAGTTGCCAAGCCCTGATCACCGCCTTCATGGAGGGGACCCTGACACCCCTATATAAAGCATTTCTCAACGCCTCGTAGGAACCGAGGTGTGCGGCCTCAAGGACTACAGCAGCATTGGTATCGTCTGAGGCTATCCAGTTATGGGCGAGTGATAGTAGTGCAGCAAAGAAATATTTCTGAATATCTGGACAGGCTAGACCACCCACTGTCCAGGGCCTTTTGAGTATAGATTTATTTATTGTAAGCTCTAACGAGCAGGGCCCTCTGATTCCTCCTGTATTGAATTGTATTGTACTTGTACTGTCTGCCCTAATGTTGTAAAGCGCTGCGTAAACTGTCGGCGCTATATAAATCCTGTATAATAATAATTTATTCTGGAGGGGGGTTAGATTTCCACAGAAAGGAGGTTATAGTGGAGTCAAATTTTTGAAAGAAGGCTTTGGGGATCCAAATTGGGGAGTGCCTCAGAGCATAGAGAAAAACTGAGGAATTTCATTTTGAGTAGGTTTATCCAAGCTGGAAGTTTTAGTTTTAGTTGGGTGAGTAAGGGGTATAGATTTAATTTAGCAAAGTCAGAGACTCTAGGGGTAATGTTAATGCCCAAATATCGGATAGAGGAGGTCCAGTTCAGTGAGACAGAGGGGTCTGCGTGAAGTTTTTCCTGAGAGTCAATAGGTAGTGCTTGAGATTTGTCCCAATTGACTCTCAGCCCAGATAATTCTGAAAATTCAGAAATAATATTCAGAGCAGCACGGAGGGAGGGTCATTAAGGGGTCATTAAGAAAAAGCACAAGATCATCCGCGTATAGAGCGAGTTTTTCAGTGATAGAGCCTACTTTAATGCCCTTTACTGAGTTTAAATTCCTGGGGGCCATAGCTAGGGGTTCCATGACCAGGGCGAGCAAAAATGGGGAGAGGGGACACCCCTGCCTAGTACCTCTCTCTACTGGGAAATGATCAGACAGCAGGCTCCCTTATTTGATTTGTGCTATTGGGGATTTGTATAATATATCTATCCACTTGCAGCAGGAGGGACCGAATCCAAAGGTCTGAAGGACTGATTTCATGTATTGCCATGTTACCATATCGAAGGCTTTTTCAATATCTAATGCAACCATTACACGAGTTTGGGAATGAGAGTTTGGGAGCTGCGGATGAGTGAGAACTCTTCGCAGGTTGATGTCAGTGGATTTTCCTGGCATGAACCCGGTTTGATCAGTGTCAACCAGTTCAGGCAGAACTCTGACCAACCTAGTGGCGAGGACCTTGGCCAGAATTTTTAGGCCGTAGTTTAATAAAGAAATAGGCCTGTAGGAGGCACAGTATTTTGGGTCTTTGCCCGGTTTAGGGATGAGTATAATGTGGGCACCGTACATAGTGGGCGGTAAGGAATTAACTTCTAAGTAGTGGGAAAAAAGTAGCTGAAGTTTGGTAGCTATAATCTTGGTGTATCACCAAGTCACCTGGGAGGCCATCTGGGCCTGGGGTTTTGGAGGGAGGGAGTGAGGCGATTGCCAACTCTATCTCATGGGTTGTTATTGGGAAATCCAGGGCCTTGATCTCTGCAGATGGCAGGCTGGAGAGATGTAATTTGTGTAGTTCAGAGTTGATAGTCTCAGGAGCAGGGTATTGGGGTTGGTGATATAAGTTCCTAAAGAAGGCAAAAAATTTGTGGAGGATTGCATCAGGATCAGTAACACTGGTCCCAGTCTTCGACAACAATTTGGGGACTATAGTTTGAAGATGCGGGTCAGTCACCAGATTGGCTAGCAGGCAGACATTTTTATCACCCAATTCAAATATTTTACCGGACAACAAACGGACATCAGTTTGGGTTAGAGAGGTATAATGTAGGGCTATATTCCTCCTGACTTGAGCTAGTTGTAGATAATTGAATGGTGTGGGATGCTCAGCAAAAGAGGCAGAAGCGTCTACCTCTAGTCTTGGGGTTTCAGAAGCACAATCAGATCTGGTAGCTTTAATGTCCGAAATATAAGAGCCTCAGGTCGTAGCCTTGAAGGCATCCCACACCACCCCAGGGGAAGCTATGTCAGTATTGTGAGACCAGTAATCTTCGAGTTGGGGAGATATGAGCTCAGCTACACTGTCATTGTTAATCCATCTGGGAGCAAGCCTCTAGGTGCCTGGATCTTTCCGTCTACCCAACCGGAGGCATATTTCAAGCGGAAAATGTTCAGAGAGTCCTGCTGGGAGATACAAGGCCTCAGAGACTTTAGCGAGCACTGGAGCACTACAAAAAGCAAAATCTATTCTGGAGCCAGATTTATGGGCTGTGGATAGATGTGAAAAAACTTTGGAGTCAGTATGTTTCCATTTCCATAGCTCAGATAGAGCGAAGGTGTCTGCCCATTGAGCGAGATCAGGGGAAGCAGTGTGCTGGGGGTTAGAAGAGTCTAGGACTGGGTCGAGGATTAAATTAAAGTCCCCAGCAAAAATGATATGTGTAGAGGGGAGGGAAGCTAGTTTCTTGCTAATGGAGAAAAGTAAAGTATGGTCTACAGGAGGGAGCAGATAGACATTTACGAAATCCCAGAGAACTGAGTGAAGTTCCAGTAATAAAATTATATATCTGCCATTGGGGTCCAAAATCACTCTCTCTACTTTACACGGTAGGGCTTTATTAATTAGGATTGCAACACCTCTGGCGTAGGTCGAGTATGTGGCATGGAAGGCCTGTCTCACCCAAGATCTACACAGAGCCAATACCTCACTTCCCATGAGATGGGTCTCTTGTAGAAATAGAATGCTAAGAATTTGAACATTAAGGAACAATTAAATTTGTCATTCAGGCCTCGTATGTTCCAGGAAACCAGTCTAACATCAAACATAGCCATCATGTGATGACTTCAGATAGTTAGAAAATTCCCTCAGCAAACAGTGAAGCAGAAAAGGAGATGAAATGGTGATAAGCATGACAGTGTATTCAGACAACCCAGCAGTTTTAACCTTAGAAATGACCTTAGAAAATAACTCCAATACCCCAACATAACCAGGCTTGTAGTTTAATCCCTATACTTTTATACCAACAAAAATCGCCTACGCGAGGCTCAAAGTTCCAGGGAAGACCCCTGATGGACCCTCGCCTGTAACAGCAGGCGAAGGTGAGGGGACGTGTATCCCATCACATTCGGCGGGAGACCGGATAGTCCAGAAATGCCCAACGTGGGCACGGTGTCATCGAGAAGGTATGTTGATTCGTCTTGCTATAGCTCCAATCAGCTGGGATCAAATAAGATCAGGAGAGTGCATCGCCTAAGTAGGGGTGCGGGCCGCACCAGTCCCCCGCCGTGGAAGGGGCTTGCAGTAAGACTCTGGGAGCAACATGAGTCAGCAAATAGAAGGCCAGCCTACCTCCCAATTCAGGGACATGCCTAGAGGACATTCGGCTGGTCCCGCTAGGTGGTCACTAGGATGAAGAAGGATGTCAGACAGCTGGGTAGAGGAGTCCCCCTGCACGCCCCCTCTGCGGGAGAACTGCATTGCTCCACTCGTTGTAATATGCTGAATTGATCAAGCAGCCATGAAACTTGAACAAACGAACCTTGGAACAAAAACAACAGCCAGGATTATAAATTGGAGAGTAAGCACAAAGATTACTGCAGAGATAGTAGCCAGGTATCTGCCTCATCAGGGGATTAAAAAAACTTCACCAAACTGCCATGTTGAACTCGCAGGCGACTTGGGTAGAGCATGGAATATTTCATATCTCGTTCCCGGAGCCATCTTCTGACATCAGTGAATGTCTTGCGACGTCTTTGTAAATCCACGGAGAAGTCAGGCTAAAGATGCACCACTGTATGCTGATAGGAAAGGGTGGGATGCTTGCGGGCCTCACTAAGGATGCAGTCACGGTCTCTCTAATTGATAAACCTCACTAGGAAGGGCCTTGGTGGAGCCCCAGGGGTGCCCCGGCCAGTTGGGACTCTATGGGCCCTTTCCACCATGTAGGTCGGTGGGACCTCGGTCAGATTAAGAAGTGTCTTAAAGAAAGCCTCTGCAAATTCAGCTGGGCGGTCCCCCTCTGCCCCCTCCAGAAGACCCAGGACCCTGACATTATTCCTCTGGAGGCGGTTTTTGCTCATTACATTAGATTTAGCCACCAGGAATTAGATGGTGGGCTGCAGTGTGAGGAGGGCATCATCATGACGGGCCGTGAGATCCTCTGTGGTAGAGACCCGCGAGTCTCAGAAAGTCTGCCCCTGATTTTATCCAAATCTGCCCTGATGAGGTTACATTCCTCAGGCACGTGATCAATGTGGACCAGTAAGAAGGCTCTACTCTGTTCTATGTTTGCACGGATAACAGTGGTGTCACTTGCCTGTGGTGGCGCCTGCGAAGGTGGAGAGGCCGCCGGGTTCGCTTCCAGTTCCATGTCTGCTAACAGCGCTCTAAATGGATCCAGAATGGTACTGGGACACTGGGCAGGCGCCTTTTTGGTCGCTGATTTGCTCTTTAAAGGGCATGAGAAGGTGTTCTGGGGATTTTCAGGCAAACTGCAGGATGGTGGAATTGCCCCTTTAAGAGACTGTGTTGTGCAGAGTGGGAGACTTCCATGCAGGGGTAGCAGACACCTGAGACTAGTGCAATGCTGAGCTCCCCCTCTGAGGCCTAATGGGACTAGCTGACATCCCCCAGATTCTGCACACCCTAACAGCCCCTTCCAGGGATGTTGCTTTAGGGATGGGGGTGTGGAGCAGCGGCACCAGAGCAAGGAGGATGCAGCAGACTCCGTAGGCCTCAAGATAGAGGTGGGCCGCGGGTGCGTGGAGCCGGCCGTATGGGACCATCCAACAGCCCCTCGATGCTGTGTGCCCGGTCAGCCCCCTCCAGGGATGGTGCCACAGGTGTGGGAGTATGGGGCGGCTGCTCTCCCCATGGATCGCGGCACCAGAGCACAGAGGATGCAGGAGGCTCCGTAGGCCTCAAGATGGACGCGGGCCACAGATGTGTGGAGCCGGCCGCGGCCTAGATATTGAAAAAGTCGGCCGGCCGGGCTCTGAAATTCATGCTGGGGCTGAGGCAGGGGATGTCCGGGGGACCAGCAGGGCAGCTGTACAGGTTCACCAGAATGCGCTGTGGGAAGGATGGCGACGAATTGCTGTAGGATTAACGAAGCTCTTTACCAGCACGTCCTCCTCGGCTCACATCCGGACACGCTGGTTTTTTTTATGCTTGACCACAGCTTGTCTTTGCTGATTTCCTGGTTTGACCTCGATTAGTTCCTGGACACAGCTTGTCTCTGAGATTCCTCGTTTGATCTAGTATCTGACCATGGAGCCTCTGTGAATTCCTGGTTTGACCTTGGCTACTTCCTGACCACGGCTGGTCTCTGCTGATTCCCGATTTGATCTCAGCTAGTTCATGACCACAGCTTGTCTCTGGGATTCCTGGTTTAACTTTGGCTATTTCCCGGCCAAGTCTTGTCTCTGCTGATTCCCAGTTTGACCTCAGCTAGCTCTTGTTTCTGTGATTCATGCAAATTTACATTGTATAATGCCTAAAGGAGGAGTGATCCCAAAAATGTATACATTGTAGAGAACAATTGCAGCTGGTGCTCCATTTTTTTTGTTTGGGAGCGGAAGGGTTGTCCTGCAAAACATCCTCCACCCCCCCCCTCTGGTCGGTCAGTCAGTTAAAATCCCCCACTGCTCAGTCAATCGGCAAACCCCACACTTACCCTATCTAGGTCGCGGGCCTGCATTTCCTCCTCGGTGTCTCCTCCTTGGCATCTCCTCCTCGGTGTCCCCTCCTTGGCATCTCCTCCTCGGTGTCTCCTCCTTTTCATCTCCTCCTCTGTGTCTCCTCCTTTTCATCTCCTCCTCGGCGGCTTCTCCCTGCGTCTCCTCCTCGCCGGCCGATACAGTCGCTTCTCCTCTCGGCCAATCGGGTCCCGCTTCCTGATTGGCCAGGAGGAGAATCAGGAAGACAATAGCGAAATATTAATTTGCTATTGTCATACAACTGGGTGGGCTCAGGGCCCAGTGCACTGGGCCCCGAGCCCACCCTTTTTAGAAGCCAATTAAAGCCTCAGGCTGTAATCACGTGCTTCAAAAAACAAAACAAAAAAACTCCATTGAAATCCATGTATTCGGCACCCTGCATATAGAATAGGGGTTCCGGGAGCATGGATTAGGGGGGCGGCGCCCCTACACCCCTAATGGAGCGGCTGCCACTGGTAGAGAACCTGAAAAAAGGATCTGAGTGATTTTGAAAGTTTATACATTGTATAGAACCCGAAGAAGGGATCTGAGTTATCCCAAACATTTTTCATTGTATAAAACATGAAGAAGAATCTGAGTTATGCTGAAAGTTATCCAGAAAGCATACACTGTTGATATCTTTAGTTAGCTAATAAATGGTGTCACTAAACTCTAATTTGCGTTAATCTATGGCTAACATGGTATAATACTCTTATAGTGTTACTAAACCCACACCAGTAAAATCAGTGTGTATATGCAGTAAAGCATGCTTGTTATACTCACTGTGGAACCTAAGGGGTTAATCCTCTGCATTATGTAAAAAGTCTGTTTAATCCTGTCTTCTCCCCTTCTTTTACTGTCCTCAAGTACAGACCCTGGGGGCACTCTGCACATGCTCAGTTTTGTGTGTATTGCTTGAGAGTTTTGTTTTTTTTCTTGGGAGTGTGCATGTGATCAGCACAGGGCCAATCAGCACTGTCCAGACAGAGGTTCAGGGGTCCTGCAGCCTGCAGTCAGAGTAGAATGAAAACTTCTCCTGCAAGCTTTAACCAGACACTGATAGAAGTCACAAGGCTGCTATATACTGGTGATAAGAAAAGGTGTTTAGCAGTTTAGATTTACTAAAACAATTGCATTTCTGTGTACTGTGGGAGGCCAGATATAGTGAATGCAAGGTCCTGGGTTTAGTAACACTAGTAGTGATTAGTGATTGCTTCTTTATCTTGGCAGTCACCGAGCAAGAAGACTAACGGCACCTGAATGAAAGGCCTACTGGGTGATTTCAGCAGGTGTGTTGACCGGGGCCCGTTTGATAGTTGTGGAGGAGTGTAATAATTTCCCTTTTCTGTCCGCTGGAAAATTGCTGCATGGTATAGCAGTTGTCAATGTGATTAGTGTTTATCATGTTTTGTTACGGCTCCACAATGCAGTTTAATCATTATTAAACATGCATACCATTACATTGCTATAATATGCGTTACCGCAAGGCAATAGTGTGAAGGGGCTTAAAGATTAAATGCACCTCAACAGATGAGTAGGGTTGCCACCTCATCCCTTTAAACCCGAACACATATAAATTACACAGGTTCTGCATAGCTCCCAACTGTCCCTGATTTGGAGGGACTGTCCCTGATTTGGAGCAATGTCCCTCTGTCCCTCATTCCTCCTCGATTGTCCCTCATTTTGGTCTGATCTATATAGATGTCATTAAAATGCACTTTTTATCTATCAAAAAGTGTTTTCCAGCGCTAAACCTTTCATCTGATTTCTAAATTGCTGCATTTGTAAATTCCAAAAGCCAATATAAAGGAATAGTAGTGGTATAAAAAGCACTTGTGTGTTAAAGCAATCTTGTTTTTTTGTACAATTCTCCTTTTAAGGGGGCGTGGCATTGGGTGTGTCCTATGCCTGCATACTTTTGCTGATACGTGTCCCTCATTCCCATCTCAAAAAGTTGGGAGGTATGGGTTCTGAGGCTAATTAAATGCAGATAAGGCAACAAGTGAGTTTACCACATTACCACATTACATTACCACAATTACCACATTAATCAGCCACAGAACCTGTGTAATTCATATGTGTTCGGGTTTAAAGGGATGAGGTGGCAACTCTACAGATGAGACCAGTCTGAATGAGCCTTCATTTTTACTTGAACTAAATGGGCAAGCTTGGGGTGAATGTACAGAGGACTCCTGGCTGGGCCCTCCAGTATGTGTCCTGCGGCTGCAGTAGGGAACACATGGGGCAAAGGTCAGATTGACAAAAAAAAACAAAACGATGACAACTGAGACAAATTAAATTTGCTTGTAGGTAATGGAGCGGCATGAAATGATGAATTTAGGGATGTCGATGCTCTGCAAAGCCTTTGAAGGACAATTGCTGTTATCGGAGCGTGGGAAAGAGAGAACTTTTTTCTATGGAAATTCCCTTTCTATTCCACAGTTCTGTCCTTCAATTAGGAGATGGAAAAAGCCTTGCTTGTGCTCCCCAAGATTCCAGCCTAATCTCTTCCATATGCCTGCACATGTTTTGGCATTTACACAGAAGATTACTGGATTTTGAATTAACCCTAAAACACAAACAGTATCCCGAGTCACATCTGCCCACACAGGACAGTTATGCAGTGTCACCCCAAAGGGATGCCTTCATGGAGCTTACTAACTTACCAATTGTAGACTTTGGGCGTATGGGATGGGCCCTGAAAACCCTTCATCTAAGTGCCTTGGATGTATCCAATATGGCTGCAGCAACAGGAACAAGACCTTGTTCATAGATACTTTGTAACATTATTATAGTTTTTTCAAATAATGAAATAATGTCACACAACATCAGTTAAAGCAACATTGCACGTGAAAAAAGGATCCCAATTTTACAACCAATTTATCAGCTTTATAATATTGACTTTAAAGTGGTTGTAAACCCATTACAACCACTTTAACCTACAGGTAAGCCTAGATTAATGCCCCGTACACACGGTCGGATTTTCCGACGGAAAATGTGTGATAGGACCTTGTTGTCGGAAATTCCGACCGTGTGTGGGCTCCATCACACAATTTTCATCGGATTTTCCGACACACAAAGTTTGAGAGCAGGCTATAAAATTTTCCGACAACAAAATCCGTTGTCGGAATTTCCGATCGTGTGTGTACACAAATCCGACGGACAAAGTGCCACGCATGCTCAGAATAAATAAAGAGATGAAAGCTATTGGCTACTGCCCCGTTTATAGTCCCGACGTACGTGTTTTACGTCACCGCGTTCAGAATGATCGGATTTTCCGACAACTTTGTGTGACCGTATGTATGCAAGACAAGTTTGAGCCAACATCCGTCGGAAAAAATCCTAGGATTTTGTTGTCGGAATGTCCGAACAAAGTCCGACCGTGAGTACGGGGCATTAGGCTTACAGGTAGGTGCAAGAAATATCTCCCAAACCTTTTAAGTTTGGGAGATATTTGCAGAAATAGCGGCACTGATGTCTACGGCGCATGCACCGTAGACATTGGGCGCAGGCGCACTGAGCATGCCGTTTCTAACGGCGATCATGCCATTAGTGGTGGCACCAGCGCGCATGCGCGGGAGGGACGTCATGCATACTAGCTCATTATGCCTTTGTCTTGCAGGGTGTATTTTTTTTTTCAGAGGCTTTACTTCCTCTTAAAAATACACATTTTACATGCAAAAAAAATGTTCGTAAAGTGAGCATACAATGTCTGGGAGATGGATATGTTGTGCCCTTCCCTAGGTTGGATAAATTTAGTTTCTGGCTCTGCTGTACTCAGCTGAGCAGTAATCTATTTTTTAGGTCGGGTCAGGTCTCCCTAAGCCTGGTGGTTGATTGCTTCCGCCTGCTTCTGGAAAAAGCTTCCAGAAATAGAGTAGGAGGGTTAGACATGGGGTTATTAATATCTATCTGACCTCAGCCAATCCCTGGGAAGAGTTGCCCAGGAGGTTGCGGGGAGAAAATAAATGATTGGGAGGGCTGTTTAGAGCTCCCCTTCTCTTGTAACTCTTGGCCTGGGAGACATCCTGTGTTATTGAGGAGCTGTTGCTGCTAGGCTTCAGCATGTGTAAAGGGCCTTGAGCAGGCATCCTCAAACTATGGCCCTCCAGCTGTTGCAGAACTACACATCCAGGGCCGTCTTTAATTTTGATTGGGCCCTGGGCAAACATTTTCTTGGCCCCCCCCCCCCCCCTCCATTCTGGGACATACAAAAAATAGCAGGTAGACTCAAAATCAGTTTACTGCAGCAGATCATGCAGCGATTTCAATTGTTTGCCAGAGGTTACAGCCTATCCTTACTGCTCACTGGCTGGTTTCTAGAGTTTACAACACATAATTTCTGCTTGCCGATTGGTTGCTAGAGGTTCATGTACATTATTAGCGCTCACTAATTGGTTGCTAGGGGTTACAGCACATCATTACCACTTACTGATTGGTTGCTAGAGATTAAAGCAGATCACTACTGTTCGCTGATTGGTTGCTAGAGGTTAATGCACATCATTACCTCTCACTGAGCAGTGGAGCAATCCCAAATAATTGAGCAAGTAAAGGGGCATAATAATACACATACTACAGGAGAGTGTCAGAGAGTGCAGACATACTACAGGAGAGGTTCAGAGACTGCGGACATACTGCAGGAAACAATCAGAGACTGCAAACATTTTGCAGGAGACAATCAGAGACTGCGAACATACTGCAGGAGACAATCAGAGACTGCAGACATACTGCAGGAGACAATCAGAGACTGCGGACATACTGCAGGAGATTACAAGAGACTGCGGACATACTGCAGGAGACAATTAGAGACTGCGGACATACTGCAGGAGATTACCAGAGACTGCGGACATACTGCAGGAGATTACCAGAGACTGCGGACATACTGCAGGAGACAATCAGAGACTGCAGACATACTGCAGGAGACAATCAGAGACTGCGGACACACTACAGGAAACAATCAGAGACTGCGGATATTCTGCAGGAGACAATCAGAGACTGCGGACACACTACAGGAGACAATCAGAGACTGCGGACATACTGCAGGAGACAATCAGAGACTGCGGACATACTGCAGGAGATTACCAGAGACTGCGGACATACTGCAGGAGATTACCAGAGACTGCGGACATACTGCAGGAGATTACCAGAGACTGCGGACATACTGCAGGAGATTACCAGAGACTGCGGACATACTGCAGGAGATTACCAGAGACTGCGGACATACTGCAGGAGATTACCAGAGACTGCGGACATACTGCAGGAGACAACCAGAGACTGCGGACATACTGCAGGAGACAATCAGAGACTGTGGACATACTGCAGGAGATTACCAGAGACTGCGGACATACTGCAGGAGATTACCAGAGACTGCGGACATACTGCAGGAGACAATCAGAGACTGCGGATATACTGCAGGAGATTACCAGAGACTGCGGACATACTGCAGGAGATTACCAGAGACTGCGGACATACTGCAGGAGACAACCAGAGACTGCGGACATACTGCAGGAGACAATCAGAGACTGTGGACATACTGCAGGAGATTACCAGAGACTGCGGACATACTGCAGGAGATTACCAGAGACTGCGGACATACTGCAGGAGACAATCAGAGACTGCGGACATACTGCAGGAGACAATCAGAGACTGCGGACATACTGCAGGAGATTACCAGAGACTGCGGACATACTGCAGGAGACAATCAGAGACTGCGGACACACTACAGGAGACAATCAGAGACTGCGGATATTCTGCAGGAGACAATCAGAGACTGCGGACACACTACAGGAGACAATCAGAGACTGCGGACATACTGCAGGAGACAATCAGAGACTGCAGACATACTGCAGGAGACAATCAGAGACTGCGGACACACTACAGGAAACAATCAGAGACTGCGGATATTCTGCAGGAGACAATCAGAGACTGCGGACACACTACAGGAGACAATCAGAGACTGCGGACATACTGCAGGAGACAATCAGAGACTGCGGACATACTGCAGGAGATTACCAGAGACTGCGGACATACTGCAGGAGATTACCAGAGACTGCGGACATACTGCAGGAGATTACCAGAGACTGCGGACATACTGCAGGAGATTACCAGAGACTGCGGACATACTGCAGGAGATTACCAGAGACTGCGGACATACTGCAGGAGATTACCAGAGACTGCGGACATACTGCAGGAGACAACCAGAGACTGCGGACATACTGCAGGAGACAATCAGAGACTGTGGACATACTGCAGGAGATTACCAGAGACTGCGGACATACTGCAGGAGATTACCAGAGACTGCGGACATACTGCAGGAGACAATCAGAGACTGCGGACATACTGCAGGAGATTACCAGAGACTGCGGACATACTGCAGGAGACAATCAGAGACTGCGGACACACTACAGGAGACAATCAGAGACTGCGGATATTCTGCAGGAGACAATCAGAGACTGCGGACACACTACAGGAGACAATCAGAGACTGCGGACATACTGCAGGAGACAATCAGAGACTGCGGACATACTGCAGGAGATTACCAGAGACTGCAGACATACTGCAGGAGACAATCAGAGACTGCGGACATACTGCAGGAGATTACCAGAGACTGCGGACATACTGCAGGAGATTACCAGAGACTGCGGACATACTGCAGGAGATTACCAGAGACTGCGGACATACTGCAGGAGATTACCAGAGACTGCGGACATACTGCAGGAGATTACCAGAGACTGCGGACATACTGCAGGAGATTACCAGAGACTGCGGACATACTGCAGGAGACAATCAGAGACTGTGGACATACTGCAGGAGATTACCAGAGACTGCGAACATACTGCAGGAGACAATCAGAGACTGCGGACATACTGCAGGAGACAATCAGAGACTGCGGACATACTGCAGGAGACAATCAGAGGCTGCGAACATACTGCAGGAGACAATCAGAGACTGCGGACATACTGCAGGAGACAATCAGAGGCTGCGGACATACTGCAGGAGACAATCAGAGACTGCGGACATACTGCAGGAGACAATCAGAGACTGCGGACATACTGCAGGAGACAATCAGAGACTGCGGACATACTGCAGGAGATTACCAGAGACTGCGGACATACTGCAGGAGATTACCAGAGACTGCGGACATACTGCAGGAGACAATCAGAGACTGCGGACATACTGCAGGAGACAATCAGAGACTGCGGACATACTGCAGGAGACAATCAGAGACTGCGGACATACTGCAGGAGACAATCAGAGACTGCGGACATACTGCAGGAGACAATCAGAGACTGCGGACATACTGCAGGAGATTACCAGAGACTGCGGACATACTGCAGGAGATTACCAGAGACTGCAGACATACTGCAGGAGACAATCAGAGACTGCGGACATACTGCAGGAGACAATCAGAGACTGCGGACATACTGCAGGAGACAATCAGAGACTGCGGACATACTGCAGGAGACAATCATACTGCAGGAGACAATCAGAGACTGCGGACATACTGCAGGAGATTACCAGAGACTGCGGACATACTGCAGGAGACAATCAGAGACTGCGGACATACTGCAGGAGACAATCAGAGACTGCGGACATACTGCAGGAGACAATCATACTGCAGGAGACAATCAGAGACTGCGGACATACTGCAGGAGACAATCATACTGCAGGAGACAATCAGAGACTGCGGACATACTGCAGGAGACAATCAGAGACTGCGGACATACTGCAGGAGACAATCAGAGACTGCGGACATACTGCAGGAGACAATCAGAGGCTGCGGACATACTGCAGGAGACAATCAGAGACTGCGGACATACTGCAGGAGACAATCAGAGACTGCGGACATACTGCAGGAGACAATCAGAGACTGCGGACATACTGCAGGAGACAATCAGAGACTGCGGACATACTGCAGGAGACAATCAGAGACTGCGGACATACTGCAGGAGACAATCAGAGACTGCGGACATACTGCAGGAGACAATCAGAGACTGCGGACATACTGCAGGAGACAATCAGAGACTGCGGACATACTGCAGGAGACAATCAGAGACTGCGGACATACTGCAGGAGACAATCAGAGACTGCGGACATACTGCAGGAGACAATCAGAGACTGCGGACATACTGCAGGAGACAATCAGAGACTGCGGACATACTGCAGGAGACAATCAGAGACTGCGGACATACTGCAGGAGACAATCAGAGACTGCGGACATACTGCAGGAGACAATCAGAGACTGCGGACATACTGCAGGAGACAATCAGAGACTGCGGACATACTGCAGGAGACAATCAGAGACTGCGGACATACTGCAGGAGACAATCAGAGACTGCGGACATACTGCAGGAGACAATCAGAGACTGCGGACATACTGCAGGAGACAATCAGAGACTGCGGACATACTGCAGGAGACAATCAGAGACTGCGGACATACTGCAGGAGACAATCAGAGACTGCGGACATACTGCAGGAGACAATCAGAGACTGCGGACATACTGCAGGAGACAATCAGAGACTGCGGACATACTGCAGGAGACAATCAGAGACTGCGGACATACTGCAGGAGACAATCAGAGACTGCGGACATACTGCAGGAGACAATCAGAGACTGCGGACATACTGCAGGAGACAATCAGAGGCTGCGGACATACTGCAGGAGACAATCAGAGACTGCGGACATACTGCAGGAGACAATTAGAGACTGCGGACATACTGCAGGAGACAATCAGAGACTGCGGACATACTGCAGGAGATTACCAGAGACTGCGGACATACTGCAGGAGATTACCAGAGACTGCGGACATACTGCAGGAGATTACCAGAGACTGCGGACATACTGCAGGAGATTACCAGAGACTGCGGACATACTGCAGGAGACAATCAGAGACTGCAGACATACTGCAGGAGATTACCAGAGACTGCGGACATACTGCAGGAGACAGAGACTGCGGACATACTGCAGGAGACAATTAGAGGCTGCGGACATACTACAGGAGACAATCAGAGACTGCGGACATACTACAGGAGACAATCAGAGACTGCGGACATACTGCAGGAGATTACCAGAGACTGCGGACATACTGCAGGAGATTACCAGAGACTGCGGACATACTGCAGGAGATTACCAGAGACTGCGGACATACTGCAGGAGATTACCAGAGACTGCGGACATACTGCAGGAGACAATCAGAGACTGCAGACATACTGCAGGAGATTACCAGAGACTGCGGACATACTGCAGGAGACAGAGACTGCGGACATACTGCAGGAGACAATTAGAGGCTGCGGACATACTGCAGGAGACAATCAGAGACTGCGGACATACTGCAGGAGACAATTAAAGGCTGCGGACATACTGCAGGAGACAATTAGAGGCTGCGGACATACTGCAGGAGACAATTAGAGGCTGCGGACATACTGCAGGAGATGGTCAGAGAACTTTCAGCAACGCACAGCTTTACAGTTGAATAACACAGCTCAGGGTTTAAACATTCAGGCATTTTTTGGGTGTAAGGACATACCTGGCCAGCCAAACTAGCTACATACATTCAGGTGTGTGGGCGGGGCTTCCACTCTCTGCTCTCATTACAACAGCCGGGAGCTCCACTGATGCTTTGTTGGGGGGCCCGCGTCACCCGTGAATTGGGGCCCCGAAGACAGCTTTGCAGAGCGCACAGAGGACACGGGAGGATGTATTCCCACGCTAGCCAGCTGAGAGGGGCGGGGCCGGGAGCTCCACTGATGCTCTGACCCCGCCCACGTGCAGCCTGTGTACTCGGAAAACAGCGTCTGTAGTGAGAGCCAGTGATCGGAGTGGGAGTGTCATTGGAGCTCCCGGCCCCGCTCCCGGACCTCTGTATTCACGAGCCAGTATATAGGGGGAGGGGCCGGGAGCTTCACTGATGCTCCCACTCCAATCACTGGCTCTCACTACAGACGCTCTTTTCCGAGTACACAGGCTGCACGTAGGCGGGGTCAGAGCGTCAGTGGAGCTCCCGGCCCCGCCCCCTCTCAGCTGGCTAGCGCGGAATACAGCCTCCCGTATGCTCTGTGCTCTCTGCAAAGCCGTCATCGGGGGCCCCAATTCACGGCTAGCGCGGGCCCCCCAACAAAGATTGGGCCCAGGGCAAGTGCCCCGTTTGCCCTGCGCTAAAGACGGCCCTGTACACATCCCATGAGGCATTGTAAAACTCTGACATTCACAGACATGACTAGGCATGATGGGAATTGTAGTTCCTGAACACCTGGAGGGCCGCAGTTTGAAGACCCCTGGCCTAGAGGAACCTGGATTTTTAAGACATTTGCTGGAGGATGCAAGTGACGGTAGCTGCTCGTATGAAGGACCCCTTTTCACTTAAAACAGTAGTAAAGCTTCTTAGAAATTTTTATTTTTTTTTAACAAAATGCATTGCATACTAGCACATTATGGAATACTTACCTTTAAACAAAGCCCTCCAGCGGCATGCTGTCACTTCTGACAGGGCTTCCATCTTTACCCAGCCTTCCTTCTGGGTTTGCGGGCTCCGGCTGTCACTCCGCATGCGTGCGGGAACCCCAGGTACAGCACAGAGCTCTGAAGGAATGGCAAAGGTATGCTGTTCCTTCAGAGCACATGCGCCGGTGACATCACCGGTTGCTACTTGCTGGAATATCTCCTAAGTATCTTAGTAGATTGAAATTTTACCTACAGGTAAGCTTTATTATAAGCTTACCTGTAGGTAAAATAGGCAAAATGAGTTTACTACTACTTTAAGAGTATCGCAGGGAAGCTGGTTGGAGAGCTCTCACTGGGCATTGTGAATAGGACTTTTGCTTAGAGCTTCAGGTGTGCTTGAGCTTTCAGGATTGGACGCCAAAGGTAGATACAAGAACTGTGACTCCTCTTACAGAGTCTCGAATGGATTGGCTGCCCCATCTACCTCCAGCAATATTTAAAGGCTGCTGAAGGATTTTTGCTTGAGAATCTGTCCTCCTGTGCCTGCTTGCATTCTTGGAGTGTCCTGCACCCTCACGTTCTCTCCTGTTCAAGTACTGCAATAAAACTACAAAAAGACATCTCCTAGACTGAGCCTGTGTATATCGGTATGCCTTGGAATTGCCACCTGGGCATGGCAGCCTCTGAACAGGTGAGGGAAACCTGTTTTTTTTCCAGTGGCCCCTTTAGCGGTGAGTGCTACAGATGGCACTGCTTGGTTTTGAGTGCAAGTCTTTTTTTTAAAAATATCAAACATGTCATACTTACCTCCACTGTGCAGTTCGTTTTGCACAGTGTGGCCCCGATCATCGTCTTCTGGGGTCCCCCGGCGGCTCTCGCTGCTCCTTCTCGCATCGGCAAACCCCCTGGGAGAAGCGCTCTCCCCAGGGGGTTACCTTGCGTGCTCGCTCCCGAGTCCAGCATTAGCGTCTATAGACACAGAATGCCGACTCGGCCCCGCCCCCCCTGGCTCCCAAACCATTGGATTTGATTGACAGCAGCGGGAGCCAATGGCTGCGCTGCTATCAATCTATCCAATCAAGAGCCGAGAACCCCGGCCAGAGAGGCACAGCGCGTCTCCGCAGAGGGAACGAAGGGCTCAGGTGAGTTAAACTGGGGGGCTGGGGGCCGGTCAGTGTCAGAAGTTTTTTTCACCTTAATGCATAGGTTGCATTAAGGTGAAAAAACACGAGGGTTTACAAATCCTTTGTGACCTGTGGTCATGTTATGGCCATCATGTATTCACATATTTCTAACAGTCTGTAAAAGAGCTTGGTTTTAAAGAAAGCCATCACTGAGCTTTGTAGCTGCAGGCACTGTGGAGCAATTCATCCTCAAATCACAACAGAAGTAAGGAAATCATCCAAGTCTGGTCTCTTCTCTCTTTTGGCATTCAGCTCTCTCCTCTTTTCCTGTGCTCCTGCTCTGTTTACTTTACAGATTAGAAAGCTGGCAGACTGGCCACTCACTGTTGGGAGGTGGAGCTGAACTGCTACTAAGAGAAAATAAAAGTGCTTCTTCTGTAAATTTTAAGGATGAAGTTCTTTGCAGTGCCTGAGGCAAAACTCAGCGGGAGCCTTGTTAGGAACATGGTAATATTTTGAATATCCATAGCCTGGCCACACATTCACTTTAAGGTATCTATTGCAGAGCATGCATTCGAAAACATGTGTTGACATAGAAAAACTTTCAAGCTGAACTCCAGCCAAAAACTATTTTTGTCATGTGCTCTGTAAAAATAAATCCACATTACGGAAGTGTGTCCCATGTGTCTAGGCTGTAGCATTATGTACAACTCTGACTTTCACTCACCCCTATAGAGTATAATCAACATCAAACATCCGGTGTTAAGAGTCACTGTTTTGGCTGGATTCCTCAGGTCACAACAGGTCACTTGCATTCCAGCTCCACCATTCAGTAATCATCTTGCATTCTTATCAATTAATGGAAGGCTTTCTGTGATTTAAGGAAGGGTAATCTCCCCTCTTCCAATCACAGAACGTCTGAATGACTTACTGTACAAAGGTCCGTGAAATTCAGAGTTGTACATAATGTTCAGTCTAGACACATGGAATGCACTTCATAGTGATGATTTATTTTTACAAAGGTCTGTGGGGGCTTGTTCACCATCATTGACTCACGCCAAGTCTATGAAGTACCAGAACACCCCAGATCCTTCACCATCATTGACTAATAGTCTATGATCTACCAGAACACCCAGATCCTTCTCCATCATTGACTCCAAGTCTATGATCTACCAGTACACCCAGATCCTTCTCCATCATTGGCTCTAATGCCGCGTACACACGGTCGTACTTTTCGTCTACAAAAGTCCAACGGACGGTGACGGACTAAAGCTGGCTGGTAATCCGATCGTGTGTGGGCTTCTCCGGACTTTCAACGTACTTTTTTAGCCTCAAATCCGACGTACTTTAGATTTGAAACATGCTTCAAATCTTTACTTCGTAACTACCACGGACCCCGAAGTCCGCTCGTCTGTATGCTAGTCCGACGGACAAAAAAACGACGCATGCTCATAAGCAAAAACTAAACGGAAGCACTCGGTCTAGTAAAACTAGTGTTCGTATTGTAGGTAGCACATTCATCACGCTGCAAAATCTGTGATCGTTGAATGCAGTGCATTTTATTTCTTCATTACGAATGCTATAAAGAACGAAGGTGTTTTGCTGTTCATATTCAGAGTTCTCCCAAACTGATTTCTGGATTCTTTTTCTCTTTGATCTCATGAATGATATAGTATGCTTTTTAAAAACAATGTTTCCATACTAATATAATACTTTTTACCTTTTATTTTTTTTGTTTTTTTTTGTGTGGAGTCATATTTTCTTGTAATTTTTATCCAGATATTTATTTTATGATTGGTGTTGAACTTTTTTATATGTTTATCTCTAGATTTTTATTTTTCATTTTTTGGTGTTTGTAAAGTTACCACAAATAACCCATTTGTATTTTTTTATTTTTATTTATTTATTTTTTTTTTTTTAATATTTTTTAGGTTTGTAAAGTTACCACAAAGAACCCATTATTATAGTTTTTTTTTTCTAGTGATTATTTTTTATTTTTAAGATAAAGTTAACCCAAAGCACCGTTTTTGGTTATGTATATTTTTGTTCTTTCCCAGACTTACCACTCGAACATTATTAACATTAGTAATGTATTTTTGGTGTGTTTTTGCAAACTCAATGAGATTGTTGTCCCTTGATAATTTAACATTGTGTGTAAAATCAATGATTTAAAAGAAAACACATAAAGTCTTTTGCTAAACTCAAAAAAAGATCCATTTATTCATGGTCAAAATAAAATAAAGAGGAAGTCAACGCTGGAAAAAGTCTGTGTACCAGAAAATTGGGATCTTGAGGAGTCCATATAAGAGGGAGCACAATCTGGTCCAAGAATCCCAGAGATCAACAGCACCAGCAGATGATATAGATGTCCCCAGACTGTGGTACTACAACAGCCTGCGTCTTCTGTCAGACCAGACTGAACCCAGGTCATCACTTTCTTCTCTTCCCTGCAGCCTTCCCTCCACGCTGCCCTGCACCCTTCCCTGCAGCCTTCCCTGTAGCCTTCTTTGGAGGCTGTGGCTGTGGTGTTTCAGTTGTGGCAGGAGGAGGAGGAGGAGGAGGAGGAGGAGGAGGGGGGGCTGCCTCATGTAGTTGTGTGTTTCGGGTTAGCGTGCCCTGCAGCCCCTTCTGGATAGTTTCCCCAAATAGGCGCTCGCAAATGAGACGCTGCTCCCAGTCCATTTGAAGAAGCCTGCTCTGCTTCGGGGGGGGGCTCCTCAAAAAACGTGTGGCCTCTTGCATCAGGCGCAGGGATGCCTCCTGTGTGACGGCCCCCTTCCTGGCCCTTTTTTTGGGAAGGTGGAGGGGAGGCACTTGTGATTGGGTCATGCTCCTACTGGGCCCAGCCACCTCACTGGGACCAGCCACCTCACTTGGCCCAGCCACCTCACTGGGACCAGCCACCTCCTGCCTGACACTGGGCCCAGCCTCCTCCAGGATGATGGGGAATCCGGCCTCCTCCAGGCTGTCCATGGGCCCGGTCTCCTCCTGCCTGCCGCTTTCCACACATTCCTCCTGGATGGACTCATCCTGTGTATAAAAAAAGGACATAGTTTTAGTATATTTTTTGGGGTTCATCAATGACACACAATTTGCTTCTCATGACTAGCAAATTCAATGTGAATACATCTCTTTAATAAAAGAGTCTAATCAGACACCCTAATTTTTTCTAGTAGGTGCCAAACATATTTAGCCACTCCTGTCAATTGATATGTCTACACAATTTTGAGTGCAAAAATCTGGGAGAAAATTATAACATCCAGTTAACCTCATTAATATTAGTACAGTAAATATTGTTTAAACTAATTTACCTGACTCCAGATGGTCATATCCGGTTCATCCAGGATGGAAGACCCAGCTTGCTCCTCATCAGCCTCTGCTGGGGTGGAGGGAAGGGTGGAGGGAAGGGTGGAGGGAAGGGTGGAGGGAAGGGTGGAGGGAAGGGTGGAGGGAAGGGTTGAAAGTGATGCCCTGGCTTCAGTCCGGTCATCAAGAAAACGTAGTTGATTGTAGTACCACAGCCTGGGTACATAAACATCATCTGCTGATGCTCCTGATCTCATTGATTCCTGGATCTTCCTATGCTCCCTCTTATACATATTCCTCAAGACCCCAATTTTCTTGAGCAATGTCTCCATTGTTGCGTCCGGGATGGTCGCCTGGACAAAGGACAGAAGTCTCTCCAGCGTTGACTTCCTCACATGCTTAGCATAATACTGAGGGTGTTTCACCTCCCACAAATTCCTCATCTCTCGATATTTAGATATGAAAGCTGTAAGGAACTCTGGATCCTTAAATAGGGGATTCATTATATCTGGAAAAGATAAAGTCACAAGACAAAAAACACTTATTAGGTTTCTGCTAACCCCTCATCATCTTCTCCCTATGTAGGCCTCATCAATCTATCAAGCCAAATAGGCCGCTTGCTACAAAGTCATGACCATAAAAAAACCAAAAAAATTAAAATTTTAAATTACCTTCGTTTAGTAACGTCCCGGTCCACTATCACCTACGCACAGAACGTACGTACGACACGTGCACAAGGCCCCTCTTTATACACTACGCATGTGTGAAACTCCGCCTGCGTCGCCCGCCCCTGACGTTCGATTTTAACTCATGTTCTCCGCCCCCTAATTCGACGCACAGAACGTACGTACGACACGTGCACAAGGCCCCTCTTTATACACTACGCATGTGTGAAACTCCGCCTGCGTCGCCCGCCCCTGACGTTCGATTTTAGCTCATGTTCTCCGCCCATTTTTAATTACGGCGCGTAGTGGGGTGAATAATGGCGGAAACACATGACATGTTAACTACCTCAGGTAGCGAAAAAAGCCCGGAGGCTGGAACGTCAACAAGATCTGTGAAGCCTAGATTTAAGGCCTCCAATATGAGTTTTGAAGAGATGGTGGAGATGGTGGCCATTCTTCGAAAAAAGGACTATGATGGGAAGTATGGGCCGTACGCCCGGCCAAATTTGCGCAAGGCCAAAATAATGGCGAAGGTGGTGGACACTTTACAGGCTTCTTTTGGGGTCCAGCGCTCCAAGGATCAAATTCGAAAAAGATGGTCTGACCTCAAGCTCAGGGAGCTGGATCAGTACAGACGGATCCGTAAAGTGCTTAAAAAAAGTAAGTACTTGTCGTGTTTTTCTCTTGTGTTTATTACCTTGTATACTGCTCCATGTGCTTTTCATTCCTATACGATTTTTGTTTTCTCGTCGTTTCAAACGATCTTTTTAATAAACATCGTTACATATCTATATATGTATATATGTGTATGTGTGTATATATATATATATATATATATATATATATATATATATAGAGAGAGAGAGAGAGAGAGAGAGAGAGAGAGAGAGAGAGAAAGATAGATATAGGTAGATAGATAGATAGATCGATATAGATAGATATAGATAGATATAGATAGATATAGAAATGTAAAACATTTTTTTGGAATAATTTAAGTTATGTTTTTTTTTTTTTTTTACATTTATTTAGATATTTATATTTTGCTCCAGATATAGAGAGAGAGAGATTAAAAGATTATTAACTATATTTCGAGATATTGATATCTAGATATCTATCTATCCGATATGTCTTTTTAATTTTTAATATTGAGGTAAAATAGGAACTCTACACAAACAGAACATTTGTACACCACTTCACTACAAAGGTTTGAAAATTACTATGTACTAAAATATCTGTGTGCTAAGTAGATTAATTTTTTGGTTCACATAGGGGAAAAATCACTCAGCCAACAAGAACACAGTCCACCCCAAGCCAAACAACATACTTGGGAAATCAGCCCAAGCCCCACTGAGGATGTGGATGAAGGAGAGGTGGGCGACATGGGCACCCCACCAGGTGAGTGTCTGACACACCAGCTTACGGAAATCTATGCATGGCTGCCTTTTCTTTTATGTAATTATTCTACTCTATTTTAGGTGATCTGGTTGTGCTTGAGTCAAGCAACAGCCCCACCCCAGAGGATGTGGAGGAATTATGCGACATGGGCACCCCACCAGGTCAGTGTCTGAGACAACAGCTTTATTATGGTAAGGTAAACTATGTATGTGTGCATATTTCTAAACACATTATTTGTTTTCATTCCACTTTAGGTACAAGAACTGAATATTTCACCTCAGACAGTGCCCAACGGCTAATTGGTCAAATAATGGCCTGGAATGGGGAGATCGATCAAATGCGGAATCGGCTGGATCGTATGCAGCAGGAAATGAAGGACATGATTGATGTTTTGGGTCGAATCTAAATTCCCTTTTTGAAACCCCAAAACATCGATCATGTCCTTCATTTCCTGTTTTGCTGACCCCATTCTGGGCCTTCTCTTTATTATTTTTGCATTACTTATATGGCTGTTTAACAAAATTTAAAAAAGGAGGGCTGTTTATAGAAACTACCTTAAAAATCCAAAAAAAAAAAAACTTGATTTTTAAAAAAAAAAAAAAAAAATTGATTTTAACAAAAAAAAAAATAAAAATAAAAAAATTGATTTTAAAAAAAAACAAAAAAAAAATAAAAAAATTGATTTTAATAAAAACACAAATAAAAATTAAAAAATTTATTTAAAAAAAAAAAAAATAGATTTTTAAAAAAATCAAAAAAAAAAAAAAAAAAAAAAAAGGATTTTAAAAAAGCCCCAAAAATTTTTTTATGGATTATGTACAAATCTTCATATATAATTATATTTTTCATAATTCTTAAGATATCATTATATTTTTGGCTAGGAACATTTTATACTAAATGCATAACTGAATGCATAACAACGATTAATAAAAAAATCTCCTTATAGGAATTCAATAAATGTGTGGTTTGTTATTTCTATGCTCAGTATCAGTTTGGTTATAATTGTCAACAAGTTGTTTACAGTGGCAATGGGGCTTATTTAGACATTTAAAAGGAAAATACAGTTGGCACTACAACTGATCGACCATAACCTTAGGAGAAAGCCCAAAAGAAAGGCAAGCAATAAATATAATTCCAGATTTCATCCAAATTTTTTTTATTTAAAAAAATTAAATATCCTGGCCCATTGCAATGGCCCCCCTACCCATAAAATAATTCACATATTGCTGTCTAACTTGACGGGCACTTTGGGGGGCCAAGCCAGTACGGACAGTATCCAGGCCCGTAAGGTGGTCATCTAGAAGTACGGCCTCAGGCCCAACTGTTCCGATATAATTTTGAGAATGTTTTTGTAAAAAGTTGTGCAGAATGCAGCAGGATAAAATGATAAAATTAAGTTTGTATTCCGCCAAATTAATCGATGTTTGAAACAGGCGGAACCGGCTGGCCAGAATCCCAAACGCATTCTCAACCACTCTTCTAGCTCTGGCCAGCCGGTAATTAAAAACCCTCCTCTCCGGGGTGAGGGTTCTTTGGGGGAATGGCCTCATGAGGTGCTTGCTCAGAGCGAAGGCTTCATCGGCAATGAAGACAAAGGGGAGTCCTTCCACGTTATCCGCATCAGGTGGCAATCCCAGGCCACCACTCTGGAGACGCTGGCAGAACTCCGTCTGGGCAAATACTCCTCCATCCGACATCCGGCCATTCTTCCCCACGTCCACATATAAAAATTCATAGTGTGCCGACACCACCGCCATTAAAACAATACTGTGGAACCCCTTATAATTAAAATAATATGACCCCGAATGGGGTGGTGGCACGATGTGGACATGTTTCCCATCTATAGCCCCTCCACAATTGGGAAAGTCCCAACGGCTGGCAAAATGGGATGCCACAGTCTGCCATTCCTGTGGCGTTGAAGGAAACTGGGGAATCAAACAAGAAAACCAAAATCATTAATTTGGAAGCTAACATTGCAAGAAAATTATACAATTAAAAACATTATTCCCCAGCATCAGTATAACATTAAATAATTTAAATCTTCTGGAATATCTAATATGGAAAGGCACACTTATCAGATTGCTCACCCCCTCTGATGGAACATTGATTACATTTTAGGGGGTTGTGAAATCCATAAAAAAGATTACTTTTAGGACACGCAGGAATTTAGGGACTAAAAAGGCTACAAGACTGCAGTTGTCGCACTCTGCAAGTGCAGTTGCTAACCAGCTTACAGTAAATGAGGGAAGGTAAAAAGGCAGTCATGTTGCAAGGAGTACACAATCACATGCAAGGGCAATTAATGAAAACACTTTGTGGCTTGCATATGATTTGATGATGGAAATCAGCAGAGCTTCTGCTCATTTACTAAAGCACTGGAACAAATGCACTTGTAGAGTGCACATGCATTTTGCAAAGTGCAACATATATTTGCTTTATACAAATCAACAACACAGAACATTCAAGCCAATTTTTACGAGGGTGGGGGGTTGGGAAATCAAGCTAATTGCTAATTAGCAGCACACTATTTGGAGTGAGTTTAGGTGGGGGGTGGGGGGTTGGGAAATCAAGCTAATTGCTAATTAGCAGCACACTATTTGGAGTGAGTTTAGGTGGGGGGTGGGGGGTTGGGAAATCAAGCTAATTGCTAATTAGCAGCACACTATTTGGAGTGAGTTTAGGTGGGGGGGTGGGGGGTTGGGAAATCAAGCTAATTGCTAATTAGCAGCACACTATTTGGAGTGAGTTTAGGTGGGGGGTGGGGGGTTGGGAAATCAAGCTAATTGCTAATTAGCAGCACACTATTTGGAGTGAGTTTAGGTGGGGGGTGGGGGGTTGGGAAATCAAGCTAATTGCTAATTAGCAGCACACTATTTGGAGTGAGTTTAGGTGGGGGGTGGGGGGTTGGGAAATCAAGCTAATTGCTAATTAGCAGCACACTATTTGGAGTGAGTTTAGGTGGGGGGTTGGGAAATCAAGCTAATTGCTAATTAGCAGCACACTATTTGGAGTGAGTTTAGGTGGGGGGTGGGGGGTTGGGAAATCAAGCTAATTGCTAATTAGCAGCACACTAAATACACTCAAACAAAATACATTCAAAATGAGTAGACTAGGTGGATATGTTCCCATCATTGCATGTTGGGGAGGTTATTGAAGGAAAATATACATGCATGACAAAAAAGAACAGGAAAAAAATGCAGCATGTGTGAGGATAAAAAGGGGACATTCACACTATATTGCAATGATGGTAAGTAGTGTTTGAAGCAAGAAATACATTACATTATCAAAGATTACATAAAAGAACATGTGATGCTAATCAAAGAAAAATATCTTACCTTAATATAGTCCTTCTGCAGGACCTGTATGATGGCAGAACAGGTCTCTGGGATAATGATCCCCAGAGCCTGGGGGGAGATGCCTGTCGAGAACTTGAGGTCCTGCAGGCTTCTCCCTGTCGCCAAGTACCGCAACGTGGCAACTAGCCTCTGCTCCGGAGTGATGGCTTGCCTCATGCAGGTATCCTGCCTGCTGATATAGGGGGTCAGCAAAGCCACCAAACGGTCAAAAACGGGGTCCGTCATCCAGAGAAAGTTCCTGAAATCCTCAGGATTATTCTCACGGATCTCACGGAGCAATGGCATGTGACAGAACTGGTCACGCTGGAGCAACCAATTCTTGGTCCATGAACTCCTCCTCGCCCTGTTCATGGACTGGTCTTGGTCTGAAGAATAAACTACAGCACCAAACACATACAATGCACGAGCTCGACGACGAGTACGTACAGGTAACATGGTTACAAAACGGTCGGCTGGTCAGAACGCACTAAACAGAACGCACTGAAGAACAGCAAGGCCTGTGAAGAGCGACCTGAAAATCAGGAACGAGCGGACAATAAAACAAAGATTTCTCAATGCCAACTGACCAAACGCACTGAAAAGCAGATACAAACCTCACAAGCACAGACTGAACAACAGTTAAAACGAACTGAAAAATACGAGTCTCACAAGCGCGAATCGTCTCTCACCAAACTTCTACTAACACGAGATAAACACGAGATTAGCAGAAGGAGCCCAAAGGGTGTCGTACGGGCTATTGAACTTCCGTTTTATAGTCTCGCCGGACTTGGTGTACGTCACCGCGTACTATGCTGTCGAACTTTTGTGTGGTCGTGTGTAGGCAAGTCCGTTCGTTAGAAAGTCTGCCGCAAGTCCGCCGAAAGTACGCCGGAAGTATGTCGGACAGGCTGTCGGACTTTTGTAGCTGAAAAGTCCGACCGTGTGTACGCGGCATAAGTCTATGATCTACCAGAATGCCCAGAACTTTCCACATTATTGGCTCCAAGTCTATGATCTGCCAAAACACCCTGACCTTTCCCCATCATTGATTCCAAGTCTATGATCTACCAGGACACCAAGAACCTTCTTCATAATTAGCTCCAAGTCTATTATCTATCAGAACACCCAGATCCTTCCACATCATTGTCTCTAAGTCTATTATCTACCAGAACATCCAGAACTTTCCACATCATTGACTCCCAAGTCTATGATCAACCAGAACACACAGACTTTTCCATATCATTGACTCCAAGACTATGATCTACTAGAACACGCAGATTTTTCCATATCATTGACTCCAAGACTATAATTTACCAAAACACCCAGATTCTTCTCCATCATTGACTCCGGGTCTACGATCTACAAAAACACCCAGATCTTTCCACATCATTGACTCCAAGTTTATGATCTACCAGAACACCCAGATCCTTCTCTATCATTGGCTCCATGACTATGATTTACCAGAACACCCAAAACTTACCACATCATTGACTCTAAATCTATGGTTTATCAGAACACCCAGATACTTTTCCAACTTTGACTCAAAGTCTGTGACGGGGTTGCTAGGTGGCAAAAAAACAGGGGCTTCAGCCCAAAGTCCAAGCCCAGCACTGAGGGTGGTGGTGTGTGTTACCTACCTGACGTGCACTGACCTACCTGACATACACTGAGCCACACTGACCATTACACTCACCTACCCGACATAGACTGACCTACCTGACATACACTGACTATTACACTGACCTACCTGACATACACTGACCATTACACTCACCTACCTGACATACACTGACCATTACACTCACCTACCTGACATACCCTGACCTAGCTGACCCACACTGACCTACCTGACATACACTGACCCACACTGACATGATACACTGACCACCAGACTTTAGGTGACGTGACCTCCTCCTGCAGCTCAGCCGTAGTGTGCGGCACGCCCGTAGAGTAGACAGCATGCACTCCAGGCAACCAGAGCCATGACACACGACAGGAGAGGAGAGCCGCCCGCCCGAGCGCCAAGTGGGGACCTTCTCACAGTGGCGCGGCAGCCGCATTGTAATTCCTGCCTTCTGGAGCCTGCAGCTCCTATGATGGACGTCACACGTCCCACGGTCCCAGCATTGGACCAGTTGGACGTCCATCATAGGCGCTGCAGGCTCCAGAAGGCAGGACCTGCTATGTCACTCGGCCACGCTCGGATCAGATCGGTCACCGCTCAGCGGCGGCGCTCGGGCTCGGGGCTAATAACAAATCTGTGCATGCCCGAGACCCGGGGCTTTTTGGGAACCCACTTGGGGCTCCAACCACCATCAGCCCCCCCCCCCCCCCCCCCCCCGCCGACACCACTGGTCTGTGATATACCAAAACACCCAGATCCTTCTCCATCATTGACTTGAAGTTTATGAACTACCAGAACACCCAGATCCTTCTCAATCATTGATTCCAAGTCTATGGTCTACCAGAGCACCCAGAACTTTGGGTTTGCATTTGTGCCATTTCTATTTTCAGGTGATGGATTGAACAGTACTTCGTGAGATGTTCAAAGCTTGGGATATTTGTTTATAACCTAACCTTGCTTTAAACTTATCCACAACTTTATCCCTGACCTGTCTGGTGTGTTCTTTGGCCTTCATGATGCTGTTTGTTCACTTAGGTTCTCTAACAAACCTCTGAGGGGTTCACAGAATAGCTGTATTAGTACTGAGATTAAATTACACATAGGGGGACTCTATTTACTAATTAGGTGACTTCTGAAGGCAATCGATTCTACTAGATTTTAGTTAGGGGTATCAGAGTAAAGGGTGGTGAATACAAATGCACGCCACACTTTTAGCATATTTATTTGTAAAAAAAATGTTGAAAACCATTCATCATTTTCCTTCCACTTCATAATTATTTGCCACTTTTTGTTGCTTTATCACATAAAATCCCAATAAAATACATTTACGTTTTTGGTTGTAACATGATAAAATGTGGAAAATTTCAAGGGTTATGAATACTTTTTCAAGGCACTGTATGATCTACCAGAATACCTAGATCCTTCTTCGTCATTGGCTCCAAGTCTATGGTTTATCAGAACACCCAGATTCTTCTCCAACTTTGGCTCAAAGTCTGTGATGTATGTACCAGAACACCCAGATCCTTCTCCATCATTGACTTCAAGCTTATGAACTACCAGAAAATCCCAGAACCTTCTCCATCATTGATTCATAGTCTACAATCTACTAGAACATTCAGATCATGCTCCATCATTGACTCCAGGTCTATGACCTACCAGAACACCCAGATCTTTTTCCTTCATTGACTTCAAGTATGTGATCTACCAGAACACACAGATCCTTCTCCATCATTGACTCCACGTCTATGATCTACCAGAAAACCCAGATCCTTTCCTATCCATCACTGACTCCCTCAATTGGACTCTCCCTAGTTGTATAATACATGCAGGTTTTTAGCCCCTACATGCAGAACTGTACATTCATCAACATATGCCAGAGCTTTGATGGAAGACATCTTGTAGAGCCGTTATTCCACCGCAATGCTTTGTCGAAGGTATCACCTTCCCCTGATAGTGCTTGATTTTGCTGTCTAAGTGGCATATGGTGCACAGTACACTAGGGGTATTCTTGTTCTGTGTTTCACAGTACCAGTTGCTGAAATGGCAATTATGTTACTAATTTGTTGTGTTTAAAAAAATGAAAATAAAAACTATTAAATTACATGTAACAAGTTCAACAAAACTCAGCATGCAGCAATGTTGGCAAAACTTTCCTGGGCACAAATATAGAGCCATAGAGCTACAATCAGTTTGTCTCACTTGAAGGGACACTGTCTCACGATCTCTCTTGCTCTGAGCAACTATGGCCTGAACAGAGGATCTCTGTTATTTATATATAGATTTCTCATGGAAGGCCAAAGCCAAATTCCTCTCTTTTGTCCATTCTGGGAGAGGGGTCTCGGCCAATCACCCTCAACAAAGGGAAAATGTTTTTCTTTTTGGCTCTTTGGTTTCTATTTATAATGGACTCCAGCAGTTGAGATACGAATTCCCCTCTAGCTGGAATTTAATTCTCTCTTACCTAAAATGTTCTTCAAAAATAACTACTCCAGTAGCTGGAGAGAGCTCCTTATTGCCCAAACTTAAAACAATAATGGATCTTCCTTTTCCTCAATTATAGAAATGTATATTAGAACATCCCTAATCTATTTTATGCATCGTCAGCCCAATAAAATGAACCTGTCAGCTGTTCAAGGAACACCGTATGCCCAAATGTATCTGAACCCATCTCCCAATTATGGGGTTCAGGTGTCTCCAGTGAAGAGTTCTGGTAATATTACATCATACAAAGACATTGCAGACAATTGTGATCTAATTGTGACAAACTATGTTGTAATAGTTTGGTTAAGACCCTTTTCTCTTCCAGCATGACTGTGCCCCAATGTAAAAAGCCAGCGCCATAAAGACATGGTGGAGGAGTTTGAGTGTTTTGCACAGAGCCTTGACCTCAACCCTACTGAACACCTTAGGGATGAATTGGAACACCAATGGTGAGCCAGGTCTTCTTCTCCAACATCAGTACCTGACCTCACAAATGGGCCCAAATTCCCAAGGACACCTTCCATCTTCTGGAAAGTCTTCCTAGAAGAGTGGAGGATGTCATAGACACAAAGGGGGCAATTCCATATTCATGGCCATGATATTGGAATGGGATGTCCAGCAAACTCATGTGATGGATGGAGGATCTTGAGTGTCCTGCACAGATCCCCGACCTCAAATCTACTGATAACTTTTGGGATGATTTGGAAGACCAATGGTGAGCTTCATCTTCTTGTCCAACATCCGATATCTGACCTCACAAATAGGCACAAATTTTCACAGACACCTTCTAAAATTTTGTGGAAAGTCTTCTCAAAATAGTAAAGGCTGCTATGGCCACAACAAATTTGACCAGTTGCATGTGGAGGAATTAGAGTGTCCTGCACAGAGCCCTGACCTCAACCTTTCCAAAAACCTTTGGGATGAATTTAAACACCAATTTATTTGAAACTCTTTTCCAAAAACTCAAAGAACACCAAAGGTAAGATATCACAAGTGCTGGCCCCAACACGTTGTGGCTGATTAGGCTTCACCAGGGTCCGGGAGTAGGACATAGTCCAATATGGCAGCATACTTTACCTGTATCTTTACATACAACACCATCTCCTCTACAAACAATCTCCAGTTTCTCATCAATGACATTATTACCATCCAAATCCACATTTATCTTATCTGGCCAATTTAAATCTCTTTTTCAGATATTTTTCTCTGTATGTTGGATTTTGATCCAGGTTATCAACAGGACACATTTCACACACGCGGTCTTTCTCGTCGGTGACAAATTATGCATCTTGATATATTACACTCATTTGTAAAACCTGATATTTAAGGGTCATGTGGTGTGTCCCAAATATTGCAACCCACAAAGGTCATACTGTAACAATTTAAAGTAGGTGACAACTCTAATTGGATGACGTTTAGTTTTCTCTGTGCACCAAGTATCATACACAATTGGCTTTTTTCATTAATTCCTGTGTTCACCTTTTTCATTCTTTTACCCATTTCAATGTTGCTTTCAGCCCCTTCCTATGACCACATTCCCCAGCTTTGATTGCACGTTATTGCTGTGGACTGGATTTTATATAGTGTCCATTGTGGATTATGTCTGAATAATGTGTGTTGGCACAGCCTTTTGCAGTCTCCACCAGGGGAGCGTGCAAGTGGGTGACAATGCAGGACGCAATTGGGAGACAGGGACAGATTGTTGTCATCCTATAACAGGAAGTTTGTGTTTAAATGCATCATTTGTTTTTATGATAATTTATGCCTCCCTTGGTTTAGACTTAATTTACTCGCTTACAAATGCATATACGTGCGTTTATACACGTAAGCACCTGTTCTTAGAGGCAGAATTTTGGATTCTGTGTTAGGATCTGAAAGCAGCTCATGCTCTGGAATATTCAGTTCAGTTTTGGGCACCAGTTCTCAAAAAAGGATATCGGGGAACTGGAGGAAGTGCAGAGAAGGGCAACCAAACTGATAAGAGGCATGGAGGAGCTCAGCTATGAGGAAAGATTAGAGGAACTGAATTTATTCCCTCTTGAGAAGAGGAGATTGGGGGGGGGGGGGGGGGGAATATGATCAACATGTACAAATACATAAGTGGTCCATATAGTTAACTTGGTGTTGAGTTAATCGCTTTAAGGTCATCACAGAGGACAACGGGGCACTCTTTACATCTAAAGGAAAAGATATTTCATTTCAAAATATGGAAAGGTTTCTTCACAGTAAGAGCTGTGAAAATGTGGAATAGACTCCCTCCAGAGGTGGTTCTGGCCAGCTCAGTAGATTGCTTTAAGAAGGGCCTGGATTCTTTCCTAAATGTACATAATATAACTGGGTACCAACATTTATAAGTAAAGTTGATCCATGGAATATCTGATTGCCTCTCGGGGGGATCAGGAAGAAATTGTTTTCCCCTGCTGGAGCAAATTGGATCATACTTTGCTGGGTTTTTTTTTTTGCCTTCCTCTGGATCCACTGTGGGTATAGGATTGTGTATATGGGAGTGTATGACTTTTTTATTGGGTGAACTAGATGGACTTGTGTCTTTTTTTCAATCTGACTAACTTACTATGTAACTATGTTTACACACCTGTGTGAATGGCTCCATTGAAAACAATGCAGCTGCATTCAGATACATAATCAAAAAGCACTTGTATATGCTTTTTTTTTTACAGCCATGTGAATGAAGCCTTATAGTGAAAGCTCGTAGCATGAATCAGTGGGCTGGCTCTTGGAAGGAGTTATTCAAATAATAAAATGCTTTGATGGAGGCATCGCTCACTGACTCCCATCACCTGCTGACTCCCATTACTGGCTGATTTTCATTACTCACTGATTCCCATCACCTGCTGACTCCCATTACCCACTTACTTAAAATGCCTTGATGGAGGAATGGAAGTTCCTAGGCAGGATGTATTTGCATGCAAACTGCCCTAGGTAACACCCACATGTGATGCTGATCCTCTATGATTGTAAGGCCTAAAATACAATAAATAAAAGGGGTAGGCCAGGGTAAGTCAGGCTGGGGAGGAAAGGGTTAGATGCAGTGGCGGTGCGTCTATTAGGGCGCACAGGCGCCGCCCCCTTGCAGAACAGGAAGAAGACACTCACAGAGGACACATGAGCCTTCACCGTGCTACCAGTCCAATAGCTCCTCGCCTGTCCCGCTGCCTGACCTGCCACCACGATGGGGTAAGTGCCAGGCAGACAACGGGCGGGGGGGGGGGGAACCACAGTGGCTGCATATTATGGGCACCGAGGCTGCAATTGATGGGGCACAGTTGGCTGCATTTGCTGAGCATAGTGACTGCATATTATGGGCATCAAGGCTGCAATTGATGGGCACAGTTGGCTGCATTTGCTGGGCACAGTGGCTGCAATTGATGGGGCACAGTTGGCTGCATTTTCTGGGCACAGAGGTTGCATATGATGGGTACAGTTGGCTGCATATGATGGGCACAGTTGGCTGCATATGATGGGCACAGTTGGCTGCATATGATGGGGACAGTTGGCTGCATTTGCTGGGCACAGTTGGCTGCATATGATGGGCACAGTAGCTGCAATTGATGTTTTTGTTTCAGTATTTTTCAGAATTTTTCAGTTCGTTTGCGCCTTCCCAAAAATTTTGAGCACCAGCCGCCACTGGTTAGATGATGTTGGAGGTCCTCCAGCCAGGAAATGAGGCGGGCTGTATCTGACTTGCTGCAGCTTCGAATGCACATTGTGAGAAGCTCACAGTGTGCAGTGACATCAGAGTAAGCAAATTCAGTAGAGGAGAGGAGCCGGTACAACTGTGCAAGACTGAAAGGAAGACTGCAGTTTGGCTGATGTTTAGACTGATATTTTAGTCATTGAAGTTGTATTTACTTTAACGTAATTGGATGTATTTAAACTCACACATGTCTCGCATACATCTTACCCGTACATAGACACAAAGATATCCCATCAAGTCTATCAATAATATTTGTAGCCAAAATATTTGTAAATGTCGGGACTTTCCAGTAAACAGTCAGAGAGGCCAGAGGGAAGAAATCAGGCAAAATCCATCTTCTCCTAACTATATCTGCTGACTATTTACTTATAATTATTTTAGTAGATAATAAAACTTGCTGTACAATCAGACAGAAATATAACATTTTAAGTTGTATAATTCTTCTAGGCTGCAAAAAAGTAACATTTGAATTCATAGACCTGATTCATGAATACATCAGATAAATATATTGATAACCTTTTTTTCTCCAGCCACCTTCCACACCTTTCCCATTTATCACAAATACAGAAAATCCAAATAAATTGTCCAATTGGATGTCCTTCACCCATACAGGAAGAAGAAATTTGCGGTTAGTTTCTTTATAGTAAAAATTTTCTAGAAAATCACAAACCCCCCCCCCCCAAAAAACAAAAAAAATCTTTCCCTTCATTTATTGTTCAATACATCCCCAAATTCTGTTATGCCGTGTACACACGGGCGGACTTTTCAGCATCAAACGTCCGATGGTCTTTCCGACGGACTTTCGACTGAGTTACGACGGACTTTCGGACAACCGGACTTGCCCACACACGAATGGACTAAAGTCCGTTCGAATGTCCGTTGGTATGAACGTGATGACGTACGAAGGGACTAGAATAAGGAAGTTCATAGCCAGTAGCCAATAGCTGCCCTTGCGTCCTTTTTTGTCCGTCGGACGAACTGATTTTTCAACCAGACTCGAGTCCGTCGGAAAGATTTGAAACATGTTCCAAATCTAAAGTCCATCTGATTTTCAACAGAAAAGTCCACTGAAGGTCCGATGAAGCCTACACACGGTCGGATTGTCCGACGGATTAGTTCCGTCGGACCAGTCCGGTCAAAAAGTCCGCCCGTGTGTACACGGCATTAAAGACAATTCAATGCGAATAAAGAGAACATCATGTATGTATCTTCTCCGCTATACCTGAGACCCAACAATAAAATCTTCCTCCCAAGTGGCCACAAACAGATTCCGCTCCAGCATCGGCTGCACATTATTGCTTTGGAATAATTGTTTGGAAATCAATGCTTATTAAGGGTTCCATATTATGGGTTGGGGAGCCAGTTGGAAGGGGACCTTTAAGTTGGACGGTCACGAACAATTGATGGGGTTTGGATGTTTCTGCCGAAACTCATTTGTTATCAACCATTTGTTCTCATTAAAGTGGAGCTCTACCCAAAAAGGGTAGTTCCACTTAAAGGCGTAAGCTCCCCCTCTCCACCCTCCACAAATGGCATTCTTTTTTTTTTGGACACGTCACACGTCCCAGAAGACTGCGGGACCATTCACAATGCGCAGCACGGCTCGCACATGTGCACTGCGCACCTGACTGTGAAGCCGCAAGCTGTCACAGCCGGGTGCCACACAGTTCAGATGCTGGTGCCGGGGACAGAAAATAAAGAGAAGGGACGGCTTGGGTGAGCATAGTGGCATAGCATGGGGGGGAGCAGCCGGGGCGGTGGCCCTGGGCACAATATCTAGAGGGGCGCAGAAAAGTCCCTGACTCCTGCCGTCCCGACTCCCGAGTGTGCCACTGTGTGTGCTCTTCATGAGCCTCCCCCGGTTGTCCGGGCTCAGCGATGGGTGCCCTGTGTGTATGGCAAAACTTGGTCATGTGCGGGTGCAGCAGCGTACGGGTGATCGCGGTCGCTGCAGCCGCTTGCTGCCACCTGGCTGTCTGGGTCTCACTGCTGGCTGGCCCAAAAGCCTGATACACACTACTAGTTTTTTTTTCCTGAAAAAAACCTGTCAGCTCCGGTCAGAGCCGCTGTACTAACTATGCAAAGTTAGTATAGCGATCTCCCCCACTAAACTATTGTGTCCTGACAGGGAGACAGCCCCCCGCCAGAACACTCCGATCAGCACTCTCTGCTATTGGCTCAGAGCACTGATCGGGAGTCAGTCGGCTGCTGGTTTTCAAGCATGCAGGTCCGACAGAAGCCGGCCAAACGACTGGTTCCTGTCAGACAAACCAGCATACACACGGGCCAAATGTTGGCCGTTTTTTTTTTGAACCAGCCAATGTCTCCCAACATTCGGCCCATGTATACCAGGCTTTAGGCTCCGGATCTTCGCCACACTCAGCATGGGTAACAAGAGGCGCCAAGGTGAATGATGACGTACACTGCCGTGCCAGGCTGGCTGGAGACTAGCAGGTTCAGCAGGGACTTGGACATAGAATGTTAGGGGGGAGAAACATGTCTTCCCACATTCTTACTTTAGTGACTTCTGGCTGGTCCCTGGTCCTCCTTCTATTCCTACAGTTCTGCAGACTGCTTGTTGTTTACTAGATTCCTGAGTCCGTGTGGCTCACATGGACTCAGGAATCTAGTGAACAACAAGCAGTCAGCAGAATTGTATCATCATCAGCTTTCCATGTCATGATGTCAGGGCTGTTGACAAAGTACAAGCACAAGGCACTCATGCCCAACCCTTAGTTTCCTTTTGAAGAAAGAATAAATGGAGGACCAGCGACCAGTCACTACAGTAAGAGTAGGGGACCTCTTCTCTGCTAGGGGACACTGGGAGGTGGCTGCTCCTAGACATGGATGGCTGGATATATGGTCATTCAAATCTGATTTAAGCAGCATTTCCATTACTCCCTGACCCCATCACCCACTGACTCCATTACTCACTGACTCCCATCACCCACTGACTCCATTACTCACTGACTCCCATCACCCACTGACTCCCATTACCCTCTGTTTGCCATCACTCGCTGACTCCCTTCACTTTCTGACTCCTATTACCAGCTGACTCCTATTATTCGCTGACTCCCATTACTTGCTAATTTCCATTACTCACTGACTCCCATCACCTGCTGACTCCCATTACCCGCTGACACCCATTACTCACTAACTACCATTACCCGCTCACTTCTATTACTCGCTGACTCCTATTACTCGAAGACTCCCATCACTCGCTGACTTCCATCACCCGATGACTCCCATAACTCGCTGACTCCTATTACTCGCTGACTCCCCTCGCCCGCTGACTCCTATTACTCACTGACTCCCATTACCCGTTCACTTCCATTACTCACTGACTCCCATCACTCGCTGACTCCCATTACCCGCTGACTTCTATTACTCGCTGATTTCCATTACTCACTGACTCCCATCACCCGATAACTCCCATTACCCGTTTACTTCCATTACTCACTGACTCTCAATAACTGCTGACTCCAATCACCCGCTGACTCCTATTACTCACCGACTCCCATTACCCGTTCACTTCCATTACTCACTGACTCCCATCACTCGCTGACTCCCATTACCCGCTGACTTCTATTACTCGCTGATTTCCATTACTCACTGACTCCCATCACCCGATAACTCCCATTACCCGTTTACTTCCATTACTCACTGACTCTCAATAACTGCTGACTCCAATCACCCGCTGACTCCCATTACTCACTAACTCCCATCATCCGCTGACTCCCATCATCCGCTGACTCCCATCACCCGCTGACTCCCATCACCCGCTGACTCCCATTACCCTGTGACTTCCATTACCCGTTCACTTCCATTACTCGCTGACTCCCATTATTCACCGACTCCCATCACTTGCTGACTCCTATTACTGGCTGACTCTCATTACTCGCTGATTTCCATTACTCGTTGATTTCCATTACTCACTGACTCCCATCACCTGCTGACTCCCATCACCTGCTGACTCCCATCACTCACTGATTCCCATCACCTGCTGACTCCCATCACCCGCTGACTCCCATCACCCGCTGAATCCCATCACTCGCTGATTCCCATCACCTGCTGACTCCCATCACCCGCTGAATCCCATCACCCGCTTAATCCCATCACTCGCTGATTCCCATCACCTGCTGACTCCCATCACCCGCTGACTCCCATCACCCGCTGACTCCCATCACCCACTGACTCCCAGTAACCTCCAGCCCCCATTACCCACTGACTCCCATCACCCGCTGACTCCCATTACCCGCTGACTCCCATTACCCTCTGATTCCCATCACCCGCTAACTCCCATCACTCGCTAACTCCCATCACCGCTGACTCCCATCACCTGCTGACTCCCACCAACCTTTGACTCCCATCACCTGCTGACTCCCATTAACCTCTGACTTCCATTAACCTCTGTCTCCCATCACCCGCTGACTCCCATCACCCGCTGAATCCCATCACTCGCTGATTCCCATCACGTGCTGACTCCCATCACCCGCTGAATCCCATCACCCGCTGATTCCCATCACCCGCTGATTCCCATCACCCGCTAACTCCCATCACTCGCTAACTCCCATCACCGCTGACTCCCATCACCTGCTGACTCCCACCAACCTTTGACTCCCATCACCTGCTGACTCCCATTAACCTCTGACTTCCATTAACCTCTGACTTCCATTAACCTCTGTCTCCCATCACCCGCTGACTCCCATTACCACTGACTCCCATTACCACTGACTCCCATTACCCGCTGACTCCCATCACCCGCTGACTCCCATCACCCGCTGACTCCCATCACCCGCTGACTTCCATTATTCACTAACTGGGTCAGTGTCTGCAGTCAGCCCTCCACAAGCCATGTTTGAAGAGGGGGGCCACTGGCATGCATAAAGGGAGGTGCCACCTCCTGGCACATACTGTGAGTGTGAGCCCGGTCAGGAGGAAGAGGTGGTTAATGATGTGCCTGGCACAGGCTGAAGGGGTAGACCAGTAGAGTGATGGACAGGAGTAGAACAAGGAGGAATTTACACAGCAACTGGTCAAAGAACCTCTGCCCCTATGGCATACTTTAATAACTTTCTGACAAAATAATGGCCAAATTAAACATTTGTGCTTAGCACTTTAAGACAGGCAGGAATGTTAACCCTTGGCGCTGGCGCCTCCCAGCCCTTTAAGGGGTTTTAGATGCTGAGAGGCAGGACGGGGCTTATGATTATGTGACTGCCATGATTGGCTGTCACAGCAATCACATGATCGGAAAGCTTAGCCACCGGTAACTGTGTCGGGAGTCCACAGGGCACGCTCTCGACACAGCTGTGTTTACATTCTGGTACACAAACATGCGATATCTCAACATTAAGGCCCACCCATAGAGAGGCCGCATATTTGCACCAAGGAGTTAACAAGCTGTGCCCCCCGTGCATGAGTTACAATATGAGGATCTCCCACCCAGCTCGATAGAGGGCCCAATTGCCTGAGTGGACTCTGCTCCCTCTCCAACCATTGTAGCTGTATCTTGCTCTTCTACCTCCCTTCCTGTTCCTGACACACAAATAACTTAGCTGCATCTACTTAGAGATGGGTAACTTTGTCTAGGGGATTTAGGAGCCTTCTCTACCTCCAGCAGTAATAAATGGCAGTGGCAGAGCCAGGAGTGGAAAGCAAAGGCTGGAAGTGGAGCCATCACCCTCCCCATTACACTCCAAAATCTCCTGTATTGGGATTCCCTGCCAACCTTCCCCTAACCACTTCTGTGCACTACACTCAATAAAGCCTTTGAAAATAAATTTGAGTATACTAGTATTACTTTAATTACATCAGTACTTTCTTAACTACTTCACTCAAATGAACGTACCTGTATGTCGGTACTTTGACGTTAAATAGTGGGGTTATGGCAGCAGTTAGCCACCATAACCCCAGTGTTTTCAGGAACGGTGTGCGTTTCTCTTTAGGATAAAAGTGGTCTCGAGGCGGATTCGCCATAACTTTTATCGGTGGCGGGAGAGTGGTCCCCCCCCCCTCCGGGTCATCTCCACCGCTTATTGATCATGTCCACTCCCTTCACTGCCTGGATGCCAGGTGAGGGAAAGATGGCCCCCGCTCAGCTCCATATCATTGGAGGGTGGAAGCGACGTCAAATGTCACTTCCGCCCAATGCTCTTAAAGGGTACATTTTTTAAATTTATTTTTAATTACATTTAATTTATTTTATTTTTTTTTTATTGCATTTTAGTGTAAATATGAGATCTGAGGTCTTTTTGACACCAGATCTCATATTTAAGAGGTCCTGTCATGCTTTTTTTCTATTACAAGGGATGTTTATATTCCTTGTAATAGGAATAAAAGTGACCCAATTTTTTTTTTTTTTTTAAAAGGACAGTGTAAAAATAAAAAATAAAAAGGTAAAATAAATCGGACCATCGGACCTACACGAGTGATGGCAATAAATGTGTTACTCAAAATGTCTCAAAATATTGCCGGTGCTATCATGTATTCTGTGAGTGTTTATGGATTGTTTTTGTAGAGGTCTCAAAGTTCTCTCCAAAAGGCTTCTCAGGGGCCTGTGAGGAGCTGATTGACCCCCACCAAACTGGAAATGCTTGTTAAGTGCTATATTAGCATTAGGGGGGGGGGGGGGGTCATCAAGCATTGGTAATCAACAGGAAACTGTGCAAGGGACATTTATCTATTCTGTCACAGATACACGCGATCTTTAACAGACACGCGGCCTCACTGGCGTCTGAATTTGTCAGTACTTTGCTTTATAAATGGCCCAATTGTTTGTGATGTAAAGTGGATGCCCACTATGTACTCCAATATGTGATTCATTCTCCTTATTGTTAAAGATGGAAAAGTTTGGGGAACACTCCTAGAGCCAATACACTCATCCATCGTCCACCCATCCGAGGATCACATGGATCTCTTGAATGGCTGCTCAAAACAGTATCTGACAGGTATTGTGCTGCAAAATTTTCACCAGGGACTTTTTTCATTTTTCACATACATGTCAAAATCTGCATTTTTTTTTTGATAGAAAATGACATAGACCCCCCCCCCCCCCCCCCACCAAAACATTTTATATTTTCTGAAAGCACAGGTCCTGGAGAATTTGTGTTTTTATATGGCCCATGAATGATGGCCCAAGAATTTTTGCTCTAGCTCCAAAGTTCACATACTTCATATGTGTGGTGCAATCACCGCTTACATATGCGTGCCTGACATATTTGTGCATTTGCATTTGCATTTGCGTGTGAGCACAGGCGGATGGGGGTGCTTTTCATTTTTTTAATTATTTTATTTATTTTGTTTTACACTCTTTGTTTCATTTTACTTTATTGATATGACAAGTAGTAAACAAACCCCTTGTGATATCTTTGGGCAATGACAGTACTCTTTATAGAGACATCAGGTGTCTATTAGACACCTGACATCAGAGTCTCTCCTGCCCTCCAAAGCAGCTGATCAAACACAGATTGTGCTTGGTTAGCTGCTTCCCTGGCTATAACAGCCAGGGAATGACAGCTCTGAAACTGGAAGTGAGGAAATCCTCCTTGCTTCCAGGTTCATTATTCACAGAGGAGATGGGGGAACTGATTTTCCTCCATCTCCTCTGCGGGCAGTCAATCTGACTGCTTACACAGTGGGGTGGAGGCTCCACAGTGCTGTAAAAGTGATCAGCTGTCTGCGTCACTTTTAAAGGAAATCAGATCACTGAGATACACAGGAGCTGGGTACAGGCTGGACGGACACTGGGAACACAGAGGTTACAGATACGACACAGGGAATCACTGGAGTATACACTTAATAACATAGGGGGTCTGGCTGCTAGCATGTAGATGCATTCCTCAAACATTGAGCAGCCCTTAAGGCAGCTAGTCCTTTAGCAACTTTATATAAAGACCTTTTTCAAATAGAAGGGTGGGCAGCTATATGGCAGATGAAGTGCAATGATCAATGTTCAAACTAATGCCCTTGGGAATTTAAAAATTTGAATGCAAGATACATGCAAGAGAGAGAACCTCTCAGGAAGTCAAGGATGGAAAAGGATCTGGGGGTTCTAGTAGATGACAGACTGAGTAGCAACATGCAATGTCAAGCTGCAGAAAGCAAGACCAGCAGGCTATTAGCATGCATTAAAATGGAAATTTACTCAAGAGATAAATCTACAATTCTACTACTTTACAAAACTCTGGTTCAGCCAAATCTTGAGCATGCCGTCCAGTTCTGGACTGGTCACCAATCCTTGGGAATGATGTGCTTGAACTGGGCAGAGTCCAGAGAAGGACAACAAAGCTAATAAGAAGGCTGGAGCACCTCAATTACGAGGGATGGAGGAACTCAGTTATGGGGCCTGGAGAGCCTCAGTTATGGGGGTTGGAGGATCTCAATTATGGGGAATAGAGGACCTCTGTTATGGGAGCTGGAGGAACTAAGTTATGTGGAATGGTGAACCTCAGTTCTAAGGAAGGACTACAAACATTAAACTTGCTCTTCCTGGAAAAAAGGCGGTTAAGAGGGAATATGATAGCGATATACAAATCTTTAAATGGGGACTCTAGCGTTGGGAGGAAACGTTTTAATCTTAGGTCTCTAAAGAGGACACATGTCCACACAATGAAGTTGGTTAAGCTTACAATCTAGGTTCCCCAATCTCCCATACACGGGCCATTTTAGAAAGGAGCCCATTGACCTACCAGCGTGTCTATGGAGTGTGGGAGAAAACCAGAGTACCCAGAGGAAACCCACACAAGCACAGGGAGAACACACAATCTCCATGCAGATCGTGTCCTGGCCGGGATTCACCAATGTCCTGCTCTTGGGGTCTACATATACAGTGGACCCCATGCTGTTTTAAATTGCCCCTTCTAGATGTGTAATACCAGGCCACAATGTGTGGAGTTTTTTTCAGAGGAGCAGCTTCATTCAGAGGTGCCTAGAGCAGCACTATGTCTAAATACTGCCCTGCACGAAGGCCTTAAGCCAAATATCCTGCTGACCCGAGATTGTCATGTCTGGATGTTCATCTGCTGTCCATATCAGGTGCTTAGTGACAGCTCCGGGACGTCTAGCCTGTTATCACCAATCAGTCTGCTGGGAGAATCTCAAGTGTACTACAAGCCTGAACAACACCCGACTCCCATGGAAGGATAGATACATTACCTGGGGGGAATGGGGGGGAACGCACTCTTCCAGCCACAGTGCACCATTAAAAGGAGTTTGTCACAACAATGATTTGTGTGAGCAGTCTCAGAAGAAAGCTGACCCTTTTAGCCTGTTGGACTGTGCTCTAGATCCCTGAGAGAGAAGCTGAAAAGGTTCCCATGCACGTGTCTTACTACCTGACAGGTTCTCTTTAGGAAAGGTTTGATGTCAGATAATGCTTTCTATCCCAAACCTGACTGTCCCCTCCATAGAGTAGATAATTGATCATGGTTATTGGAGCCTAGAAACCCCCTTTTCGGTGGAGCCCAGTAGCCCATTGGATATATACATATATTAGGTTCCTCGGAAAGTGATTTTGCACCTGGAAATGCAACATAGAATTCACAACTTCTATGTGAATTGTAAAGGCTACATTCACAAAGCTCACCAACCTGGCATAAAAATACCTATTATTAAATAAATGACACTTATATTCAGCCAATTAAAAATTAATAATAGAAAGTGTAATGTTACCGTACCTCACTGCTTCATCTGGGAGAGCAAGGTGCTTATAATCCCCCCGAGAATGCGTTTTTTTAAATTATTTTTTATTAAAATCTGTATTTTTGACAAATTTTTTTTGTATAGAGGTGGGAGGGCTGGCGGACATTTAAGGTGACCGTCTTTTTCATGGAAAGTCCACTTTATCTTTGTGTAAGGGCTTTTGTGAATAGAGCCTATAGGAGGTCTGCGTCATTGTGAGCTTCTGAGAAATCAAAGAGCAGCATGTCTCCACTAAACCACAAACACGAGGGCCGGGAACATGTCCTGACTTCACCCTCCTGGGGCTTCATGTTTATGTTTAGTCTCACCCCCTTTAAATGTCAGTTCTGTCTGTGAAATACCCAGCAACCAATCACACGGCTGTCTCCAGTCACTGACCTGTGTATTAAAATGTGTCCACAGACATTGTTATCCCAAAGGAAATGTATAATGTTTTTTTTTATATTATTTCTTTCTTTATTTCTAATGGTCAGGGCAAAAAATCGTATTTTTGGTAATTAATTAATTAATTTAGTTTTAGGTTTTTTCTTTTTTTTTTTCCTTTAAATGCAATGTTGCATCTATTGCATATTAAATTGTATATACAGTATATTGTCACAGTTACAGGAAGCAACCAAAAACAGCACCCACAAACCATTATCAAACTATCCCATAGATGGGACCCCCTTGGATATGACCAAGATTTGAGTACTTTATACCATTTACGGTGGAATTCTCACCTCATCAGTCTATCCAATGGAGTGGAAAGGGCTGGCTGTTGTATCTTACATAATATGCATAGGTAGGTTTTTGGTGAAGAAAATCTGCAAACACTCATAACTGTGTCAAGTACAAAACGATGAATCTGAAAGTAAGAGTAATGGTCTCAGGTGTTGTTCTGCTCTGCCTGGACCATACATGGGTGCAATCAATCTTTTGCAGAAAGTTTTATATTTGTGCACAGCACAGCGCAGGATGGGAGTTATAAATTATTACATTTTCCTGAAACTTCATGGACTGGAATAGACTGTCCAGGTTAGAACATTACACCCAGACTGCACTAATTTGAATGCAGATGCATAGACCAGGGTCCAGGGAGAAAACATTTTCACTGTGAAGATCTGTGAATTAAACATTTGGCCTCCCTTCGACACTGTACTGTTAGAATGTTATTTACATTTGTTTATTACAGGTACGTATATAGCATATATAATGACAATTTACACAGCACTTTACACATACAGTATAATGTACATTCACATCAGTCCCTGCCCTTAAGGAGCTTACGATCTAAGGACCCTAATTCACATTCATACACATGTAGCACCCTCTAGCTTAGTGTGCTATGTGTAGATTGTTTTTTTGTAAGCTGTAGAGTAGGTACACTTGGCATGGCTGGCAGCCAAGCCTGAGTTTAATCTGGGTCAGGGATGAGTGACTCAGGGAGGCTGGATGACGCATCAAGCAGCACCTCTAGTAACTCCCCCTGCTCTCTGGAACCTTGGAGAAGCTTCCAGAAGTAGAGCGTAGAGTCTAGCAGAAGCTGCTTGGAGTACTGAGGAGGGCCCCAGCCAATCCCCAGCAGGTAGGCTGGCAGGGGGTGGGGACCTCCTAAATACTCTTGGGTCATGCCAGCAGGGGCAGTCAGGTGGAAGATGGAGAAGGAATGCTGAGGAGGCTGTCAGTGGCCCTTGAGCTTGCCCCTAGTCTGAGAAGGGTGACCTCGGGCTCGAGTTCTGGAGGGATCATCTAACAACATACAAAGGAATCCTGTCCTGAATGCACGGGAGCAAGGAGAGGACAGTGGGAGAGAGTAGCACGTCCAGGAATTATCCAGAAGACAGCCGGATGGGCTGGTGAGTGTGCAGTCTGGGAGGACTGTGGGGACAGTCTGGGAGGACTGTGAGAAGTAGGGCTAGTGAAAGGGGTAGCTGCAGCCAGGCGGGCTGGCAGTGCTGGAAGCAGTGGTGCTGGGATCAGTAGCCACAGAAAAGTAAAATGGACATTGACTTTGCTACACATTTAAAGCAGTTGTATGTCCTGAATAAAAAAACAAAAAAACAAAACCTGTAAGGCAAAGGCATAATGCGCTAGTATGCACCGCAAACTAGCACATTATGAAGTACTTACCTTAGAACGAAGCGTCCGCACCGCCTCCCGGTCACCGCTGAGGGAGCTGACATGTTCCCTCTGCATTTCTTCCAGGTTCGTGGCTCTGACGCTGTGAGTGGCCGGAGCCACGATGATGTCGCTCCCGCTCATTTGCGGCAGTCCTCTGTTCCGGCAAGGAGCTTTGAATTTCTGGCACGATCCACCGGACCTTTAGAGCGCATGTGCAGCTAACGTCAGCGGCTGCATGCAGGGCGAATATCTCCTAAACCGTGCAGGTTTAGGAGATTTTCATTTTACCTACAGGTAAGCCTTATTATAGGCTTACCTGTAGGTAAAAATCACCAAGCGGAGGATACAACCCCTTTAAAGGGGCCTCGGGTTCCTGCCTATAACAGGTTGTTGCTTCAAGATCTGACTGTGTGCTGTGTCAGCATAATTTTTGTCAAGTGCGCCAGTGAAGCTCTGCAAGCAAGTGTGCTGGAGGAAGCAGAGGAGTGTATATAGACTGTATGTAGGAAAGTTGTCCCTGAAGTTGTTCTAAAGTCAAGTGGGCATCCCATAATACCCCAGCTCCATATCCAACTTTTATACCCCCAATAAAAAATACAAAAACAAGCACTGGACTGTTTCTTGACTATGGGATCATGTGAAAATTTGGTGTGCCTGGCTGTGCAGGGTGGGGAATCCAAATTCACGTGTGGCTCCTACATGGGGGTGCACCTCACGTACACACTAGGGCCAATTTAGACAGGAGCCAAGTAACCTTCCAGCATATCTTTGGCGTGTGGGAGGAAACTGGGCCTACCAGAGGAAAGCAAGAACATGCAAACTCCAGACAGGAAGTGCCGTGGTTGGGATTCAAACTGACGACCCTAGTGCTGCTAGCCAAAGGTGCCAAATATCTCCTGACTGGAGTGTGATGGACCTGTACTGTGATTTTAAAAAAATGTTTCCATATAATCCTGGCCTACTCACACTTGGCTGGATTACAAGATGACGTCACATGAAATGACTGCAGCAGATGAAATCTCAAGAAACTCAAGAAGCCAGTCTGGTGAGACTTCCTACACAATCTGAGGCCAGGAGCTCCGGGCGGTTTCTGGAAGTGATGTCAATGGTAGAGCAGGAAGAAGTGGTGTCAGTTCTAATCTAGGATGGAGGATGAATATTTCTGGAACTGACAGACAGTGGTAGATAAGCTGTATGACCACCAAAGTATTACACAAGTACAATATTAAGGAAGAGTCTGCAAAGCGTCAGTAACCCTTACCCCAAATTCTTTGCAGCGTTGGATGGAGTTGCAAAGGTTTAACACGCTGACAGTTTTTTTGCTATTGGGAAATGTTACCTTCAACAGCATCATGCACACTGGATGTTAAAATAACATTATAAAAACGTCAGTAGCTTTGCAGTTTCTTTTTCAATGAAACATAAACGTTAAAAAACACTGTTTTTGAGTGTTCATCTGCGTTTATTGGCGTCTTTTTACAGCTGAAAAACTCCTCTCAGAACCCACTAGTTGTGGGTTTTTTTACAGCCAAAAAACGCCCCAGCCAAAAACAGTTGATAACAGCCTATGTGTGCATGGACACATAGGATATCATAATGGGGAGTTTATTGACTGTAGAAAAAAATGTCTGAAGCCAAAAACAGCTGTTGTAAAAACGTCCAGTGTGCATGAGGCCTAATGCCGTGTACACACGAGCGGACTTTCACAGGACTGAACTCCTAAGGACTTTTTGACGGACTTTCGACGGAGTTCCAACAGAGTTCCGACGCAACGGACTTGCCTACACACGATCACACCAAAGTCTGACTGATTTGAACGTGATTACGTACGACCGGACTAGAATAAGGAAGTTGATAGCCAGTAGCCAATAGCTGCCCTTGCGTCGTTGTTTGTCAGTCGGACTAGCATACAGACGAATCGATTTTTCGACCGGACTCGAGTCCGTCGGAAAGATTTGAACTACGCTCTATTTCTAAAGTCCGTCTGATTTTTCGACAGCAAAGGTCCGATGAAGCCCACACGCGGTCGAATTGTCCGGCGGATTCGTTCCGTCGGACCTTTGCTGTCGAAAAGTCCGGTCATGTGTACACAGCATTAGAGTCAAGTAAGTCACATGGCTAAAATAAAGATCAGAAAATATTGTAACCCAACCCATACAAACCCTCCTACTTCCAGCATGCCTCAGTTTTATGTTAGTGTCCAAAGAAGAATGGACGTCTTTTATTCAACTCTGCTGAGAAATATCGAACCATATTCCAAACCTTTTTTTTCTTTCATTTTGATCTCTGTAGTCTTCTTTCATCACCTTCAATCAAGATTCCTCACCACATTGCTACTTGAGCTATTCTCTATATAGCAGCTATCCAGATCGGCCTTTCTTAAAGTAGAAGTTTACCCTAATACTGTCACCCCATGTCCACTTCCAGTGAGTTCTGGGCACAGTCTCCAAAGTCAGGCTTAAAGTGGAACGTCACCCTACTACTAAAATCTCTACATCTACAGGCATCCACAATCTAAGACTAACCTATCTAGCCCTGTAAGGCCCGGTTCACACCTAAAACGGCCACGGATCACACAGGAACGCTGTGCGTCCCTGTTCTCCATTTCAGGGCCGAATCGGGGCCGAATCTTTGCCTGAATTCAGCCCTAAAAAAGGGAGCTAAAGAAGCAGAGCATTTCTGTGCAGTGCGCTCTGCAACCGCCCCCGGAGATATGTAATCCGGCTCCATAGAGAGTCGGTCACATTCTCCCGCTATGCGAATTTGATGCGGTGAAACCCACATCCAATTTGCATAGGTGTGAACCCAGCCTAAAGAAGATATTGCTATACATACCTTTTCTAAAGCTACTCCAGTCCGCTCCCACACTGAGCTGTCAGCAGCGGCTTCCCTGTGGAGGCGGATGAAGAGAAGGCAGCCGACAACGGAAGCCCCATAGTAAGTCTATGGGTGACGTCACTTCCCAGGCATTTCCCAGCCGTTGTTGGCTGTCTCTGCTGCAGAGCTTCCGCCACTGGAGACCAAACCGGAGCGGCTTCAGAAAAGATATGTATAGCGATTTCTTCTTTACAGGGCTAGATAGGTTAGTCTTAGGTTTTGGATGCCTGCAGATTTAGAGATTTTAATATTAGGGTAACGTTCCACTTTAAGCCTGACTTTGGAGGCTGTGCCCAGAACTCACTGGAAGTGGACATGGGGTGATAACTGAGATTGTGGTCATTGGGCACTGGGCTCTGCATTGTGGTGCCTTCCAGACCAGAGTGTTCCAGTACAAGTTAGCCACGGAGCATTGCCTCAGTGCTGACCCCGGCTCTGAAGACTTAGTGAGTTAGGCTGTTCAGGCTGAGCACAGAGAGCTACCTTAGCAGTCGGGCACCTCTTCAGATTTCCTGCTACCACCAGTTTCTATGGCAAAAGTGGCTAACATTGAGGAACGGTGCATTGACCTCATCTGTTGGGTGAATTATTGCGCATGTGTTTGCTCTGCGCTCTCTGATTTATTAAAACTAGAACACTCAAAATCTGGTGCAGCTGTGCACGGTAGCCAATCAGCTTCTAACTTCAGCTTATTTAATTAAGCTTTGACAATAAAACCTGCAAGCGGATTGGTTTCTATGCAGAACTGCGCCAGATTTTGTATGCTCCATTTTTAGTAAATTTATTCAACATGTTGTAAAGTGCTGTGCAAACTGTTGCCGCTATATAAATCCTGTATAATAATATAGAGGAAGCTCCATCACGCTGCTTTCAAGCACCATATGAAATTCCAACCTCCCTTCCACTCCACCCTCTGCCTAGAGTGACCTGGACACGTCTGACCATCTGACCCTGATCAATACCAGCTGCTTGGCTTTGTGAGCACCTGAGACCTTGCCTTGCACATTGGACCTAGTTGCAGTAATATTAGTTGGACGCAACATATATGCATATAGTTCCCCCTGGCTGTATCTGACTTCCTGTGTCCCTTAAAAAAGAATTTTTTTAATCACCAAAAAATCCTTTTCTTGGGGTCCATTGAGGGACATGGGTCCCATAACCTATAACACTCACATAGCTCTGTTCCACTGCTGGCTCTCCATCTGTGATCAGAACTGCTGTGTTACCCCTAGTACTGTTTTACCACAAAACTGAGGGGTGCTGGGTAGAGGAGGAGTTATACAGGGGTTGGATTACAACTTTTTCCGTTTGTCAGTATCCACTCCTGTAGATGGCAGTATAACCCAACAGTGCCTCTGTCCCTTAAAGAAGATCTTCAGCCTGTTTGCAAAAAAAAAATTAAAAGCAGCAGCTACAAATACAAATCTGTCCATCCAGTTCTGTCCCCACCCGGGCAGGTTCCTTGCTAGTATGGGGTTCCTGGCGCCAGCATGTTTAGTGTGGGAAGGCAGCTTCCCACTGCTTATGTGCGAGCTGCACAGCACTGTTTGTGAATGGTCCCGCAGCCTTCTGGGACCTGTGATGTGTCCAAGGAGGCTGCGGGCAGGGGGGCACCTTCCGGTGGAATCACCTTGGGGATCTGACCAGAACAAATGGGAGTGGGTACCTACCAAAACTAGGCACCTGCTCCCCTCTCCATAAAAATGCCCAAAAGTGTAAGGGGGTGCCATAAAATGGAACTTGCCCTTTAGGGGGAAATTCTGCTTTAATAGACTCCAAGAGAGGGATTTGCAGCATAACCTGGACTGTAGCTCATAACTGCTGTGGAACTTCTTTGTTGCTGCTGTATTATCCTTCTGCAGAGTAGACGGGGTTAAACTGAATATTCATTAATGTAGAAGTGCTGCTACCATCTTTAAGGAGATCACTTTGTAATGCTCATCTTCAGAGTGTCTCCAGTACATGGGTCTTGGCTGGGTCTGGGTCGATTCTGGAGAATGTTGATTGGCTGCTGCAACAAAGCAATGAGAAGAGAGTCTGCAGGTCACTGATAGGAAGAGAGAGGACAAACTTAAAGGAGATTGGGTGAAAAAAAGAGGCTGGACTGCTGGCTGAATGGAGAGACTGGACTGCTGGCTGAATGAAAGCCTGCCATAGCTGACCACTATCGGAGAGAGACCTCAGAGAGACTGCTCATTGCACAGGACCTTTCCTTAGAAATAGAGGGAAGGTGTGAAGTATGATTTGGAAGTCTGGTGAAATCAGACTGTACTACAGAGCACTCCCATCACTTGTAAGGAAGAAAAAGAGGGACTGTCTCTAAAGGATTGAAAGAGAGAAATCACAGCTACTCCTATTCCTGTCTGAGGCCTTGAACTAAATCAGAGCACAGGAGGTAAGGAGGAGAACCTTCTTAAATTGACAGGACTAAACTGTGTACCACATGAGCACATACTGGAGCCAGAATTATTGTTGGTTGGTGGGGGATCAAATACTTATTTTACTCACTAAACTGCAACTCAATTTATAACATTTGTATTTTGTTTTTCCTGGATTTTTGGTTGATATTCTGTCTCTATCATTTAAAATACTCCTATGATAAAAATGATAGACCCTTCATTTCTTTGTAAGTGGGGAAACATACAAAATCTGCAGGGGATCAAATAATTATTTACCCCACTGCAGGTCTTCTGGTCCTACATTGTACGTGATGACATCTGACTGTCATCTGAAACTGATGGCCGTAACGCTGAAGAGAAGAAGCTTTGGGGGATAAATTGCACAAAAAGTACGATGGATAAGGGAAGTATTTCTGTCTTTTAATGTTCTCCCAGACAAAAAACAGCATTTGACCCTTGAAGTGCGGAGGAACCCTGATATAAGGGAAGTCTTTTCCTTGGAGTTTTGTTGTATATTTGTTTTGTACAGTGACTTCTTTTCAGCTTTAAAGCTTTGTAATTTTACCCCTGTGTATTCCCATATGTGTCCAGCTGTTTGCAGCAGCGATAGGAAAGAAATTATATTATATATAATTCTAAAAATAATATATATTAGATTATATAGAAAAAAATGTAAAGTTCAAGGCACCTCGCTCTTATTTTCAGGGACTTTTCTGTGTCTAGCAGTGTCGAGTAAGCCGACTGCGTCTTAATCTGACGAAACTTTCCGAACAAGACATGGGAGGACTTCTCATGAAATGATTGCTGCAGATGAAATCTCAAGAAACTGTATTTCGGAAATCTGAGGCCAGGAGGTCCTGGCTCCTGTTTCTGGAAGTGTTGTCACTGGCAGAGGAGGAAAAAGCTGCGTCAGTTCTGGTCCCGGATGACAGATGGATATTGTTGGAAACTTGCTTTATGTGTCATTCATTGTTAAGCCTCGTACACACGATCGGATTTTCCGATGGGAGATGTGTGATGAGAGGCTGTTGGCGGAAAATCTGAACGCTTGTACGCTCCATCGGACAATTCCGCTGAAAAATGTTGGATGGCAGGCTGTAAAATTTTCCGCGGACAAATGTCTGTTGTCGGATTTTCCGAGTGTGTGTACACAAGTCCGTCGGACAAAAGTCCAAAGTACAAACACGCATGCTCGGAAGCATGGACGAGTCGGAAGCCGTTGGTCTTGTAAACTAGCGTTCGTAACGGAGAATTAGCATTTATGACGCGGAAAATTATGAAATCTCGAAATGCAGCGCATATTCTCTTCTTCTTTAATGGGATAATAATTAAGCTGTTTTGCTGGTGATACTGATGGAGTTATTGCAAACGAATTTTCAAAGGCTTTTTTTTTCTAGTGATATCAAGAATAATATTAATATGCTTTTTTTTTTACCACAACAGTGTAGTTTTTAAGATGAAAGATACAACTATGTTGGTGTCCCTTGTCAATTTTACATTGTATTTTTTTTTTTAAGTAACTACCTACTCTCAAACTGTCATTTAAAGTAAAACACATCGCCAAGTATTATTCTCCACAATTTTTTTTATTGTGCATTAAGAAAAGAAAACAAATAAAATTAGACATGCTATCTGCCAATAGAACTTAACCAAAAAGTGCATTCTCTGCATCCAAAATATAGAAAATATAACAAATCAAATCATTATTATTCAACCAAAAAATAAAATAAAAGCCTCATGCATGTGTCCTGCTTCTTAATATAGGAGGTCAACAATGCCAAGAGTTGATGAAAGTAGGGGTCCGTCATCCAGAGATAATTCCGAAAAACATCTGGATTATTCTCCTGGAGCTCCCGCAGCAAAGGCATATGACATAATTGGTCACCATTAATAAAGCAACCAATTTTTGGTCCAAGAAATCCTCCTCCTCCTGTTCCTGGACTGGACTTGGGTCAAAGCAATAACTCCAAGGCCAATAATAAACAACACGTTATCTCCTCCGATTCTGCAATATGTCTGGTTGACGAAAGGCCATTCCGGAACGAACTGAGAAGCACAAAATGAAAAGCGCTAAATGAAAAGCGCGAACTGAAAAGCGCTAAATGAAAAGCGCAAAATGAAAAGCGCAAATCAACACTCACCAAACTTCTATTAACATGAAATTAGCAGAAGGAGCCCAAAGGGTGGCGCTAAAGAGCTGAAAAAACACGTAGTACGTCACTACGTTCGTGTTTGTTGGCCGACAATTCCTTGCCATTTGTATGCAAGACAAAATCCAGGCACACGGACAAAAGTCAGAGGTTTTGTCTGCGGAAAATGCGATCGTGTGTACGAGGCTTTACAGAAGAGTTACACAAACACAGGATAGAGGACGAATCAGCATAGAATCAGCTAAACCCTACCCCTTTTTTTGATGATTTGATACCCCTGTCAGGTTTTTATTACTGTTGGGAGCTGTCACCTTACTCCCTGTGTATGTGACAATTTGTGGCACCAGGACAAGAAATCATACAAAATTCTTCCTCCAACCCAAAGACAATGGGGACAGAAGAGGTAAATTAACCAATCAATAAAGTATCCAAAACTTTATTATACAGTTAAAAAATATGATTAAAACACTCAAAATAATTGCCATAAATGATTGTATTTAGATAACAAATATATATCACTCCAGTATAAAATGGAGAGAAAACAGGTGCGGGACTTTGAATGAGGCACACGGGAGCAGAAGTGTAACTTGAATAGGAAATGCGGTTTTTAATAAAATGATACAAAAATTCATATATTTACATATTTAGGCACATAGCTCTACATATTTAGCTTCATCATAAAATGCATTCCAACAAGGACTTCTGTTACAAACATATGAGGATATAGATAAATGAAATTATAATAATAAATCAATAAATATGTGACAATAAGAACTGTCACTAGAAAAAGGTGGCAAAATATAGAATACAGTAAAATTGGAACGTCCATACATATATAGTTGATAACTGTGTACACATAACGGTAGTTGTAAGCTCTACGCCGTTTCAGGACCTTATAGCCACTCATAGTGACCACCTATAGATAGGGGAGATAGCAGTATTGAATGGTTTGAAAAACAGGTGGGTAAATGTAAAGCATGGATCCCACATAATTTTACTAAGACCAGGAACTTACAATTGTGTCTGCGCAATGGCGGTGCAGCCCCGAGTGCCAAGCCAGCCAGTAATGCCAAGGCCCGAAGCTGAGGAAGCATGTCCGGGCGGCGATACCAAAACAGTGAGTTTTATTAAAAACCGCATTTCCTATTCAAGTTACACTTCTGCTCCCGTGTGCCTGATGTAAGGGGTACTCTGATGGGGACCCTGATGTAAGGGGTTCTCTGATGGGGACCATGATGTAAGGAGTACGCTGATGGGGACCCTGATGTAAGTAGTACTCTGATGGGGACCCTGATGTAAGGGATACTCTGATGGGGACCCTGATGTAAGGGATACTCTGATGGGGACCCTGATGTAAGGGTTACTCTGTTGGGGACCTTGATGTAAGGGGTACTCTAATGGGGACAGATGATGTAAGGGGTACTCTGATGGGGACCCTGATGTAAGGGGTTCTCTGATGGGGACCATGATGTAAGGAGTACGCTGATGGGGACCCTGATGTAAGTAGTACTCTGATGGGGACCCTGATGTAAGGGGTACTCTGATGGGGACCCTGATGTAAGGGATACTCTGATGGGGACCCTGATGTAAGGGATACTCTGATGGGGACCCTGATGTAAGGGATACTCTGATGGGGACCTTGATGTAAGGGGTACTCTGATTGGGACCCTGATGTAAGGAGTACTCTGATGGGGAACTTGATATAAGGGGTACTCTGATCGGCATACCTGATATAAGAGGTACTCTGATGGGGACATTGATGTAAGGGTTACTCTGATGGGGACCTTGATGTAAGGGGTACTCTGATGGGGACATTGATGTAAGGAGTACTCTGATGGGGACCCTGATGTAAGGGGTACTCTGATGGGGACCCTGATGTAAGGAGTACTCTGATAAGGGCCTTGATGTAAGGGGTACTCTGATGAGGACATTGATGTAAGGGGTACTCTGATGGGGACCCTGATGTAAGGGGTACTCTGATGGGGACCCTGATGTAAGGGGTACTCTGATGGGGACCCTGATGTAAGGGGTACTCTGATGGAGACCTTGATGTAAGGGGTACTGTGATGGGGATACCTGATATAAGGAGTACTCAGATGGGGACCCTGATGTAAGAAATGCTCTGATGGGGACCCTGATATAAGAAATTCTCTGATGGGGACCCTGATGTAAGGGGTACTCTGATGGGGGCCTTGATGTAAGGAGTACTATGATGGGAACCCTGATATAAGGGGTACTCTGATTGGGACCCTGATGTAAGGAGTACTCTGATGGGGAACTTGATATAAGGGGTACTCTGAACGGCATACCTGATATAAGGGTTACTCTGATGGGGACATTGATGTAAGAGGTACTCTGATGGGGATATTGATGTAAGGGGTACTCTGATGGGGACCCTAATGCAAGGGGTACTCTGATGGGGACCCTAATGCAAGGGGTACTCTGATGGGGACCTTGATGTAAGGGGTACTCTGATGGGGACCTTGATGTAAGGGATACTCTGATGGGGACCTTGATGTAAGGGGTGCTCTGATGGGGACATTGATGTAAGGGGTACTCTGATGGGAACAGATGATGTAAGGGGTACTCTGATGGGGACCTTTATGTAAGGGGTACTCTGATGGGGACCTTGATGTAAGGGGTACTCTAATGGGGACCTTGATGTAAGGGGTACTCTGATATAGATACCTGATGCAAGGGGTGCTCTGATGGGGACTTTGATGTAAGGAATACTCTGATGGGGACCCTGATGTAAGGGGTACTCTGATGGGGACCCTGATGTAAGGAGTACGCTGATAGGGACCCTGATGTAAGGGGTACTCTGATGGGGACCCTGATGTAAGGAGTACGCTGATGGGGACCCTGATGTAAGGGGTACTCTGATGGGGACCCTGATGTAAGGGGTACTCTGATGGGGACCCCGATGTAAGGGGTACTCTGATGGGGACCCTGATGTAAGGAGTACTCTGATGGGGACCCTGATGTAAGGAGTACTCTGATGGGGAACTTGATATAAGGGGTACTCTGATCGGCATACCTGATATAAGGAGTACTCTGATGGGGACAGATGATGTAAGGGGTACTCTGATGGGGACCCTGATGTAAGGAGTACTCTGATGGGGACCCTGATGTAAGGAGTACTCTGATGGGGACCCTGATGTAAGGAGTACTCTGATGGGGAACTTGATATAAGGGGTACTCTGATCGGCATACCTGATATAAGGAGTACTCTGATGGGGACAGATGATGTAAGGGGTACTCTGATGGGGACATTGATGTAAGGGTTACTCTGTTGGGGACCTTGATGTAAGGGGTACTCTAATGGGGACAGATGATGTAAGGGGTACTCTGATGGGGACCCTGATGTAAGGAGTACTCGGATAAGGGCCTTGATGTAAGAAATGCTCTGATGGGGACCCTGATGTAAGGGGTACTCTGATGGGGGCCCTGATGTAAGGAGTACTCTGATGGGGACTTTGATGTAAGGGGTACTCTGATGGGGACTTTGATGTAAGGGGTACTCTGATGGGGACTTTGATGTAAGGGGTACTCATACAGAAGTAAATAGGGGAAATATAAACCTTTTTATTAGTATTAATCCTGCACAAGTCTCAACATATGACAGGTCCTCTTTATATCAGAAACACATCAAACATAATAAACTGTCACATCTTCAAGTGAATCTGTCCGCTATTTTAAAGATGAAAGTTCTGCCTGAGAGCAGACACAATTATAACAGTTATTTATTGTGAGCCTCTCTGAATAGATGACTTGTATTCAGCGTTAGCTCCCACGACTACCATTCTGTCTCCTAAATGGCTGCTAAAGTGGTCTAATTGGGCAGGGGGATGTCGGCTGGCGGGAATTAGCCCTGAATTCAGGGAAATCAGCTGTCTAGTAAGAAAGTGAAATTTGTTCCATAGAGGTGCACGGAGGAGGGATTCCTGTTCAGTAACAGTCTACACCTTGTTCTTAGAAAGTACTTTTATGTTTAGGAGTAGAAAGTGCGGCCACGGGTTTGGTACATAAGACTGTTCTCCACTTAAAGTGATTGTAAAATTTTTTTTTGTTTTTTTTTAAATAACAAACATTTCATACTTACCTCCACTGTGCAGCTCGTTTTTCAAGAGGCCCCGAACCTCGTCTTCTGGGGTCCCCAGGCGGCTCTCGTGGCTCCTCCCCACATCAGATAACCCCCTAGGAGAAGCGCTCTCCCGGGGGGGGGGGTGTTTACCTTGCAGGCGCACTCCCGAGTCCATCATTCGGGGTCCGTAGCCGCCGAATATATGACTCGGCCCCGCCCCCCGCATCATTGGATTTGAATGACAGCAGTGGGAGCCAATGGCTGCGCTGCTATCAATCTATCCAATCAAGAGCCGAGAACCCCGGGCAGAGGGACAGTGCGTCCCCGCTGGGTGAAGTTCCAGGGCTCAGGTAAGTAAAACAGGGGGGCTGGGGGGCTGGTCACTGCCAGGTGTTTTTTCACCTTAATGCATAGAATACATTAAGGTGAAAAAACATGAATGTTTACAACCCCTTTAAAGACCAAGCCTATTTCTGACACTTGTTGTTTACAAGTTAAAATCAGGGTATTTTGGCTAGAAATATACTTAGAACCCCCAAACATTATATATTTTTTTTTAGCAGACACCCTAGAGAATAAAATGGAGATCATTGTAATACTTTATGTCACACCGTATTTGTGCAGCGGTCTTACAAACGCAATTTTTGGGGAAAAAATACACTTTTTTAAATTAAAAAATAAGTAAACAGTAAAGTTAGCCCATTTTTTTTCTATAATCAGAAAGATAATGTTACGCCGAGTAAATTGATACCTTACATGTCATGCTTCAAAATTGCACCTGCTCGTGGAATAGTGACAAACTTTGGCACTTAAAAAAATCTCCATAGACGACGTTTGAAATTTTCTACAGGTTACCAGTTTTGAGTTACAGAGGAGGTCTGGGGCTAGAATTATTGCTCTCACTCTAATGATTGCAGCGATATGTCACATGTGTGGTTTGAACACCGTTTACATATGTGGGCGTTTACATATATGCGTTCGCTTCTGTGCACGAGCTCAGAGGGACGGGACGCTTTAAAAAAATATTTATTATTTATTTAAAGCGGGAGTCCGGCGGAAATTTTTTTTTTTTAGATGTCAGCAGCTGCAAATACTGCAGCTGCTGACTTTTAAAATAAGGTCACTCACCTGTCCCGAGGTCCAGCGATGTCGACACCCGAGACCGAACCGTCCCTCGATCCTCGGGTGCTGCCGCCGCCATTCTCAGTGAGGGAATCAGGAAGTGAAGCGTTGCGGCTTCACTTCCCGATTCCCTACTGCGCATGCGCGAGTCGCGCTGCGCTTTCTCAATGGTCCCCGCTATCTCCTGGGACCTGTGTCTTTACCAGGAGACAGCGGGGGAGTGCGGGAGGGGGGCGTGACTCCCGTGGGAGTCTATTCCCGGAAGTGGGTGCAGATACCTGTCTTAGACAGGTATCTGCACCCCCCTCCCCCCTGAAAGGTGCCAATTGTGACACCGGAGGGGGGGAGGGTTCCGATGAGCGGAAGTTCCACTTTTGGGTGAAACTCCGCTTTAACTTTTTATTTTTATTTTGTCCCTTTAAAAAAAAAAATTTGGATCACTTTTATTCCTATTAGAAGGAATGTAAACATCCCTTGTAATAGAGAAAAAAAAAGCATGACAGGACCTCTTTAATGTAAGATCTGAGGTATTTTTGACCCCAGATCTCACATTTACACTTCAAAGAAATATAAAAAAAAAAAAATGTCCCTTGTGGAAATGCACAGGATTGTCTGTGTTTCCCACATCACATCAGTGTGAACCAGGGCTGAGTGCACCGCATTCCTGCGATTCTTCAGCAATGCGATTTGAGCCAATATTCTGTATGGCTCAAATCGCACCAAAATTGTGCAGGATCCTTTTTTTTGGCTGCATCAGAATCAGAGCACATGGTTGTTTACACCCAAGCAATCCGATTCTGCAAATCGCACTGCGTTTTGCGAACTGATTGCGGGGCGTTGTTAACTTAAAGCGGAGTTCCAGTCATTGTTTTGTTTATTAAAAGTCAGCAGCTACATAAACTCTAGCTTCTAAATAGCTTCTAAATCTTAATAAACAGCCACACAGCTGTCCCACAATCCAGCGGTGAACTCACCCCAGCTGTGCTTTCCCCGTGTCCTCCCTCGGCAGCGCCGGCATCTTCACTACGGGCACACGGCTGTCAAAGCTTGCGGCTTCACAGCCGGGTGCCCACTGTGCATGCGCGAGCGCCGCTGCGCTCTGTGACTGGTCCCAAAGTCTTCTGGGACCTGTCATTTGTCCCAGAAGACTTCAAGAGGGAGGGGGGAAGGAGAACTTCCGCTTTCGATCGCTTAACGCGACCGGAACGGAAGTGGGAGCGGGTACCTGTCAAAATCGGGTACCTACTCCCCCCCCTCCTCCCACCCCTTTTGGGTGGAACTCCGCTTTAACATACAAACCCGCAGCGGTTCGCATGAATGGGGTGCAATTTGGATGCAGTGCGGAATACGCACAGGATTCGTTGTGAATTCTGAAAAGTGTGAACCAGCACTAAGGTCGATCGTTCCTGCAGTGCTTTTTTTTTGCACACGCGTTTTTACTGCGATTTGCATTTTTTTTTTCCGCCAATTTGTTGTTTGGCAGATTAAACACAAAAAGCAAATTGCTGTAAAATTGCGGTAAAATCACGGCAAAACCGCACTACCTGCTTTTCTGACGCTCCTCCATTGATGCAAAAAAAAAGCACCGTTTTGCGTTTTAAAAAAGTCCCTGACCCTTTCCAAAAATGCAGCGGCTGAAAAAAAGCATTGATGTGAATGTGTCCCATAGGAAACCATGTTAAATGGACTGTAGTGCGTTTCTGCAAAAAGCACCAAAAAAACGCATAGGTGTGAACCAGGTCTAAAGGAGGTCTGAGCTTCCACCAGGTAAGCCTGCTATGAATGTATTCGTTGGTACTCACAGAGATTGGAGTAGCACTGCACTTTTGTCCTCCCCATATATCTGTAGGGTTCATTATAATGTTCTCTCTAAATGTTATACATTTGTAATATAGGACTGACACACTGAACAGCGGAGAGCTCTGCGTTGATTGCAACATTCTCTCCAGATGGTACTCATTTTCTATGGCACCGACGCTTTCTCTCCACTGGCTGGTAGAGCTCTCTGTCAGTACATAGTCATGGTCTAGGATGGCGACACACTTGGCTGCGGAGGCATGTCTCACTCCTTTCGCTGCGGTGACTCTGCACTGACTCTTTCAATAATGAAAGTGATCTGTCCATGTGCTCCTGGCTGCTGCCCAGAAGGGAGGGATGTCCTCAGCTCTCTTTCTCTCTGACTACTCTTCTCTTCTTCTGTCTCCCAGCTCCTCCCTCTGCCTTGACCCCAAATCTCACCCTCCAGGCAGCCACAAAGATCCAGACAGGGGTGGCGTACACAGCGTACTTCTCCGGGCGGTCTGCACACCATCTGCATGGAGGAGATCAGGCTCCAGGGATGAAGGCGATGGCTGGATAGATGAGAGCGGAGTGTGGAGCGACTTACGGTGAGTCCCCCAATTTCTGTGCCCCTCTGTGTGCCCCTCTGTATATAGAGGAATGTCACTGAGCGGCCAGGGTGCCCGCTGCCTCCTTTAGTTCTGGTGTGAATGGTGACTGTGCAGAGCCGGCATCAGTAGGCTGCAAAGCCCCCTCAAAGGGATTGAGGTGTCCCCTATATATTCTACATACATCTTTTCCCCCCATGGTAGGGGTGCCCACCTATTACACACATAGTCACATTCTGGGGTCAGTGTCTGAGGCCCCTCTGTGCATAGTGAAGTGTTCCGTAGGTTGAAATGCCCCCCAAAATAAGTGACGCCCCCCCCCCTACATATCCTACATACATCATTTTCCCCATGATAGTGTTGCCCACTCATAGTCACATTCTGGGGTCAGCGTCTGAGGCCCCTCTGTGCATAGTGTAGATTGCAGTAGGTTGCAATGCCCCCCAAAATGATTGATGTCCCCCCTAAATATCCCACATATATCATTTAACCCATGGTAAGGGTGCCCATCTATTACACACATAGTCATATTCTGGGGACAGTGTCTGAGGTTCCTCTGTGCACAGTGAATATATTTTAAGTAGGTTGCCATGCCCCTTAAAATAAGTGATACCCTCTATAGATTCTACACATATCATTTCCCCCATGGTAGGGGTGCCCACCCATTACACACATAGTCACCCTCTGGGGTCAGTGTCTGAGGCCCCTCTGTGCATAGTGTAGATTGCAGTAGGTCTCAATGCCCTCCAAAATAATTGATGCCCCCCTATATATCCTACATATATCATTTCCCCCATGGTAGGTGTGCCCACCTATTACACACATAGTCACCCTCTGGAGTCAGTGTCTGAGGTCCCTCTGTGCACAGTGAAGATTTCAGTAGGTTGCAATTCCCCCCCAAAATAAGTGATGCCCCCCTATATATTCTATATATATATCATTCCTTCCATGATTTCTGTAGGTTGCAATGCCCCCCTGTATATCCTACATACATCATTTCCCCCATGGTAGGGGTGCCCACCTATCACACACACATAGTCACCCTCTGGGGTCAATGTCTGAGGTCCCTCTGTGCACAGTGAAGATTTCAGTAGGTTGCAATACCCCCCAAAATGAGTAATGCCCCCCTATATATTCTATTTATATCATTCCTTCCATGGTAGGGGTGCCCACTCATTAAACACATAGTCGCCCCCTGGGGTCAATGTCTGAGGTCCCTCTCTGCATAGTGAAGTGTATAGTTGGCTGCAATGCACCCCCCCTCCCCAAAAGGATTGAAGTGCCCCCCTTTATATTCTGCATATAGCATGTCTTCCATGGTAGGGGTTCCCTCATTACACACATAGTTGCCCGCAGGGGTCAGTGTCTGATGCCAGCTGCACCCACAGGGAAGTGTTCATAGCATCACAATCATCCGTATTATATAGCCGGCATTGGTGAAGTGTACCTGTCTTTTGTGAAGTAATTGGAAAGTGTTAAATCCTAGGGGGAGGGTCCCAGCGTGTACTCTGTGTAGAGGGGAGATGTCCACCCATCCATTAATGCTCACTATCCTCCTTTATACTGGAGTATACCAGTAGGAACCAGTACCAATGTTTTATTTAGACCAAGGCTTCATTCACACGGCTGCAGAAATGTTACTGATGTTGCTACGCATGTTTTTGCTAGCAGAAAAGTTCCTGCGTAATGATCAGTAAGTTTCTGCGTAATGATCAGTAAGTTCCTGCGTAATGATCAGTAAGTTCCTGCGTAATGATCAGTAAGTTCCTGCGTAATGATCAACAAGTTCCTGCGTAATGATCAGTAAGTTTCTGCGTAATGATCAACAAGTTCCTGCGTAATGATCAGTAAGTTTTGCATAACGATCAGTAAGTTTCTGCGTAATGATCAGTAAGTTTCTGCGTAATGATCAGTAAGTTCCTGCGTAATGATCAGTAAGTTTCTGCGTAATGATCAGTAAGTTCCTGCGTAATGATCAGTAAGTTTCTGCGTAATGATCAGTAAGTTCCTGCGTAATGATCTGTAAGTTTCTGCGTAATGATCAGTAAGTTTCTGCGTAATGATCAGTAAGTTTTGCATAACGATCAGTAAGTTTCTGCGTAATATTCAGTAAGTTCCTGCGTAATGATCAGTAAGTTTCTGCGGAATGATCAACAAGTTCCTGCGTAATGATCAGTAAGTTCCTGCGTAATGATCAGTAAGTTTCTGCGTAATGATCAGTAAGTTCCTGCGTAATGATCTGTAAGTTTCTGCGTAATGATCAGTAAGTTTCTGCGTAATGTAGTTCCTGCGTAATGATCAGTAAGTTTTGCATAACGATCAGTAAGTTTCTGCGTAATATTCAGTAAGTTCCTGCGTAATGATCAGTAAGTTTCTGCGGAATGATCAACAAGTTCCTGCGTAATGATCAGTAAGTTCCTGCGTAATGATCAGTAAGTTTTGCATAACGATCAGTAAGTTTCTGCGTAATGATCAGTAAGTTCCTGCGTAATGATCAGTAATACCGCGTACACACGAGCGGACTTTACTGCAGACTTTGTCCGGCAGGCTTTTCGACGGACTTTACGAAATAACGGACTTACCTACTCACGATCAACCAAAGTCCGACGGATTCATACGTGATGACATACGACCGGACTAAAACAAGGAAGCCAGTAGCCAATAGCTGCCCTAGCGTCATTTTTTGTCCGTCGGACTAGCATACAGACGAGCGGACTTTTCGACCGGACTCGAGTCCGTCAGAAAGATTTGAAACATGTTTCATTTCTAGGTCCGTCGAACTTTTGGGGAAAAAAAGTCTGCTGGAGCCCACACACGATCGAATTGTCCGACGGACTCCAAGTATGCCAAAAAGTCCGGTCGTGTGTACGCGACATTAGTTCCTGCATAATGATCAGTAAGTTCCTGCGTAATGATCAGTAAGTTTCTGCGTAATGATCGGTAAGTTTCTGCGTAATGATCAGTAAGTTTCTGCGTAATGATCAGTAAGTTTCTGCGTAATGATCAGTAAGTTTCTGCGTAATGATCAGTAAGTTTCTGCGTAATGATCAGTAAGTTTCTGCGTAATGATCAGTAAGTTTCTATGTAATGATCAGTAAGGTACTGCGTAATGATCAGTAAGTTTCTATGTAATGATCAGTAAGTTTCTGCGTAATGATCAGTAAGTTTCTATGTAATGATCAGTAAGTTTCTGCGTAATGATCGGTAAGTTTCTGCGTAATGATCAATAAGTTTCTATGTAATGATCAGTAAGTTTCTATGTAATGATCAGTAAGTTTCTGCATAATGATCGGTAAGTTTCAGCATAATGATCAGTAAGTTTCTATGTAATGATCAGTAAGTTTCTATGTAATGATCAGTAAATTTCTGCGTAATGATCAGTAAGTTTCTGCATAATGATCAGTAAGTTTCTATGTAATGATCAGTAAGTTTCTGCGTAATGATCAGTAAGTTTCAGCATAATGATCAGTAAGTTTCTATGTAATGATCAGTAAGGTACTTGATGCGTAATGATGTGTATGAGTATAAATGCGTAAATTCTTCCCCCTTGTTTGGATGTTATTTACTTGTTTATGCATGTACATGTGTATAAATGTGTAAATACGTTTTATCTCATGTACTCAGACGCAGAGTTTTTGGCTCTGTGTTATGAATGTGAAGGCAGCTCATGCTTACACATCTGTGTGAATGACTCCATTGAAAACAATGCAGCTGCCTTTACATCCGTAATTAAAAAACACATGTATATGAATGAAGTCTTGGTTCAATTCCAATAGGCAGATGGAGAAAGCTGTCTACAGTCATGTGGCCGTCATCAGCTGAAAATAACTGTCACTTATCTGTAATAAGGATCCTTATCCTGCCCTGTTATCCCTGTCAGTTATCTAATGCGCAGCGAACCAAATAATTGATCTGTGATGATGAGTGAAGGATGTGGCGTTCTTAGGAAGGGGAAAACCTACGTAGGGTATAGGAGAATGAACCTTATGGGCACTTGAGTAACACTGACACAATGTCAGCAGATATCAGTTACATAGATAAGAAGTTATAGAACTCAGATATAATGGATGAAGGATGCAGAATTCAAGATCCATTCCAGGAGCCTCAGGTAATAAGTGATTATTAATTCTTCTATGACTGTCACTTTTCCTGCCTCCAGACCCTGGCTAGGGCTATGGTAAGTCCCTTGTATATAGATAGCTCTATGGTAAGTCTTTTATGTATATATAGGGCTATAGTAAGTCTCTTATATAGAGATAGCGCTATGGTGCATCTCATATGTAAATATATATAGGACTATGGTAAGTGTCCCATACATATGTAGTGGTACCCCCCCCCCCCCCCCCCCCCAGGTGGTTGGTGATGATGATAAACGTTCTGCCAGTACACACAGGGCACAGTTCAAGCACACTTACACGAGGGGAATGTCTTTTTTTGTGATTTATTGCTACAAGCTTTAATAAAGGGGAAGGATGCAGAGTGGGGGATTCTCCGGGCTATAAAGGTACAATAAGAGGACGGCTCCCTGTGTTACAGGAACCTTCCTCTATATATGTAGCACCCTGATGTTTAGGCAGGGTTGCTCCTAAATGTACCTGCCAGGTATAGCTACCTTGGCCTATTGTTAGGGATCAATTGATTTCACTCTAATGCCCCGTACACACGATCGGACTTTCCGCCAACAAAACCGTGGATTTTTTTTCCGAAGGATGTTGGCTCAAACTTGTCTTGCATACACACGGTCACACAAATGTTGGCCAAAAATTCAGAACGTGAGAACGCGGTGACGTACAAGACGTATGACGAGCTGAGAAAAAGAAAGGTCAATAGCCAGTGCGGCTCTTCTGCTTGATTCAAAGCATGCTTGAGCTTTTGTGCGACAGACTTGTGTACACACAATCGGACTTTCCGACAAGTTTTGTTGGCGGAAAATTTGAGAACCTGCTCTCAAACATTTGTGTGCGGAAATTCCGACAGCAAATATTTGATGGAGCATACACACGGTCGGACTTTCCGACAACAGGCTCACATCAAACATTTCCCGTCGGAAATTCCGACTGTGTGTACGCAGCATAAGTCTGTAATTGGTGCACTTCTCTCTTTCGCCGCTAGGTGGCCGGCAGTGTTAATTTCGTCGACTAAAACATTTTAGTCGACTAAATGAATATTATTTTAGTCTACTAAAATACGACTAAAACTAAAACAACTGAGATGACTAAAATACGACTAAAACTAAAATGACATTTTAGTCAAACAACTAAAATGGGACTAAAACTGAAATGCTATTTTAGTCAAAAGACTAATGCCCCGTACACACGGTCGGACATTGATTGGACACTCCGACAACAAAATATATGGATTTTTTCTTACGGATGTTGGCTCAAACTCGTCTTGCATACACACGGTCGCACAAAGTTGTCAGAAAATCCGATCGTTCTGAACGCGGTGACGTAAAACACGTACGTCGGGACTATAAACGGGGCAGTAGCCAATAGCTTTCATCTCTTAATTTATTCTGAGCATGCGTGGCACTTTGTGCGTCGGAATTGTGTACACACGATCGGAATTTCCGACAACGAATTTTGTTGTCGGAAAATTTTATAGCCTGCTCTCAAACTTTGTGTGTCGGAAATTCTATTGGAAAATGTGTGATGGAGCCCACACACACGATCGGAATTTCCGACAACAAGCTCCTATCACACATTTTCCATCGGAAAATCCTAATCGTGTGTACGGGGCATAAAACTAAAACTAAATTGAAATTTGACTTCAAAATTAACACTGGTCTGTAGTGCATGTTCATACCTCAATGCCATAATAAATAACATATTAGATTTTTCACTCCAGCAGTATATAATGAGTTTGGAAATTGTAAAGGAATGTTAACTAATGCATTACAATTTAATGTAACCCATTCGATTTTAGACGACTAAAATGTACTGGAGATTTTAGTCGACTAAAACGTAGGACATTTTAGTCGACTAAAATGTACTGGAGATTTAGTCGACTAAATACGACTAAAACTAAAACAATTGCAGAAAACTAAAATGGGACGAAAACTAAAATGCCATTTTAGTCCTAAGACTAAAACTAAATCAAAATTTGCTGCCAAAATTAACACTGGTGGCCGGGTACCTGATGCCATTAGATACGGGAAGGGCACTGCAAGGTCAGGTTATGGGTATGTGGGGTATCCCAGGCAATGGGCAGGGGTTTTCTTAAATCCCTTGGCCTGCTGGGAGAACCTATATATTTGGGTGGAGTCAGGTGATCAGCGTTCTATGCCAGCAGTCTGGGTGGACGTGTGTTGTATTGCCCGGGCTTCTAGGCCGGAAATTAGGCCTATTCCAGGCACATCTGGCCGATAGGCTGTCTGAGGGCCTATCCAGAAGCAAGAGAGCAGCGCAGGGTTGGGATTGGGGCTTGCAGTCCAACCAGAAGTGACGGTTCTGCCGGCCGGAGAACCTATCGTGGTCGGAGGTAGAGGGGAAGCTGTCACCAGTAAGGAACCATCCGCCTTATTACCAGGGACCACAGAGAGTAACTGAAGCAAGTACCTGAGCAGTATTCTCACCAAACGGGGATGGTGAAGAATCGGGAAACTTCAGTGGGTATCAAACCAGAGACCCAGCAAGCGGAGGTGACGCTTAAAGAGCAGCCTTGTGTGTCAAGCCAGGGACCAAGCAGGCCATTGGGGTGAAGCTTGAGACGTATCTTGAGTGCCAAGCTAGGGAACCAGCAGAGGGGCGGAGGTGATGCTTGAGGAAGATATCACCGTGAAGATTGGAAAAGCTCAAGGGATTCAGTGGCAGTGAATCATCTAGTCTAGTGAGAGACCGGGAGCTCAGTGGGCTGAAGAACTACAAGAAGTGATTGTAGTGGAAGTGAAGGAACTGTTACGCTTCGTGTTAGGAACTGTTAAATCACGCCCCAGATGACGTCTATTCAGACAAAACGCGTAGGATCGAGTGCTGTTATCACTACTGCGCCTTTTTATGTTCGATAAGCTTTTGATCGCTTCTTCAAATGTGAGTGTTCAATTTTTTTACTTTTTTAATAAATATTCCTCCTAAACGATATCACACTATGTGGACTTTGTTTTATTTCTTGGTTTCCACGTGTGGATATGAGAAACCTCCTTGGTCATCTCTTCGTCTGATATCCTATTGCCCGTTCATGAGAATAACTTGCTGACCAGTGCCGTTCATAAGTTCTAATGTGATCGTGCCTATCCGGATTGCTGAGAGTTTCATATCACATATAGTGTTCATCACTACAAGCCTGGTTGACTTAGGTGGTATATGCCTCTCTAAGTCCACTAGTTCTGGTAAGCTTTCACGCAATTGGTGGTGGTTCCCTCACAAGATTCCTGTTTACTTCTTGTTTCAACATGTTTAATTTGAGGATTTTTTAGAAATCTTTTGAAAATTTATAAACTGTTGCTCCATTTTTTGATGCCAATCAATATTCACGTAGTGGACTTTACAATTATTTTCAATTTTTTGTCAGTTCATTGATGTTTGATGTTTGATGTTCATTATTTCACTTGGTGGATTTTATGCCACAATTTGTTAGTATTGTTGATATTTAATATCACTCTATAAAAAATGTAGCGCATAGAGAAACAAAGAATAATGATAAAATGTAGTCACAAACACCACAGGTCTATCGACCGGGTGTGGTGAATACAACAAATGCTATTGAGGAGTCCATGTGTCATAAGAAATAACAAAAGTCTCCAAATATGCACATAAAAAAAGTCACTGGCAGTGAAGAATGTTCCAAATGTGGACAGAAGACTGGGTAAGTCGGTACATGGAAAACTCATCACCCAACAACGGCATCAAATCAGGGAATGGTAGGCATAAACTCTTACCGGATCCAGTGGACTCCCCTGTCTGCGACATGGAGTCATGAAGACATTGTGCCACCCAGGGCGTGACAAAAAATTGAAAATAAATGTAAAGTCCACTACATGGACACTGTATGTAGCTGCTTTTTTCACCAGTTAGCGCAGTGTTTTTTTGATATTTTCACTCTATTTAATATCACTGTTTACACCTAATAATTTTAAGCGCAGCATTTTTCTATTTTTTGGTATTTGTGCTGTTTGTCTTCGGCTGTGCTGGCTGCTTTTTATTATACAACACAGCGCGGTATATGTTTTTGATTTTTATTTGGAGAAACTGTTAAAGACTGTTGCCAAAAGACACAGAATTCCTACACATGCAGATGTGGCGTCTTGCTGGATGCCTTTCCCTCCATGGCTGTCCTCCTGTCAAAGTCTCGGAGTCTGCCAATTGAACTTGCAACTACCTAAGGGTGTCCTGGCCCTAACCCTCTTTCCCAAAGTACTGTTAAGAGAAATAAAATCTCTTTTGCATTCAAGAAGTGTCTGGAGCCCAATCAATCCACCTTGCATTACACCCACTATTCCATGAAACCCACCATATACAGAAGGATGTCAGCTATCTCTGGCCCTGGAGGTTCTCATTAGATCGAAGGAGGCCTGGGACCTTGCTACATATACATTTCCCTTTGAAGTGACTAAGGGAAAGGCCAGAGGTACGGACCCAGGGCCACTGATAAGACAGTACAACCCTCCTGTACTCGGCCTGGGCACCATCAGTTCAAAAGTGGGGCCCTGGCACCTGCTAAACAGGAGGGCTGGTTGTACTGTCTTATTGCAGACACCAATCTTCTTCGGCCTTCCCCTGCAGCGTGGCCAGCTTCTCCTCTTCTTCCTGCCTCTGGCTGCACTGCAGGGGGTATAAAACATAGTGCACATATGTAATAAACCCTTAAAGGGAAATGATGAACCAAATATAACAATAAAAGATGTGCAAATAATACAAAAAACCCCAGATGATATCTTATGAGACGAAACGCATTGGGACGCTCTGCTGAAGTCACTGATTTCTATTCCAAGCGCTTTTTTATTTACTAAAATGTGAGTTTATTTACTCTTTTTTTTAAAATAAATATCTTCCAATTTTAAACGGAATTACACTATGTGCTTATCTTCTTTCTGTAAATTTATTACATTGGACAAACCATCCATCTGGTTTCCTGTCTAATACCTACCCCATTGAGGTTCACCACTGGAGTTGGTCTTCCGGCTCGAGGTCGTGTCTGCTGAGTCATTTTCTCATGGGTGTGTTGCCCAATAAGCCTGATTGACCCATTAGGTGTATACCTACTTGGGTTCAAACTCTCCGGTAAGCCTTTTGACTCTCTGGTAGTGGATCACATATAAGCAAGTTTGGGCACGTTTTGTTGTTCTATACCATATCGACTTTTCAACCACTTCGAATCAGGTTTTGGATATCTCTATCCTCATATAGTTTGGCTCACCTTCACTGTTTGTTCTAAGTATTCGTGATTTGTTTTCTTTGGACATTATTTTTTGGACATTATTTACAGTGGAACCTCGTATTACGAGCATAATCCGTTCCAGGAGTATGCTCGTAATCCAAGGTACTCGCATATCAAAGCGAGTTTCCCCATTGAAGTCAATGGAAACGAAAATAATTAGTTCCGCATTGACTTCAATGGCATACAATGCTGCATGCGCCCAGAGGTGGGGGGGCGCCGGAGAGCCTCGGAAACGGCCGGAAAGGCCCGAGGACACCTCGGCTGACCTCGGCAAACCTTGGAAAGACTCCGTTCCCAAGGTTTGCCGAGGTCAGCCGAGCTGTCCTCGGGCCTTTCCGTGCATTTCTGATCGGCGTCGCTCAGCTCCGGTGTCCCCCCACCTCAGGCCAAACGTGGTACTGCAATAGTTTTGACCTGAATCATGCTCGTTTTGCAAGACAAGACTCGCAAGACGAGTTACGATTTTTAAAAATGCAGTGCTCGTATTGCGAAATGCTTGTTAACCTCGTTACTTGCAATCCGAGGTTCCACTGTATTTACTTTTTTGTATTATTTGCACATCTTTTATTGTTATATTTGGTTCACCATTTCCCTTTAAGGGTTTATTAAATATGCACACTGTGTTTTATACATATATGTACACTGTGATTTATATATATTTATTCTCAGTTCATTCTGAGATTATTCATTAGCGCTGCACTTATCCTCTATATGTTTTCTAAATTTTGCAATTGATCTATTGCTGTGCTGGCTGCTTTTAGACAACCATTGTAGACAGCGCGGTATATTTGTTTTATTTTTTGCACTGCAGGGGGATTGGTTCTAGCCCATGCACCCCTTCCATCTGCTGTCTGGGCCCCCCGTGTGCCCCTTTCCTAAGCAGCACTGGCGGCTTCCCTCCTCTCCTCGCCCAGCTGCTGCGGGCACAAAGGGGGATGTTTCCGGGTGGAGAGTGGGGGAAGGCCAGGTAAATATGTCTTTTACTGGCCACTTCCATTCCTGAATTAACACAGTGAGCGATCAGCAACAATCACTCCTGTTTCCATCCATCACTGAAGCATAGTAAACTGTATTTACTATGTTTCCGTTTGTGAATGAGCAGGAAGCCTCAGAGTGTTTCCCATTCATTCATCTGTGCAGCTGAGGCTGCAGAGAAAGGGACTGATAAATCAGATGTCCTCAGTCACTTTCCGGGGGCCCTGTCAGGTAGGCTGTATGCGGCCCCGTGTTTTCTAACAGCATCCCTGTACGGATCCCATGAAAGAAGAACTACTTGGCTCAGACATTCCAATAGAACCCAGTCACCAGGATCTTGTGGAACAGTAAGTGCTCACAAGGCCAGGGAACAGCCCATTCAGCTTCCTCCTGGTGCCTTCTAGTAAGGTTCTGCAGACTGGATCTCTCAGGTGAAAATTAGGGTGTTAAAGATTACCTTAGATGGGGCCTCGATGAGCAGCAACTGGACTTGGTAGGACTTGGTAGCCACCCTGAACCCAAACTGGTGGAATCCCTTCTACAGGAGGACCCCGCTACGCTACACACTATTTATCAGCCCCTCCAGCCACCTACTGGACCACCCCTCTCAGGGATTGACTGGTACTCAATAAATATTGACCTACATATGTTCCAGAAGCCTACAGAATGCAGGGGTGAAAAGTCAAACATGCAGCCTGTGAAACCAAGAGCAGCCCAAAGAAATTAACCACTGCTCCATTGTGAGTCACACACAAAAAATATTACCTAATATCCAAGCAGCCTTTGCAGGAGGGTGCTACTTATATATATAGCACTATGGCAGGTCCCTTATATATAGATAGCACTATGGTGAGTCTCCTATGTGTATACATAGGGCTATGTAAGTTCTATATATAAATAATGCTATATTAAGTCCCTTATATATTGATTTCTTTATAGTATATCTTCTGTGAATATATAGCGCCATAGTAAGTCTAATATGTGTGTGTGTGTGTGTGTGTGTATATATATATATATATATATATATATATAGTGGGGACGGAAAGTATTCAGACCCCCTTAAATTTTTCACTCTGTTATATTGCAGCCATTTGCTAAAATCATTTAAGTTCATTTTTTCCTCATTAATGTACACACAGCACCCCATATTGACAGAAAAACACAGAATTGTTGACATTTTTGCAGATTTATTAAAAAAGAAAAACTGAAATATCACATGGTACTAAGTATTCAGACCCTTTGCTCAGTATTTAGTAGAAGCACCCTTTTGATCTAATACAGCCATGAGTCTTATTGGGAAAGATGCAACACGTTTTTCACATCTGGATTTGGGGATCCTCTGCCTTTCTTTTTTTCCTTTTTTTCTTTTTTAATAAATCTGCAAAAATGTCAACAATTCTGTGTTTTTCTGTCAATATGGGGTGCTGTGTGTACATTAATGAGGAAAAAATGAACTTAAATGATTTTAGCAAATGGCTGCAATATAACAAAGAGTAAAACATTCAAGGGGGTCTGAATACTTTCCATCCCCACTGTATATATATATATATATATATATTTTTGTTTTTTCTTTTTGTTTTTGTATTTACTCATGAATGCAACATTTCCCTGCGTTTTTATAGGTATTTCAAATATTCTATATACATTCTCTATAATGAGAATGAAGAGAATGAGAGATTCGACACCTGTTGCTTATCCTTGTTTTAATGGCATGTTATAGATAAATATATGCATATATAGATGTTAAATGGTATGCGATTTGAACTAATTAGCCATATTGATTCCATATGTGAAGTACTTCACTTAACCTGTATTTAAATGAATGATTGGATTGAAACCCTCAGATGTGCTTCAATGGATCTTAGGAAGGGCGTAAGCTGACTAGCCCGAGACGTAATCCATCCATCCATCCATATCTGAATCTACCTGTGTCTGAAACTGTGTAGGCATTTCGTGCCTGTGTTTTTGGATTATACTTGCTTTGTAAATCCCTACTGAACAATTTGAGAAATAAAGCAAAGAAATTTTTAAGTGCAGCAACCCCTTGGACTCTTTTTCTATATACAAGGTCGGTGGGAAGACCTGATTGCTGGCACTAAATCGTAAGCAGAGTGCGGTTCTCCTCCACAAGTGAATATATATATATATATATATATATATATATATATATATATATACCGTATATAGTATATGTCCCTTGTGTGTATATTTAGAAAGCATTATGCTAAGTCTATTATGTATATATACAGTATCTCTAGTATACCTACAGTATATCCCTTATGAATATATAGGGCTATGGTAAGTCTCCTATGTATCTCTAGTATATGTCCCTTAAGTATATATCAAGCTCACTGATGGTGTTATCAAACCTGCACCTGATCTCCCAGCCTAATGGGGCACTTGGATGATTATTAAAGTGTTCATACAACTTATTTTTATTACTCACAAGCAATTTTCTAACTTGGTGAAAGATCTTTTTAGAACTAGGCCCATCCTTTCCTGTCCTAACAGAAAGAAGTCCTGAATCACAAACATGTCATCATGGGGTGACTCTGCAGCCTGTTCACCCACATGGAGGTCTGTCCTTGTCTGTCATCCTCAGGGGCACGGCCAACCTAAAATCTCACCTAAGATTTGACCTCTAATGGTTCACCTACCACCTCAAGGGAATGGAGGGCATCAGAATATCCTAAGGGGCTGTCCTGCTGTCCAGAACAAGTGATGACATCCACATGTCGCCCAAGTTTTTGAGATGGGAACTAGGGGCACCTAATAGCAAAGTATGTACCATAGGACACACACCCCTGCCATGTCCTTTAAATGAGAAATATACAAAAAAAAAATGATTAGTTAAACTCACAAGTGTTTTTTTTTTCATCACTACTATTCCTTTACATTGGCTTTTGAAATTTACAAATGAAGCAATTTAGAAATTTTATGAAAAGTTTAGCACTGAGAAATACTTTTTGAAAGATAAAAGGTGCATTTTATATACAACTATGTAGATCAGAGTAAAATGAGGGACAAATGAGGAGGAAAGAGGGACAGAGGGACTTTGGTCCAAATCAGGGACAGTCCCTCGAAATCAGGGAGCTTCATCAACTGCAACATCAACCTACAGATGGGTGCCATGATAAAAGGTCAGAAGTATCAAGGAGCCACCAGGGTCTCTTCCTTTACTCTATTATCTAAAAAATCTAGCAGGCATGGCGGGAACCCCTCATAACGGGAACAGCAGGCTTGTACATTGGGGAACCCAGTGCACGAATGGTGGGAACCTTTCATAAAGGGCACAAAGGGTTGTGCAGGCCTGGGAACTCAGTGCAGAGATGGTGGGAACCCCTCATAATGGGCACAAGGGTGTGCAGGCCTGGGAACTCAGTGCAGAGATGGTGGGAACCCCTCATAATGGGCACAAGGGTGTGCAGGCCTGGGAACTCAGTGCAGGGATGGTGGGAACCCCTCATAATGGGCACAAGGGTGTGCAGGCCTGGGAACTCAGCACAGGGATGGTGGGAACCCTTCATAATGGGAACAAAGGGTGTGCAGACCTGGGAACTCAGCACAGGGATGGTGGGAACCCGTCATAATGGGAAAAAAGGGTGTGCAGACCTGGGAACTCAGCACAGGGATGGTGGGAACCCTTCATAATGGGAACAAAGGGTGTGCAGGCCTGGGAACTCAGCACAGGGATGGTGGGAACCCTTCATAATGGGAACAAAGGGTGTGCAGGCCTGGGAACTCAGCACAGGGATGGTGGGAACCCTTCATAATGGGAACAAAGGGTGTGCAGACCTGGGAACTCAGTGCAGGGATGGTGGGAACCCCTCATAATGGGCACAAGGGTGTGCAGGCCTGGGAACTCAGCACAGGGATGGTGGGAACCCTTCATAATGGGAACAAAGGGTGTGCAGACCTGGGAACTCAGCACAGGGATGGTGGGAACCCGTCATAATGGGAAAAAAGGGTGTGCAGACCTGGGAACTCAGCACAGGGATGGTGGGAACCCTTCATAATGGGAACAAAGGGTGTGCAGGCCTGGGAACTCAGCACAGGGATGGTGGGAACCCTTCATAATGGGAACAAAGGGTGTGCAGACCTGGGAACTCAGTGCAGGGATGGTGGGAACCCCTCATAATGGGCACAAGGGTGTGCAGGCCTGGGAACTCAGCACAGGGATGGTGGGAACCCTTCATAATGGGAACAAAGGGTGTGCAGGCCTGGGAACTCAGCACAGGGATGGTGGGAACCCTTCATAATGGGAACAAAGGGTGTGCAGGCCTGGGAACTCAGCACAGGGATGGTGGGAACCCTTCATAATGGGAACAAAGGGTGTGCAGACCTGGGAACTCAGTGCAGGGATGGTGGGAACCCCTCATAATGGGCACAAGGGTGTGCAGGCCTGGGAACTCAGCACAGGGATGGTGGGAACCCTTCATAATGGGAACAAAGGGTGTGCAGACCTGGGAACTCAGCACAGGGATGGTGGGAACCCTTCATAATGGGAACAAAGGGTGTGCAGACCTGGGAACTCAGCACAGGATTGGTGGGAACCCGTCATAATGGGAACAAAGGGTGTGCAGGCCTGGGAACTCAGCACAGGGATGGTGGGAACCCTTCATAATGGGAACAAAGGGTGTGCAGGCCTGGGAACTCAGCACAGGGATGGTGGGAACCCTTCATAATGGGAACAAAGGGTGTGCAGACCTGGGAACTCAGTGCAGAGATGGTGGGAACCCCTCATAATGGGCACAAGGGTGTGCAGGCCTGGGAACTCAGTGCAGAGATGGTGGGAACCCCTCATAATGGGCACAAGGGTGTGCAGGCCTGGGAACTCAATGCAGAGATGGTGGGAACCCCTCATAATGGGCACAGAAGGTGTACAGACCTGGGAACTCAGCACAGGGATGGTGGGAACCCTTCATAATGGGAACAAAGGGTGTGCAGACCTGGGAACTCAGCACAGGGATGGTGGGAACCCTTCATAATAGGAACAAAGAGTGTGCAGACCTGGGAACTCAGTGCAGAGATGGTGGGAACCCCTTGTAATGGACATAGCAGGTGTGTAGAACCAGGAACTCAACACAGGGTTATAAAGAACCCCTCATAATGGACACAACAGATGTACAGACCTTGGAACTCAGCACAGGGATGTTGGGAAACATCTCATAATGGACACAACAGGCATGCAGAACTGAGAATTCAGTGCAGAGATGGTGGGAACCCTTCATAATGGCCACAGAGTGTGTGCAGACCTAAGAACTCAGTGCAGAGATAGTGGAAAGCCCTCAAAATGGGCACAAAAGGTGTGTAGACCCAGGAACTCAACACAGGGAGGATGGGAAACTCTCGCAATGGGCACTGCATGTGTACGGATATGGGACCTCGGTACAGAGATGGTGGCAATCCCTCATAACGGGAACAGAGGGTTTGCAGACCTGGGAACTCAGTGCAGGGAAGATGGGAACCCCTCATAATGGGCACTGCAGGTGTACAGACCCATGAACTCAGCACAGGTACAGTGGAAGCCCCTCATAACGGGTATAGAAGGTTTTACAGACCCTGGAACTCAGCACAGGGATGGTGGGAAGCTCTCATAATGGGCAAAACAGGTGTTCATCCCTGGGGACTCGGCTCTGGAATAGTGGGAACCTCCTTTTAATAGGAGCAGCCGGTGTACAGACCCAGGAACTCACAACAGAGATGGCGGGAACAGTAGGTGTGCAGAGCCGGGAGCCCAGAACAGGGATGGTGGGAACCCCTTACAATGGGCACAGCAGGAATTTAGCACAGCGGTCTCACAAGTATAGTCCTCAGCATCCAGAAAACACTGGATTCTCAGTTCGGAGTGGACCAGCCCTTTTATTGTCTTTGCCCATCATAACACTGGCTCTGCCAAAGTCTCTTATTCCCTTTTACCAGAATCTGTTGGCTGCTTCCGGATAAATCCAATTAGAAGAATACAGCAGGCAGAAGACAAAGTGCCAAAATTCCAATAATAGAGAATTAAATGATTAAAGTCGCCGCTAGACGTTTTCTGGCTCTCAGATCTCCCCGGGGACATAGGATCAGTGAAGTCAGTATATCTCCAACCCCTCTTTGCCAGACTGAATAGTGCCAGAAGATATTAAACCAGAACTCTGGGCAGATATAAAATGACTGCACTCTTATGATCGTAAAATACAATTGGTTGTTATTGCTCGTATCTCTGTTTCCAACATGTGATCTCATAATCTGACCAAAAGAAACGTCTTCATGAATAAAGCATCTTAGTGATGCAGATCAATGGAAATCAATCAATAAGATTCTTCCCTGGCCTATCAAGTGAATTCGATCAAATCAAAATGTAATCTAAATTGATCGGAAGGGAAGTTTTGACGATTCAATTGATTTTGGATTGAAACGTTTTGATCAAATTGCACATCGATCAGATCAGATAAAAAAAAAAATCCAGATGTGTGTGACCACCATAAGTACCTGAATTATATCTAGTATCAATATTCAATAATCATTATTGCAGGGCTCACACTGGGGGAACTATAAGCAGCACAAGCAGCCGTTGTGCTGAAGTGCAAGGAGCATGCTGATAAGAGGAGAGAGCGGAGTGACAGAGAGGTGAGCTCATTAGTCTGTTGCTTTTCCTTGCACTGTCCAATGACAGGCTGGGGGAGGGACAAGACCTGTAAGTGTTACTGAACTACAGCAGTGGAAAATCAGGTCTCCTACCCTGTGCTGTGTGGCAGAGCTGTGTAAATCTCAGGACTGGATGTACAGAAATAAAAATTAGTTTGGAGTTAAAACAGCTCCCCTATACGTATTTTATATGTCAATTTAGGCAGATGTTCGGTATTACATTTAATCATCTTTGATTGCAGTATACAGCTGACTGCAAACTTTACATTGTGATTGTAAAATCTGCAATAGATCCACCAACAACCACCTGATTGGATATATTGGATTGTTTCATGAGGCCCTCACTGTACATAGCTGATGAAAAAAGTAAAGGTGCAACCAGATTGTATCATGTATGGCCAGATTTAGGAGTCTGTGAGGATAGTGGGGTGGGGCGAGATGGGAATAGATCTCTGTGCTCAGTATTGTGCTGGGAAAAATGGGAACAGGCCAGTGACACCAGTGACCAGTGACCCCAGCAAACTTCAGACCGCTGCAAGGTCCTTCAGTCTAAGTGGACATAAAGTTTCCACCATATACATTGCACATGGAGGGACTTCCCTGGGGATTCTTATGTATTCATTTATTATTCTCAGCGGCTGATCTACATATAGCAAAGAGACTGCAGGTCAAGAAGTGAGATTGTTCTCCAGGGAGCAAGAAGGACGCAGAGAGCAGCTGTCACAGATCTCAGCTAGGAAGTATGAACTAAGATTGGATGAGGATGGGTGACTCTGGGTTGCATTAAATGTATATTATTTTAACGATTGTATACTTTTAAATGGTCATTCTGCAGTGAGATCCAAAGAGGAGCAAAAGTGGGAGGAAGCCACTATGTGAGTTCAGTCCCCTCCTTGGGGAGTCTAAACAATCCGTGAAGATTTTTACCGTATGTGTTTTCATTGAAAAGGGAAAGTCCCACTCTGTATCACTTACCCTGCCCAACCACAGCATTGCACAACCTGAGCCTTGTGTGCTCTGTGTGTGCTGATTCCATGTGGGACGGGCCCAGATCCCAGCGCGAACATGCATCTTAAAGAGAACTCCAGCTTGGTGAGCAAATTATATAACATAAGAAATGTTGCAGTGGTCATTCCATAAAGCCTAAAACCCTGTGTCATACCCTCCGCACTTCTCTCCTGAACATACTGCCCCCTGTCATACCCTCTACACTCCTCTCCTGTACATACTGCCCCCTGTCATACCCTCCGCACTTCTCTCCTATACATACTGCCCCCTGTCATACCCTCTACACTCCTCTTCTAGAAATACTGCCCCCTGTCATACCCTCCGCACTTCTCTCCTATACATACTGCCCCCTGTCATACCCTCCGCACTCCTCTTCTGTACATACTGCCCCCTGTCATACTCTCCGCACTCCTCTTCTGTACATACTGCCCCCTGTCCTACCCTCCGCACTCCTCTTCTGTACATACTGCTCCCTGTCATACCCTCCGCACTCCTCTTCTGTACATACTTCCCCCCTGTCATACCCTCCGCACTTCTCTCCTATACATACTGCCCCCTGTCATACTCTCCGCACTCCTCTTCTGTACATACTGCCCCCTGTCCTACCCTCCGCACTCCTCTTCTGTACATACTGCCCCCTGTCATAACCTCCACACTCCTCTTCTGTACATACTTCCCCCCTGTCATACCCTCCGCACTTCTCTCCTATACATACTGCCCCCTGTCATACTCTCCGCACTCCTCTTCTGTACATACTGCCCCCTGTCCTACCCTCCGCACTCCTCTTCTGTACATACTGCCCCCTGTCATAACCTCCACACTCCTCTTCTGTACATACTTCCCCCCTGTCATACCCTCCGCACTTCTCTCCTATACATACTGCCCCCTGTCATACCCTCCGCACTCCTCTTCTGTACATACTGCCCCCTGTCATACCCTCCGCACTCCTCTTCTGTACACACTGCCCCCTGTCATACCCTCCGCACTCCTCTCCTGTACATACTGCACCCCTGTCATACCCTCCGCACTCCTCTTCTGTACATACTGCCTCCTGTCATACCCTCCGCACTCCTCTTCTGTACATACTGCCCCCTGTCATACCCTCCGCACTCCTCTTCTGTACATACTGCCCCCTGTCATACCCTCCGCACTCCTCTTCTGTACATACTGCTCCCTGTCATACCCTCCGCACTCCTCTCCTGTACATACTGCCCCCTGTCATACCCTCCGCACTCCTCTCCTGTACATACTGCACCCTGTCATACCCTCCGCACTCCTCTTCTGTATATACTGCCCCCTGTCACACCCTCCGCACTTCTTTCCTGTACATACTGCCCCCTGTCCTACCCTCCACACTCCTCTTCTGTACATACTGCCCATAGTCATACCCTCCGCACTCCTCTTCTGTACATACTGCCCCCTGTCATACCCTCCGCACTCCTCAAATGTATATACTGCCCCCTGTCCTACCCTCCACACTCCTCTTCTGTACATACTGCCCATAGTCATACCCTCCGCACTCCTCTCCTGTACATACTGCCCCCTGTCATACCCTCCACACTCCTCTCCTGTACATACTGCCCCCCTGTCTTACCCTCCGCACTCCTCTCCTGTACATACTGCCCCCCTGTCCTACCCTCCACACTCCTCTCCTGTACATACTGCCCCCTGTCCTACCCTCCACACTCCTCTCCTGTACATACTGCCCCCCTGTCATACCCTCCACACTCCTCTCCTGTACATACTGCCCCCTGTCCTACCCTCCACACTCATCTCCTGTACATACTGCCTCCCCGTCTTACCCTCCACACTCGTCTCCTGTACATACTGCCCCCTGTCATACCTTCCACACTTCTCTTCTGTACATACTGTCCCCTGTCATACCCTCCACACTCCTCTCCTGTATATACTGCCCCTGTCGTACCATCTATGTTCCTCTTCAGTACATACTGCCATCTGTCATACCCTCTGCACGCCTCTCCTTTACATACTGCCCCCTGTCATACCCTTCACACTTCTCTCCTGTTAATGTACATACTGCCCCCTGTCATACCCTCCACACTCCTCTCCTGTACATACTGCCCCCCTGCCATATACTCCACACTCCTCTCCTGTACATACTGCCCCCTGTCATACCTTTCACACTCTTCTTCTGTACATACTGTCCCCTGTCATTCCCCCCACACTCCTCTCCTGTATATACTGCCCCCTGTCCTACCCTTCACACTCCTCTCCTGTACATACTGCCCCCTGTCATACCCTCCACACTTCTCTCCTGTACATACTTCCCCCTGTCATAACCTCCGCACTCCTTTTCTGTACATACTGCCCCCTGTCCTACCCTTCACACTCCTCTCCTGTACATACTGCCCCCTGTCATACCCTCCACACTCCTCTCCTGTACATACTGCCCCCTGTCTTACCCTTCACACTCCTCTCCTATACACACTGCCCCCTGTCATACCTTCCACACTCCTCTCCTGTACAGACTGCCCCCTATCAAAACCTCCATACTCCTCTCCTGTACATACTGCCCCCTGTCATACCTTCCACACTTCTCTTCTGTACATACTGCCCCCTGTCACACCTTCCACACTTCTCTCCTGTACATACTACCCACTGTCATACCCTTCACACTCCTCTCCTGTACATACTGCCCCTTGTCATACCTTCCACAGTCCTCTCCTGTACATACTGCCCACTGTCATACCCTCCACACTCCTCTCCTATACATACTGCCCACTGTCATACCCTCCACACTCCTCTTCTGTACATACTGCCCACTGTCATAACCTCCATACTCCTCTCCTGTGCATACTGTCCGTCATACCTTCCACACTCCTCTCCTGCACATACTACCCCCTTCCATATTCTCCACACTCCTCTCCTGTACATACTGCCCACTGTCATACCCTCCACATTCATCTCCTGTACATACTGCCCCCTGTCATACCCTCCACACTTCTCTCCTGTACATACTGCCCCCTGTCATACCCTCCACATTCATCTCCTGTACATACTGCCCCCTGTCATACCCTCCACACTTCTCTCCTGTACATACTGCCCCTGTCATACCCTCCACATTCATATCCTGTACATACTGCCCACTGTCATTCCCCTCACACTCCTCTCCTGTACATACTGCCCACCGTCATACCTTCCACACCCCTCTCCTGTACATACTGCCCCCCTGTCATACGATCCACACTTCTCTCCTGTACATACTGCCCCTGTCATACCCTCCACATTCATCTCCTGTACATACTGCCCACTGTCATTCCCCTCACACTCCTCTCCTGTACATACTGCCCCCCTGTCATACCTTCCACACTTCTCTCCTGTACATACTGCCACCTGTCATACCCTCCACACTTCTCTCCTGTACATACTGCCCCCTGTCATACCCTCCACACTCCTCTCCTGTACATACTGCCCCCTATCATACCCTCCACACTCCTCTCCTGCACATACTGCCCCCTGTCATACCCTCCACACTCCTCTCCTGCACATACTGCCCACTGTCATACCCTCCACACTCCTCTCCTGTACATACTGCCACCTGTCATACCCTCCACACTTCTCTCCCGTACATACTGCCCCCCTGTCATACCTTCCACACTTCTCTCCTGTACATACTGCCCCCCTGTCATACCCTCCACACTCCTCTCCTGCACATACTGCCCACTGTCATACCCTCCACACTCCTCTCCTATACATACTGCCCACTGTCATACCCTCCACACTCCTCTTCTGTACATACTGCCCACTGTCATAACCTCCATACTCCTCTCCTGTGCATACTGTCCCGTCATACCTTCCACACTCCTCTCCTGCACATACTGCCCCCTTCCATATTCTCCACACTCCTCTCCTGTACATACTGCCCACTGTCATACCCTCCACATTCATCTCCTGTACATACTGCCCCCTGTCATACCCTCCACACTTCTCTCCTGTACATACTGCCCCCTGTCATACCCTCCACATTCATCTCCTGTACATACTGCCCCCTGTCATACCCTCCACACTTCTCTCCTGTACATACTGCCCCTGTCATACCCTCCACATTCATATCCTGTACATACTGCCCACTGTCATTCCCCTCACACTCCTCTCCTGTACATACTGCCCCCTGTCATACCCTCCACACTCCTCTCCTGCACATACTGCCCCCTGTCATACCCTCCACACTCCTCTCCTGCACATACTGCCCACTGTCATACCCTCCACACTCCTCTCCTGTACATACTGCCACCTGTCATACCCTCCACACTTCTCTCCCATACATACTGCCCCCCTGTCATACCTTCCACACTTCTCTCCTGTACATACTGCCCCCCTGTCATACCCTCCACACTCCTCTCCTGCACATACTGCCCACTGTCATACCCTCCACACTCCTCTCCTGTACATACTGCCCACTGTCATACCCTCCACACTCCTCTCCTGTACATACTGCCCACTGTCATACCCTCCACACTCCTCTCCTGCACATACTGTCCCCTGTCATACCCTCCACACTCCTCTCCTGCACATACTGCCCACTGTCATACCCTCCACACTCATCTCCTGTACATACTGCCCACTGTCATACCCTCCACACTCAGCTCCTGTACATACTGCCCACTGTCATACCCTCCACACTCCTCTGCTGCACATACTGCCCACTGTCATACCCTCCACACTCCTCTCCTATACATACTGCCCACTGTCATACCCTCCACACTCCTCTCCTGCACATACTGTTCCCTGTCATACCCTCCACACTCCTCTCCTGCACATACTGCCCACTGTCATACCCTCCATACTCATCTCCTGTACATACTGCCCACTGTCATACCCTCCACACTCATCTCCTGTACATACTGCCCACTGTCATACCCTCCACACTCCTCTCCTGCACATACTGCCCACTGTCATACCCTCCACACTCCTCTCCTGTACATACTACCCACTGTCATACCCTCCACACTCCTCTCCTGTACATACTGCCCACTGTCATACCCTCCACACTCCTCTCCTGCACATACTGTCCCCTGTCATACCCTCCACACTCCTCTCCTGCACATACTACCCACTGTCATACCCTCCACACTCATCTCCTGTACATACTGCCCACTGTCATACCCTCCACACTCATCTCCTGTACATACTGCCCACTGTCATACCCTCCACACTCCTCTCCTGCACATACTGCCCACTGTCATACCCTCCACACTCATCTCCTGTACATACTGCCCACTGTCATACCCTCCACACTCCTCTGCTGCACATACTGCCCACTGTCATACCCTCCACACTCCTCTCCTGTACATACTGCCCACTGTCATACCCTCCACACTCCTCTCCTGCACATACTGTTCCCTGTCATACCCTCCACACTCCTCTCCTGCACATACTGCCCACTGTCATACCCTCCATACTCATCTCCTGTACATACTGCCCACTGTCATACCCTCCACACTCCTCTCCTGCACATACTGCCCACTGTCATACCCTCCACACTCCTCTCCTGTACATACTGCCCACTGTCATACCCTCCACACTCCTCTCCTGCACATACTGTCCCCTGTCATACCCTCCACACTCCTCTCCTGCACATACTGCCCACTGTCATACCCTCCACACTCATCTCCTGTACATACTGCCCACTGTCATACCCTCCACACTCCTCTCCTGTACATACTGCCCACTGTCATACCCTCCACACTCCTCTCCTGCACATACTGTCCCCTGTCATACCCTCCACACTCCTCTCCTGCACATACTGCCCACTGTCATACCCTCCACACTCATCTCCTGTACATACTGCCCACTGTCATACCCTCCACACTTCTCTCCTGTACATACTGCCCACTGTCATACTCTCCACACTCCTCTCCTGCACATACTGCCCACTGTCATACCCTCCACACTTCTCTCCTGTACATACTGCCCACTGTCATACCCTCCACACTCCTCTCCTGCACATACTGTCCCCTGTCATACCCTCCACACTCCTCTCCTGCACATACTGCCCACTGTCATACCCTCCACACTCATCTCCTGTACATACTGCCCACTGTCATACCCTCCACACTTCTCTCCTGTACATACTGCCCACTGTCATACCCTCCACACTCATCTCCTGTACATACTGCCCACTGTCATACCCTCCACACTTCTCTCCTGTACATACTGCCCACTGTCATACTCTCCACACTCATCTCCTGTACATACTGCCCACTGTCATACCCTCCACACTTCTCTCCTGTACATACTGCCCACTGTCATACCCTCCACACTCCTCTCCTGTACATACTGCTCACTGTCATACCCTCCACACTCCTCTCCTGCACATACTGTCCCCTGTCATACCCTCCACACTCCTCTCCTGCACATACTGCCCACTGTCATACCCTCCACACTCCTCTCCTGTACATACTGCACACTGTAATACCTTCCACACCCTTCTCCTGATTATTGTACTCTTTAATCTCAAGCTTTACCACAAAACTATACACATAGCTTCTACTTCTTGTTGATTTTTCTGTATATAAAATATTTCTTCGGAATGGTTTCTGATATCCTGACCCTTCTCTTGGACTGACAGTTTTTCTAGTTTCTTATAAAATGAGACTTCTCATCCATCTGACCTTCCTATAGGCAGCAATGGCTGAGAAAATGTGGACTTGTGTATATACGAGTCACATGTTCTCAGCCATTGCTGCCTATAGGAATATTGCTATAGGCAGCAATGCCTATATTGCTGCCTAACGTTTAATAGTCTGTCTGCATATTTGGAATGTATATATTACAAGTATGCAGACAGACCATTAAAGCCGCCAGCCACATTCGATGATTGATGGAGGTTTCATCACACCGATTTACGTATGTTCCCTGTACACAATCTCCATAAACTTTACTTTTGCAGGCACTGGTGTTGTGTGAATTCCCCAGTACACATGGTGGGGCATGGAAAAGCGAGGTCAGGCGCACAGATACAAAAAGGGACACATAATATACAGTATGCTGTATGTATAAATATCTCTAGCAGAAAAAACTAGGGGTTGCAGCATATTTAACCCTTCCCGCCGACCGTACGCAGATGTGCGTACTCGGCTTTCGAGGGTTATACCGGGATGATGCCCGCAGCTGCAGGCATCATCCCAGTACCGTTGTTTAGAACCGGCGATCGGCTATCCGAATATAACAACCGATGCGGCTAAAAGCCACTCGGCTGTTATACCGGAAGAGCGGGAGGGGACGTCCCCCCCTCCCGCCGCCTCTCGCCGCTCTTACCGGGCCTCCCGTGCGATCGGGAGGCCCGGTGTCCAATCGGCTGCCTTCTGCAGCTGGGGGCGGGCTGGAACGAAGCTGTGGGCGGCTTCGTTACAGCCTTCTCATTGTAAACGAGGAAGCGACGTCATGACGTCACTTCCCGTTTACTTGGCTGCCAATGGCGCCGGTTTTAAAAAATACACAGTATTCAGAATCGCCGTTTTCAGGGATCTGATACTTTGAAGTGCAAAGGAGGGATCGGGGGTCTTATAGACCCCCGATCCCTCCATAATGAGTACCTGTCACCACCTATTACTGTCACAAGGGATGTTTACATTCCTTGTGACAGCAATAAAAGTAAAAAAAAAAATTTTTTTTTAAAACACAATTTATAAGTTTAAAAAATAAATAAAATAAATAAAAAGAATAAAATTTTTTTTTTTTAAAGAGCCCCCTCCCCGTGAGCTCGAGCAGCGAAGAAAACGCATACGGAAGTCGCGCCCGCATTTGTAAACGGGTTTAAAATCACACATGTGAGGTATTGCCGCGATCGTCAGAGCGAGAGCAATAAGTCTAACCCTAGATCTCCTCTGTAACTCAAACCTGGTAACCGTAAAAAAAATTTAAAGCGTCGCCTATAGAAATTCATAGGTACCGTAGTTTGTCGCCATTCCACGAGTGCATGCAATTATAAAGCGTGACATATTTGGTATCTATTTACTCGGCGTAACATCATCTTTCACATTATACAAAAAAATTGGGGTAACTTTACTGTTTGGATTTTTTAAAATTCATGAAAGTGTCCCTTTTCCCAAAAATTCGCGTTCAAAACACCGATGCACAAATACAGTGTGATATAAAATATTGCAACAATCTCCATTTTATTCTTTGGATTCTCTGCTAAAAAAATATATATAATGTTTGGGGGTTCTAAGTAATTTTCTAGCAAAAAAAAACAGATTTTAACTTGTAAACACCAAATTTCAAAAATAGGCTTAGTCATGAAAGGGATAAAGTTTATATAAATGTCCATTAGAAGATAACGTTTTAGATTGGCTAGTTTCAGGCAACAAGCTCTTCGTAAGGCTAGGAAATACGGATACTATCTCGGCTGATGAAGGGTTTGTTGCCCAAAACTCTAACCAAACTGTATATTTTTTTGTCTATTGGTCATTTACATACATTTTATGTATACTGCAACCTCCAGTCTCTAAAATTTTGTTATATAATGAGCCTGGAAGGCAGGGCCCTGGTGGTGTGCATCAACTATGATAGTCGCAGGTGCTTCTACCCTTTGAATTTATAAATATCTCTATAAATAAATAAATGCTCATTATAACCAGTATATATTCTGTATATTGAATGCTATTTTTGTTACCTTTTTGTTAATTTTTATGAATTATAAGACATCAACAAACGTTCTTACATTAACCTTGAGGCTTGCTCCTTTGGCTCACAATTTATGCATATTGTTCCTAGCTGGCGCGAGGCCTCATTTTATAAATTCAACTAACAATGCAATGTATTGTTGTTCTTGTCTGCCTCGTGATCACTTTTCACCATTCGGTTCCCACTGTAAAAGGAATACAGAAATGGGAATCTGCACAAACTTCCAGTATAAAACCATTATTCAATTATATCATTATAACGAGACCTCCACGCGACAATCCAATCCTTCCGGTATGATTGTTTTCAGTCTGGTCTTTTGTAGATTGCATTGTGCTGAGTGAATTAAATATTGACCAGATATATATACCCTGGACACTATATTACCAAAAGTATTGGGACACCTGCATTTACACGCACAGGAACTTGTGAACTAATGGCATCCCAGTCATAGTCCGAAGGGTTCAATATTGAGTTGGCCCACCCTTTATAGCTATAGCAGCTTCAACTCTTCTGGGTAGGCCATCCACAAGGTTTAGGAGGGTGTCTATGGGAATGTTTGACCATTCTTCCAGAAGAGCATTTGTGAGGTCAGGCACTGATGTGGACGAGAAGGCCTGGCTCGCAGTCTCCGCTTAAATTTATCCCAAAGGTGTTCTATCGGGTTGAGGTCAAGTTCCTTCACCCCAAACTCGCTCATCCATGTCTTTATGGACCTTGCTTTGTGCACTGGTGCTCAGTCATGTTGGAACAGGAAGGGGCCATCCCCAAACTGTTCCTATAAAGTTAGGAGCATGAAACCGTCCAAAATGTCTTGGTATGCTGACGCCTTAAGAGTTCCCTTCACTGGAACTAAGGAGCCAAGCCCAACCCCTAAAAAACAACCCCCACACCATAATCCCCCCTCCACCAAATGATTTGGACCAGTGCACAAAGCAAGGTCCATAAAGACATGGATGAGCGAGTTTGAGGTGGAGGAACTTGACTGGCCTGCACAGAGTCCTGACCTCAACCCAGTAGAACACCTTTGGGATGAATTAGAGTGCAGACAGAGAGCCAGGCCTTCTCATTCTTATCAGTGCCTGACCTCACAAATGCACTTCTGGAAGATTAGCCAAACATTCCCATAGACACACTCCTAAACCTTGTGGACAGCCTCCCCAGAAGAGTTGAAGCTGTTATAGCTGCAAAGGGTGGGCCAACTCAATATTGAACCCCACGGACTAAGACTGGGATGTCATTAAAGTTCATGTGCGTGTAAAGGCAGGTGTCCCAATACTTTTGGCAATATAGTGAATTTCTTATTTTATCCATTTGAATTTTAATGCATGTGCGGCCTTGTACAACTGTTTTCAATTGGTACAGATAAAAAGGAGATCCGGGAACATTTCTAATGATTTTTTCATGACAGTCAGAGGGGTCGGTGACCCTACTACACCTTACATGGTGGTAACATTCCAATACATGATGAACCTGAGACTTCCTATATATCAAAGAGTCTGATGGAAGAGCAGTTCAACCAATCAGATCCTTCACCAGCTGCGTACAGAGGATTAGAAGACAGAAGATAGACATTTATTGAGGCTGTTCAATTATGTAATACAATTACTAGTTACTTTATTAGGTACACCTTGCTAGTACTGGTTTGGACCCACTTTTGCCTTCAGAACTGCCTTAATTCTTCGTGGCATGGATTCAACAAGGTGTTGAAAACATTTCTCAGAGATTTTGGTCCATAGTGACATGATAGCATCACGCAGTTGCTGCAGATTTGTCGGCTGCATATTCATGATGCGAATCTCCCATTCCTCCACATCCCAAAGATGCTCTATTGGATGAGATGTGGTGAGTGTGGAGACCATTGGAGTACAGGGACCTCATTGTCCAGTGGTGAGATGATTGGATCTTTGTGACATGGTGTATTATCCTGCTGGAAGGAGCCATCAGAAGATGGGTACACTGTAGTCATAAAGGGATGGACATGGTCAGGAACAATACTCAGGTAGGCGTGTATATAAAGTGAAATTGTTCTCAGTTGTCCAATCATATGCAAGCAATGCCCTTCTTTTTTTTTTTTCTTCCTTTGTACATGACTGGATATTCAAAAAGAACACAGCTTCACCTTATCTACTAAGCCCCATTAACATACCTTTTGCTAAGCAAACCAGTTCCGCTCTTTTAGCAAAAGATTTGCTATTCAAAGCTGATACTTTTCTACCTTCAGACACTTTGATAAATACAGTCTATTGCTTTGTTGAGCAGTTGAGTGCGGCTTATTGATCTTTGGCATTGGGCCTCATGGCGGGGAAGGGGATACGCGCTCGCCTCTCCCTGTACCACAAAGACATGTCAGGCAGACCTTGGCACCACTGATAATGTTTGCGGAGGAGGAATAATATTCAATTCAGCTGGAAAATATCAAATTTTTGGTGAAAACATTTAGTGGGTAGATTTGGGGGAATTTCACAGGAAATAAACACATTGGTCTGTAAAGTTCCCCCAGCTGGGATCAGGGAGGACAGGTGTTGTGAGTACATGAGGAGTCATCGGGGGGGGGGGGGGGTGCAGACAGAGCGGGTGCTGATGACGGGTGTTGTGGTGTCCTAGCCGTGTGCCCTCATCCTGGGGTCAGCCTTTGTCACAAGAAGCTGGGTGATATCTGAGTCACAGTAAACTAATTGCTGGGAGGGTCTCCATGGAATCAGATGGTCGGACTTTTCACACTGCTAGTGACTTACCCTCCGAACCGGGTCACTTTCCATGTCTGCTATTGTCCTGGTTACATTTTATCTGTATACAGTGCCTTACTTCATGTATATATCAATTTATTCTCACTTTAGTTTTCCTGTCAGTCTATTTCCTATATAATAATATTATTATATAATATAACAATAATAAATAATATAAAAAGTGCACTCAAGGCTTCGGATTTACAGCCTCAGGGCTCATTTACTCACTCAGCTCAGTGGCTGGTGTGCAGTGCAATCCGGCTGAGATCAATGCAGCGATAATTATCGCAGAGTCCAGCGGATTGCACAGTTTCCTTTTTTTTTTTAACAAACTTTAATGAGATGTCAAAAAAGACATCTCATAAAATTAAATTGCCGACCGTGCGGTGCTAGGCAGTGGATTGCCTCGCATTGCATTTCACTGATAAAAAGTACTGCATGCAGAGGCGGCTGGTGCTCAATTTTCTTGGAGGGGGGCGACCTGCGGCCCCCATCCATCCAGTGGCCCCCACCCAGCCAGCCAACCACCCCCCACCCCGGCGCTAAATCGATCGCCGATCCCACCCGCTCTATCGATCGCCGCTTTCCCCAATCGCTCGATCGATGGCCGCTTTGCTTGCCCGTCGCCCACCAGGCCCCCCTCCAGCCCCGCACTTGCCCCATCCAGGTTGCGGCTTCGGCGGCTCCCCCCCTCCCCTGCAGTTCCTTCTACCCGCATCTCTTCCCGAGTCTCAGCGGTCGCGTCTCCTCCCGGCCAATCAGGACTTGGGACTCGCGATCAATCGGGTCTTAGGAGTCCCAGCCAATCGGGTCTTAGGAGTCCCGGCCAATCGGGTCTCAGGACCCACTTCCTGATTGGCCAGGAGGAAAAACAGGAAGACATTGGCAAAAATTGATTTGCTAATGTCACACAACTGGGCACCATCCACTGCTCTACTGACTGACACCATCCACTGCCCTACTCACACATCCACTACTCTACTGACACCATCCACTGCTCTACTGACTGACACCATCCACTGCCCTACTCACACATCCACTGCTCTACTGACACCATCCACTGCTCTACTGACTTACACCATCCACTGCCCTACTGACACCATCCACTGCTCTACTGACACCATCCACTGCTCTACTGACACCATCCACTGCCCTACTCACACATCCACTGCCCTACTGACACCATACACTGCTCTACTGACACCATCCACTGCCCTACTCACACATCCACTGCCCTACTGACACCATCCACTGCTCTACTGACTGACACCATTCACTGCCCTACTGACACCATCCACTGCCCTACTGACACCGTCCACTGCTCTACTGACACCATCCACTGCTCTACTGACTGACACCATCCACTGCCCTACTGACACCATCCACTGCCCTACTGACACCATCCACTGGTCTACTGACACCATCCACTGCCCTAGTGACACCATCCACTGCTCTACTGACACCATCCACTGCCCTACTGACACCATCCACTGCTCTACTGACACCATCCACTGCCCTACTGACACCATCCACTGCTCTACTGACTGACACCATCCACTGCCCTACTGACACCATCCACTGCTCTACTGACACCATCCACTGCCCTACTGACTGACACCATCCACTGCCCTACTGACACCATCCACTGCCCTACTGACACCATCCACTGCCCTACTGACTGACACCATCCACTGCTCTACTGACTGACACCATCCACTGTTCTACTCACACATCCACTGCCCTACTGACACCATCCACTACTCTACTGACTGACACCATCCACTGCTCTACTGACACCATCCACTGCTCTAATGACTGACACCATCCACTGCCCTACTGACACCATCCACTGCTCTACTGACACCATCCACTGCCCTACTGACACCATCCACTGCCTCCATTGATTGACAGCGTCCATGTTTTAATACATTTTAAATTTTAAAATGTTTGCTTACATTTATAAGAGTGTGTGTGTATATGTATGAATATATATATATATATATATATATATATATACATACACATACATACACACACATACACACATGCATGAGTGTTTGAGCTTTTTGAGTGCACACCTATGAGTCCAGATAACACATATTACAAATGAACCATCCTAGGAGTGGGCTCACTGTACTAGTACACCTGAAGAAGGACCTCTGTGATTTGATAGCTTACATTTTTAAATATTTTTAGATCTTAACCTCTAAAGTATTTCACTTTGACAATGCTTTTCCTCTGCATTTGTTCCAGCGTAGCATGGGACATCATCTTTCAAATTTTTTATACTTATTTCAGAGAGAAGAAATCAACTCCACAAATTGGCCCTTTGTAACGGCTCCTCGGTGGTCCCACAGACACGAGACTGGTACCGCCATGGAGGCACGACTTCTTTTCCTTCTGTGTAAGTACAACATGTACCAAAGTGCAAGGAGCCATCATCTGTCTTAAAGTGTGAACATTGCCAGTACCTGGGCTGAGATGATGTGTCTGGCTAGGCCCCACTTACCTTCATCCTACCGCAGCTATGGGTGGCTCTTCCACCTTATATAATACATACCGTATATCTGTTCTGCATGGACTGAAATGGGCTTCTCTAGCAACAAACTTTTTAGTTTTGGATACATTCGTGTTAAAACCCCTGTCAAGTTTTGGTTTTCTTTTTTTTCTGTCTGCAGCCCATTGTAGAGTTGTTCTATTGCTTCTTGTCTCAGGCACAAAACAGGAATTTAGAGGAAATCTCTCAAAAGTGAGGGAGTGTCCTCATTGGAAGATTTCCCCTGACCTCCTGTTCTGGTGACAGCTGTAACTACCCTATTTATTAATAAAGCTCTATCTATCTATCTATCTATCTATCTATCTATCTATCTATCTATCTATCTATCTATCTATCTATCTATCTATCTATCTATCTATCTATCTATCTATCTATTTATCTATCCAGGGCTTTTTTTCTCAGAGAATAGGTGCAGGAGCTCCTCCCTTCTAAGTCATCTTTCGTCTTTACCCCTACCCACCTCTGAGCACCGTCCCTTGGTTCCACCCCCTACCCACCCCCCTGTCCTGCCCCTTTTAGAGAATACAGAACCAAGTATTATTTTCTGCTACTAAGTGATTTGTATGGAACTTGATAGACCCCACCCCAGCAACATTAGACCCCACCCCAGCAACAATTGATCCCCCACACAAAAATAGATCCCCCAGCAACGATGGACCCCCTAGCAACAATAGATCCCCCATGCAACAATAGATCCCCCAGCAACTGTAAACCCCCAGCAGCAACAACAGATCTCCCAGCAGCCAGCATCAATAGACCCTCCAGCAGCCAGCAGTAATAGACCTCTCCCTCAACGGTACATTCCTCCCAGCAACAATTGACCCCCTGGCAACATAAGACCCGCTGCCAGCAACAATAGACCCCGACACAAAAATAGATCCCTACCAGCGGACAGCATCACTAGACCCTCAAGCACACCCCGGCACTCCTTGCCATAAAATGCATCCAGTTCTGGAGGTGCCGGAACTGCGTTCCCCCGCGTTCTCGCTGAAAAAAAGCCCTATCTATCTATCTATCTATCTATCTATCTATCTATCTATCTGTCTGTCTGTCTGTCTATCCATCTTCCATCCATTCATCTTCCATCCTACATCCATACATTTTTCATTCATCCTCCATCTAGACCATCCATATTCACCATCCATTCAGCCATACATTCTTCTACATCCACTCAGCTGTCCATCTATCAATTAATTTATTTATCTGTCAATCCAATTAACAACCATCCATTGACCCACCCATCCAACTGCCCATCTACCATCCATCCATCCATCCATTCATCCATCAATGCATGCAAACCCAATCCATTTATAATCCTTCCATCTATTGAATATATATATGCATATATATATATATATATATATATATATATATATATATATATATATACATATACATACACACACACACATACACACATGCATTTTTCAACAATCCATCCACTCCCCCATTAATTAGCCCATCTATCATCCATCCATTCATCTATCCATCCATTCATTCATCTATCCATTTATGAGGGACCAAACCTGTCATGGATTTTGATAGCACTCTGAAATACAGAGCTATGTGTACCTTTGGTTTTGTCCCTCTTACAAAATGAGCATCAGCGCTCTCTATCATTCCTCTGGCCAACATGGCGCCTCTTTATTGGCTGGTTGGATGGTGGAATGGCATTGGGTGGGGCAGTGGGAGGAGTTGGATGCTCTGGTTGCAGAGTCGTGCTTGTTTGGCCCAGGTGGGACATACCTGAAGATACGCAGAGACCCCGCTTTGTAGCACTGATGTCACTGGGCAGTTTTGAATTGTATGACAGGTTCACTTTAAAGCGGATACTCCTCCAGCTACACAAGTCCACAATGTATCCAGTCCTTATAAATCTATTTCTGTTCTATAAATGAAGATGTTTTTGGTAGTAACATGATTGACCACAATGGTGATTATCTTCTGATGGGGGGTTGGTTTGTGTTTTGTAGGTGTTCTGGCCCTGGGCAGAGCCGCCGTGATTCTCAATGACTGTCATATCATACAGACTTTACAAGGAAAGTTGCTCTATGATAACCGGGTCACATACATGGTAAGTATCATCTCATGATCTCTGATTAACCCCCATCTGTCCAGACGCTGAGCGGCCCAATACGATTTTATATTAATATTTACAGACAAACCGCCAAAATGTTATAAATTGTTCCATCTATGGAGAGACTCCTCATCCATGAGCAGGATGTGCTGGAGGGACAATACTGCAACTAACACTCTGGGATGAGCTGATATATAATTCAGGGGCTGAGGCCAATTATTTCCCCCATCAGGAAGAGTTACACTCACCGGCCACTATATTAGGTACACCTTAGGTAGTCCCGGGTTGGACCCCCTTTTGCCTTCAGAACTGCCTTCATTCTTCGTGGAATAGATTCAGCAAGGTGTTGGAAAGAGATTTTGCTCCATATTGACATGATAGCATTACGCAGTTGCTGCAGATTTGTCGGCTTCACATCCATGATGCCAGTCTCCTGAACCACCACATCCCAAAGGCTCTCTATTAGATGAGATCTGGTGGCTGTGGAGGCCATTGGAGTACAGAGACCTCATTGTCCAGTGGTGAGATGATTGGAGCTTTGTGACCTGGTGCATTATCCTGCTGGAAGGAGCCATCAGAAGATGGGAACACTGTAGTCATAAAGGGATGGACATGGTCAGGAACAATACTCTGGTCAGGGAGGACGTGGAGTTTAAACAATGCTCAATTGGTACTAAGGGGCCCAAAGTGTGCCAAGAAAACATCCCCCCCCACACCATTACACCACCAGCCTGAACCGGTGATACAAGGCAGGATGGATCCATGCTTTCATGTTGTTTACACCAAATTCTGACCCGACCATCTGAATGTCGCAGCTGAAATCGAGACTCTTCAGACCAGGCAACGTTTTTCCAATCTTCTATTGTCCAATTTTCCGGTTCGATGTGTTGTGCATTCAGAGATGGTATTCTGCATACCTTGGTTGTAATGAGTGGTTATTTGAGCTACTGTTGCCTTTCTACCATCTCAAACCAGTCTGCCCATTCTTCTATGACCTCAACAAGGCATTTTCCTCCACACAACTGCCGCTCACTGGATATTTTCTCTTTTTTGGACCATTCTCTGTAAACCCGAGAGATGGTTGTGTGTGAAAATCCCAGTATTTCAGCAGTTTTTGAAATACTCAGACCAGTCCCTCTGCTACCAACAACCATGCCACATTCAAAGTCACTTAAATCCCCTTTCTTCCACATTCTGATGGTTGGTTTGAACTTCATCGAATCGTCTTCACCATATCTAGATGTCTAAATGCATTGAGTTGCTGCCATGGGATTGGCTGATTAGCAATTTGTGCTACCAAGCAATTGAACAGGTGTACCTAATAAAGTAGACGGTGAGTGTATATTACTTATGAATACTGAGACCCACAAAATAATTCAGGGGCTGGTGCCCTTTCTTTCCCCACAGGAAGACTTATATTACTTATGAATGCTGAGACTCCCAATATGTGCGTTTATTAAATTTAAAGAGGAACTCTGGGCACAGAACTAATCATAGCCATGTATGGGATCACAAGAAAATGTTTATGTGCATCTTCCATTGCCCAGTTTTCTCTCTGTGCCCTCCCAATGGGCTCCATAGTACCATCCTCACATCACTCTTTACCTACCTGTGAGGAGCGCCACACTAGAAGTGGCTCCAGATCTTTCGGCTCATATTTTCCAGTGTTTTGTGCTGGATACTGACTACAATTCTTCTATAGACATGGAGCTGCTTGGGCAAAATTTCCCTCACAAATTTTTTTTTTTTTTCATTCTTTATTGATATTTTTTTATATTTAGAGTTGTTAATTATTTCATTTAGGGACATATTTATAAAGGAGTGAGACTGTCATTCACCAAACATTCTCTGCAGATGAATCTTCCCAGCCCATGTGCTTTATAAGACAGTGGTTGATTCCCTGCCAGAGAATGTCACGTTCCCCGCTTTATAACTCCTATGCATTTGTGTTTTTTTCCCCCCTTTTCTATCATTTGATGACTATCACTTTAATTTTTTTTTTATTTTGCTGTTTTTTTTGTTGTTGTTGTTGTTTTGTATTTCTGTAAAAATATTAAAACAACAAGCATCAGTTTTTAGCACAAAAATGGGTCCATGATAAGGCTGACTTGTGCCCATGCGTTCCAGTTTTCATGCATTTTTTTCTATTTCTTGGGCAGCACAGTGGCTAAGTGGGGTTAGCACTTTTGTCTAGCAGCACTAGGGCCATCGGTTTGAATCCCAACCATGGCACTACCTGCCTGGGAGAAAACTGAGAGAGTGTACTGCTCATAGGATAACCCGTGAGATTCTCAGCTGCTGTATGAAGCTGGCTGCCCACCTGGTCCACAGTGCAAAAAAAAAGATGGCGGCACTTCCAGCATGTACAAATTTGTATCTTTATTGTAAATCCATTAAAAACAGAGACATGACATGCACCTGCATCCCATGAAAGATCAGCAGATGTGTTTCACACTCCTGTGCTTAATCATTGCAATGATTAAGCACAGGAGTGTGAAACGCATCTGCTGCTCTTTCATGGGTTGCATGTGCATGTCATGTCTCTGTTTTTAATGGATTCACAGAAGAGATACAAATTTTTACACGCTGGAAGTGCCGCCATCTCTGTTCTTTTACTACCTGCCTGGAGCTTGCAAGTTCTCCCTGTGTCTGTGTGAGTTTCCTCCAGGTACTACAGTTTCCTCCAACACTCCAAAGATATGCTGGTAGGTTAACTGGCTCCTGTATAAACTGGCCCTAGTATGTTTATGTATGAATGTGAGTTAGTGACCTTAGATCATAAACTCCTTGAGGGCAGGGACTGAAGTAAATGTACAACATACTGTAAAGCGCTGCGTACATTGACAGCGCTATATACATTCAGGTCCATAAATATTGAGACATCAACACAATTCTAATCTTTTTGGTTCTATACACCACCATAATGGATTTGAAATGAAACGAACAAGATGTGCTTTAACTGCAGACTTTCAGCTTTAATTTGGGGGTATTTACATCCAAATCAGGTAAACGGTGTAGGAATTACAACAGTTTGTATATGTGCCTCCCACTTTTTAAGGGACCAAAAGTAATGGGACAATTGGCTGCTCAGCTGTTCCATGGCCAGATGTGTGTTATTCCCTCATTATCCCATTTACAAGGAGCAGCTAAAAGGTCCAGAGTTAATTTCAAGTGTGCTATTTGCATTTGGAATCTGTTGCTGTCAACTCTCAATGTGAGATCCAAAGAGCTGTCACTATCAGTGAAGCAAGCCATCATTAGGCTGAAAAAAACAAAACAAACCCATCAGAGAGATAGCAAAAACATTAGGTGTGGCCAAATCAACTGTTTGGAACATCCTTAAAAAGAAACAACGCACCGGTGAGCTCAGGAACACCAAAAGACCCGAAAGACCACGGAAAACAACTGTGGTGGATGACCGAAGAATTCTTTCCCTGGTGAAGAAAACACCCTTCACAACAGTTGGCCAGATCAAGAACACTCTCCAGGAGGTAGGCGTATGTGTGTCAAAGTTAAAAATCAAGAGAAGACTTCACCAGAGTGAATACAGAGGGTTCACCACAAGATGTAAACCATTGGTGAGCCTCAAAAACAGGAAGGCCAGATTAGAGTTTGCCAAACAACATCTAAAAAAGCCTTCTCAGTTCTGGAACAACATCCAATGGACAGATGACACCAAGATCAACTTGTACCAGAGTGATGGGAAGAGAAGAGAATGGAGGAGGAAAGGAACTGCTCATGATCCAAAGCATACCACCTCATCAGTGAAGCATGGTGGTGGTAGTGTCATGGCGTGGGCATGTATGGCTGGCAATGGAACTGGTTCTCTTGTATTTATTGATGATGTGACTGCTGACAAAAGCAGCAGGATGAATTCTGAAGTGTTTCGGGCAATATTATCTGCTCATATTCAGCAAAATTCTTCAGAACTCATTGGACGGCGCTTCACAGTGCAGATGGACAATGACCCGAAGCATACTGCGAAAGCAACCAAAGAGTTTTTTAAGGGAAAGAATTGGAGTGTTATGCAATGGCCAAGTCAATCACCTGACCTGAATCCGACTGAGCATGCATTTCACTTGCTGAAGACAAAACTGAAGGGAAAATGCCCCAAGAACAAGCAGGAACTGAAGACAGTTGCAGTAGAGGTCTGGCAGAGCATCACCAGGGATGAAACCCAACAACTGGTGATGTCTATGCCTTCCAGACTTCAGGCTGTAATTGACTGGAAAGGATTTGCAACCAAGTATTAAAAAGTGAAAGTTTGATGGATGATTGTTAATCTGTCCCATTACTTTTGGTCCCTTAAAAAGTGGGAGGCACATATACAAACTGTTGTAATTCCTACACCGTTCATCTGATTTGGATGTAAATACCCTCAAATTAAAGCTGAAAGTCTGCAGTTAAAGCACATCTTATTTGTTTCATTTCAAATCCATTGTGGTGGTGTATAAAGCCAAAAAGATTAGAATTGTGTTGATGTCCCAATATTTATGGACCTGACTGTAAGTACCTGTAATGAATATATAGGTGCATTGACATACTTTGGCTGCAATGGATTACACCAAAATGGTGACATATAGCTCCAATTTTTGATGAGACAGTTCTTCTGAACAGATACAGAAAGATGTAACTAATGGAATGTTTTCTCCCTGGCAGCGGGAATATTTTCCTATTGACTACAAGCTTTATGTAAAATATGAAGAGGTTCTCCGATGTCAGAACATCACCACATTGGTATGCTGAGCCTGGATGTGTGCTGTGCATGCTGTAGAACCTTTATTGTCATTATGTGCAATGCTGACCCTGCTCTGTTCCACTACGCCCTGTTCTTTCCACCATGCTTCTCTCTGCCCTGCTCTTCTCCATCCCACCCGACTCTTCCCTTCTCAGCCCTTTTCCATCCTGCTCTGCTCCTCCCTGCTCTTCTACAATTGACTCTGCTCTACTGCCCTCTGCCCTTGCTCTTCTCCACCCTGCTTTTCTCTGCTCTGATCCACTCTGCTCTTCTCTACCCTGCTCCTCTCTGCCCTGCTCTACTCTGCTTTCCTCCACCTGTTTTTCTCTGGTCTGCCCTGCTCCATTCTGCTCTTTTCCACTTCTCCCTGCTCCTCTCTTGTCTGCTTTTCTCCACTCTGCTCTTTTTTTCTCTACCCTGCTTCTCTCCTCTCTGTCTTGCTCTTCTCTTCTCCACCTGTTTTTCTCTGCTCTGCCCTGCTCCTCTCTGCCCTTTTCCACTTCTGTCTGCTCTTCTCTACTCTGCTCTTCTTTTCTCTACCCTGCTCCACCCCATCCCGCTTCTCTCCACTCTGCCTTACTCTACTCTGCCCTTCTCCACCTGTTTTGCGCTGCCCTGCTCCTCTCTGCTCTTTTCCACTTCTCCCTGCTCTTCTCTACTCTGCTCTGCTCCACCTATTTTGCTCTGCTCTGATCCATTCAGCTCTTTTTCACTTCTCCTTACTCTTCTCTACTCTGTTCTTCTTTGCCCTGCTCCTCTCTACTGTTTTCCACTTTTCCCTGCTCTTCTCCACTCTGCTCTGCTTTTCTCTACTCTGTTCTGCTGCACTCAGCTCTACTAGCTCCACTATACTTTACAAGTGGTGTTTACAATCTATATACCTCTCCTTAAAACCAAACTCCAGGTAGATATAACAAGCCCACTAAAGTTATTTTCAAATGTATTTTACATAGAACTATAATAAGTACTGTACTCTTTATATTAGCACTCAAACTGTGAGGGGGGGGGGGGGGTAGCATTCTGAGCCAATCAGGTCTTAACTTTATGCCCAGTTTTGTCAGTCATCATTATAAACAAGCATACTGGTGGACAGAGCAGAGTGATGACCTCATCAGTGTGCTTCATCTCCTTCATTGGCCAATCAATGGCTGGGGGCCAGGTTGGTGACCAAGCTAATTTAATGAACTTCCATGTAGAACAGAACAGTCATCGGTCTGTTTATACCTGATGACAAGCTGGAATAGCTTCTGGTTCCTGTTCAGCCATGTGCTCTCCCCCCCCAGCCATGGGCCCTCACACGGAGTCTTCTTCCTGGCCTGGGCCTAATAGGCCTACCACTCTTCCGGGCTACAAAACCTACAAGTCAGGGGTAGCCAAGTCCCACCCGCCTTCTGCCTATGGCCCCGCCCACATCAGACTATAAAGGGTACAACACTCCACCCAATGATATCATCAGTAGAGTGGTTTCTATAAAAGGGGTACAACCACCACTTGCATACTGTCTGGCATAGGTGTCTGGATCACACTATCGGCTCAGCTCAATTAAAAGTCATTTTGCAAAGTAAAAGATCCCACATAGATTTATGACAACTTTGTATTTAGTTGTTTGCCTGGAGCTCTGCTTTAAAAAGCAAGGCTACTCCTCACCAAATACTCAGCCGGTCTGGAATCTCCTTTGTTGGAATTAAAATGTTTTTATTAACAAATTACTGTATGTACCCTAGATGTCAGATTTATATACCAGCTAATGGACAGACTGTACCATCATTCTGAAATTAGGAATCCCACAATTATAATAACACAATAGTCATGTAATCTGTATTATAACCATATACTGTGAGTCATAATATAACCTTGTAAACCATAACAGCCATATAATGTAAACCATATTATAACCATATAACCTATAATATAACCTTATAAAGCGTAATATAACCCTATAAACTATATTAAAACCATGTAAAGCATAATATAACTCTATAAACCATAATACAACCTTCTAAACCATAGTAGTCACATGAACCATAATAAAAACTATATAAACCATAATATAACCAGTATATGACCTTTTAAAACATAATAACCATATAAACTATAATAACAATTTAAACTGATATAAACGTATAAACCATAGTACACATAAACTGTAATGCCCTGTACACACGGGCGGACTTTTCGGCATCAAAGGTCCGACGGTCTTTCCAACGGACTTTCGACGGACTTATGACGGACTTTCGAACGAACGGACTTGCCTACACACGATCACACCAAAGTCCGACGGATTTGTACATGATGACGTACGACCGGACTAAAATAAGGAAGTTGGTAGCCAGTAGCCAATAGCTGCCCTAGCATCGGTTTTCGTCCGTTGGACTAGCACACAGACGAGCAGATTTTTCGACTGGACTCGAGTCCGTCGGAAAGATTTGAAACATGTTCCAAATCTAAAGTCTGTCTGATTTTCGACCCAAAAAGTATGCTGCAGGTCCGATGAAGCCCACACACGGTCAAATTGTCTGACGGATTCGTCCCGTCGGACCAGTGCGGTCGAAAAGTCCACCCGTGTGTACATGGCATAACATAACCACATAAGCCATAATATAACGCACAGTCTAGTGGATAGCACTTTCACCTAGCAGTAAGAAGGGTCGCTGGTTCGAATCCCAACCACGACACTACCTGCCTGGAGTTTGCATGTTCTCTCTGTGCCTGTGTGGGTTTCCTCCGGGTACTCCGGTTTCCTCCCACACTCCAAAGACATGCTGGTAGGTTAATTGGATCCTGTCTAAATTGTTCCTAGTATGAATGAATGTGAGTTAGGGACCTTAGATTGTAAGCTCCTTGAGGGCAGGGACTGATGTGAATGTATATGTAAAGCGCTGCGTAAATTGACGGCGCTATATAAGTAAATTAAAAAAATTAAAAAATAAACCTTCTAGCCACTTCCACCATATAACATTATAAACCGTAATATAACCTTATAAATCATGATAACCATTTAAACAGATATAACCTCATAAACCATAGTATTTGTATAAAATGTAACATAGGCACATAAATAATAATAACCTTTGAAAATGTAATAACTTTATAAACCATAGTAATCATCTAAACTGTAATATAACTATATAAATCATAATAGCCATATTACCTGTAACATAACCTTATAAATCCATATCTGGAAAGAGAGAGGAAACTGTTTCTGTTCACTGACACCAGATATTCCTGCCAGGATCATTCTTTATGGATCCCCGGGACGCTCTTATCATAGCTTATATTTTACACTCCATTTATAGGAATACAAACGGTTGTAAAAATGATTATTCAGAGAATGGGGATGACTGAGGGCTGCCGGGCAGCTTTATCTATACATGGGATGGAAATAAGAACTGTCCGTGGTGCCTAAAGCCACCAATCTGTCAAGCTGACCTGATGATGGCATTTCTTCTTATTTAATTCTGACCTCCAGCCTTCCCTTCAGTCTTGCACAGTTGGACGGACTCCTCTCCTGTACTGAGATTGCTTACTCTGATTTCACTGCACACTGTGAGCTTCTCACAATGTGCATTAGAAGCCCCAGCAAGTCAGATAGAGCCTGCTCTTCAGTTTAAAGCAGTGGTCATCAATCCTGTCCTCAGGGCCCACTAACAGGCCAGGTTTTATGTATTACCCTGGGGAAATGCAGACTAGAATACTGCAATCACTGAGCAGCAAATTATATCACCTGTGATGTATTTCAGTTATCCTGCAAACCTGGCCTGTTAGTGGGTCCTGAGGACAGGAGTTGATGACAACTGGTTTAAAGTACCTCTAAAGCCATGCCTTTTTTTTCAATCCATGAAGTATGTAATATGAAGACCCACTATTATCAGGGCTGTATTGCTGTCTGTGTCCCCATCACTGTGACAGAAAGTGATGAGAAAACCCAAAATATTACAGGGATCACCAGAACAGAAATAGAGGGTACATCTTCCAGTGGGGACACCTGTTCTGGTGACAGCTGTCCAAGAGGGGATTTCCCTCACTTCGGGGAGAATTCCTCTCACTTCCTCTTGTGTCTAGAAAACAGGAAGTGAAGAGATTTTTCCCTGAATAGACAGATGGCAGGAAAAAACTGACAGGGGTCTTAACCCATCCCTACACTATCTACAAGGAAAGGTTTTGGGCTGTAGATACAGTGAGATGGTGTCTGGATTTGGTCTTCTAAGCAGTAACTAGAGATGTCTGTTTGCTGCAGATCAATAAAGGGATCACGGTGAAGGAATTGCGCTATCTGTGGGGGATCGTCAATGAGAATATCCTGCAGACAATACAGAGGGCACTGCCGCTGCGACACCCAACTCGCCCATACATCAAGGAACTGCAGATAATATTTGAAGCCTTGCTGCGAGACACAAACGAGGAGCAGGTAATGTGAATATTGGGCTTCAACCAGAAACGATGTACTTAAAATTCAAGAATGGTCAGCTCCAATGGTTTGCTCTAGTGATCAGCTGAAATGGTCAGCTCTGATGGTCTGCTCTAGTAGTCAGCTCTAAGGCTCCATTCACGCCTATGAAGATTGCTTTTGAGCATTTCTGCAGTGCTTTTTGCGTTTTTCTTACCACGATTTTACTGCGTTTTTGAGTTCTTGCATTTTTTATGCTTTTTTTGGCAAATTTGTTGTTGGGCAAATTAAAAAACACAAATTGTGGCAAAATCGCAGTAAAAACGCACTACATGCTTTTCTGTGGCTTTTCCATTGAAGTCTATTAAACCAAAAAAGCAAAAAAAAGCACAGTTCTGCATTAAAAAAAAGTCCCTGACCCTTTCCAAAAATGCAGAAGCACAAAAATGCACCAATGTGAATGTGTTCTATAGGAACCCATGTTAAGAATAATGTCCTGCATTTCTGCAAAAAACATGAAAAAAACGCATTGGTGTGAACCAAGCCTAATGGTCACCTGTATGATCAGTTCTAATTGTCAGCTGAAATGGTCAGCTCTAGTGATCTGCTCTAAGCCCCCGTTCACATTGGTATGATTTGACGTTTTCAGCTGAACTCGCACGATTTCAAACCCGCCTTCAGTGTGAACGAGAGGGCTAATGATCAGTTCTAGTGCTCAGATCTATTGGTCAGCTCTAGTAGGCAGCTCTGGTGGCCAGCTGTGATGTTCAGCTCTAAGGGTACGTTCACACTAAATGCAAATCACATGCAATGTCTGTTTTTGCACCACTGTGAACACAGCCTTACTGATCCACAGAAATGGCCAGCTCTAGTGATAAGTTTTAATGACCAGCTCCAATGGCCAGCTCTAATAGTCAGCTCTAGTGGTCAGCTCTAGTGGTCAGCTCTAGTGGTCAGCTCTAATAGCCAGCTCTAATAGTCAGCTCTAGTGGTCAGCTCTAGTGGTCAGCTCTAGTGGTCAGCTCTAATAGTCATCTCTAGTGGTCAGCTCTAGTGGTCAGCTCTAATAGTCAGCTCTAATAGTCATCTCTAGTGGTCAGCTCTAGTGGTCAGCTCTAATAGCCATCTCTAGTGGTCAGCTCTAGTGGTCAGCTCTAATAGTCAGCTCTAATAGTCAGCTCTAGTGGTCAGCTCTAATAGTCAGCTCTAGTGGTCAGCTCTAATAGTCAACTCTAATGGTTAGCTCTAGTGGTCAGCTCTAATAGTCCGCTCTAGTGGTCAGCTCTAGTGGTGAGCTCTAGTGGTCAGCTCTAATAGTCAGCTCTAGTGGTCAGCTCTAGTGGTCAGCTCTAATAGTCATCTCTAGTGGTCAGCTCTAGTGGTCAGCTCTAATAGTCAGCTCTAATAGTCTTATCTAGTGGTCAGCTCTAGTGGTCAGCTCTAGTGGTCAGCTCTAGTGGTCAGCTCTAATAGTCTTATCTAGTGGTCAGCTCTAGTGGTCAGCTCTAGTGGTCAGCTCTAGTGGTCAGCTCTAATAGTCAGCTCTAGTGGTCAGCTCTAATGGTCAGCTCTAATAGTCATCTCTAGTGGTCAGCTCTAGTGGTCAGCTCTAATAGTCAGCTCTAATAGTCTTATCTAGTGGTCAGCTCTAGTGGTCAGCTCTAGTGGTCAGCTCTAGTGGTCAGCTCTAATAGTCTTATCTAGTGGTCAGCTCTAGTGGTCAGCTCTAGTGGTCAGTTCTAATAGTCAGCTCTAGTGGTCAGCTCTAGTGGTCAGCTCTAGTGGTCAGCTCTAATAGTCAGCTCTAGTGGTCAGCTCTAATAGTCAGCTCTAATGGTTAGCTCTAGTGGTCAGCTCTAATAGTCAGCTCTAGTGGTCAGCTCTAATAGTCAGCTCTAGTGGTCAGCTCTAATAGTCAACTCTAATGGTTAGCTCTAGTGGTCAGCTCTAATAGTCAGCTCTAGTGGTCAGCTCTAGTGGTCAGCTCTAATAGTCAGCTCTAGTGGTCAGCTCTAGTGGTCAGCTCTAATAGTCATCTCTAGTGGTCAGCTCTAATGGTCAGCTCTAATAGTCATCTCTAGTGGTCAGCTCTAGTGGTCAGCTCTAATAGTCAGCTCTAATAGTCATCTCTAGTGGTCAGCTCTAGTGGTCATCTCTAATAGTCATCTCTAGTGGTCAGCTCTAGTGGTCATCTCTAATAGTCATCTCTAGTGGTCAGCTCTAGTGGTCAGCTCTAATAGTCAGCTCTAATAGTCTTATCTAGTGGTCAGCTCTAGTGGTCAGCTCTAGTGGTCAGTTCTAATAGTCAGCTCTAGTGGTCAGCTCTAGTGGTCAGCTCTAATAGTCATCTCTAGTGTTCAGCTCTAGTGGTCAGCTCTAATAGTCAGCTCTAATAGTCATCTCTAGTGGTCAGCTCTAGTGGTCAGCTCTAATAGTCATCTCTAGTGGTCAGCTCTAGTGGTCAGCTCTAATAGTCAGCTCTAGTGGTCAGCTCTAATAGTCAGCTCTAATAGTCAGCTCTAGTGGTCAGCTCTAATAGTCAGCTCTAGTGGTCAGCTCTAATAGTCAACTCTAATGGTTAGCTCTAGTGGTCAGCTCTAATAGTCAGCTCTAGTGGTCAGCTCTAGTGGTCAGCTCTAGTGGTCAGCTCTAGTGGTCAGCTCTAATAGTCAGCTCTAGTGGTCAGCTCTAGTGGTCAGCTCTAATAGTCATCTCTAGTGGTCAGCTCTAATGGTCAGCTCTAATAGTCATCTCTAGTGGTCAGCTCTAGTGGTCAGCTCTAATAGTCATCTCTAGTGGTCAGCTCTAGTGGTCAGCTCTAATAGTCAGCTCTAATAGTCTTATCTAGTGGTCAGCTCTAGTGGTCAGCTCTAGTGGTCAGCTCTAATAGTCTTATCTAGTGGTCAGCTCTAGTGGTCAGCTCTAGTGGTCAGTTCTAATAGTCAGCTCTAGTGGTCAGCTCTAGTGGTCAGCTCTAATAGTCAGCTCTAGTGGTCAGCTCTAATAGTCAGCTCTAATGGTTAGCTCTAGTGGTCAGCTCTAATAGTCAGCTCTAGTGGTCAGCTCTAATAGTCAGCTCTAGTGGTCAGCTCTAATAGTCAACTCTAATGATTAGCTCTAGTGGTCAGCTCTAATAGTCAGCTCTAGTGGTCAGCTCTAGTGGTCAGCTCTAGTGGTCAGCTCTAATAGTCAGCTCTAGTGGTCAGCTCTAGTGGTCAGCTCTAATAGTCATCTCTAGTGGTCAGCTCTAATGGTCAGCTCTAATAGTCATCACTAGTGGTCAGCTCTAGTGGTCAGCTCTAATAGTCAGCTCTAATAGTCATCTCTAGTGGTCAGCTCTAGTGGTCATCTCTAATAGTCATCTCTAGTGGTCAGCTCTAGTGGTCAGCTCTAATAGTCAGCTCTAATAGTCTTATCTAGTGGTCAGCTCTAGTGGTCAGTTCTAATAGTCAGCTCTAGTGGTCAGCTCTAGTGGTCAGCTCTAGTGGTCAGCTCTAATAGTCAGCTCTAGTGGTCAGCTCTAATAGTTAGCTCTCTTGATCAGCTCTAGTGGTCAGCTCTAATAGTCAGCTCTAGTGGTCAGCTCTAATAGTCAGCTCTAGTGGTCAGCTCTAATAGTCAGCTCTAGTGGTCAGCTCTAATAGTCAGCTCTAATGGTCAGCTCTAGTGGTCAGCTCCTAATAGTCAGCTATAGTGGTCAGCTCTAATAGTCAGCTCTAATAGTCAGCTCTAGTGGTCAGCTCTAGTGGTCAGCTTTAATAGTCAGCTCTAGTGGTCAGCTCTAATAGTCAGCTCTAGTGGTCAGCTCTAATAGCCAGCTCTAGTGGTCAGCTCTAATAGTCAGCTCTAGTGGTCAGCTCTAATAGTCAGCTCTAGTGGCCAGCTCTAATAGTCAGCTCTAATAGTCAGCTCTAGTGGTCAGCTCTAATAGTCAGCTCTAATAGTCAGCTCTAGTGGTCAGCTCTAGTGGTCAACTCTAATAGTCAGCTCTAATAGTCAGCTCTAGTGGTCAGCTCTAATAGTCAGCTCTAGTGGTCAGCTCTAATAGCCAGCTCTAATAGTCAGCTCTAGTGGTCAGCTCTAGTGGTCAGCTCTAGTGGTCAGCTCTAATAGTCAGCAACTAATAGTTAGCTCTCTTGATCAGCTCTAGTGGTCAGCTCTAATAGCCAGCTCTAGTGGTCAACTCTAATAGTCAGCTCTAGTGGTCAGCTCTAATAGTCAGCTCTAATAGTCAGCTCTAATAGTCAGCTCTAGTGGTCAGCTCTAGTGGTCAGCTCTAATAGTCAGCTCTAGTGGTCAACTCTAATAGTCAGCTCTAGTGGTCAGCTCTAATAGTCAGCTCTAATAGTCAGCTCTAGTGGTCAGCTCTAGTGGTCAGCTCTAATAGTCAGCTCTAGTGGTCAGCTCTAATAGTCAGCTCTAGTGGTCAGCTCTAAGAGTCAGCTCTAGTGGTCAGCTCTAAGAGTCAGCTCTAGTGGTCAGCTCTAAGAGTCAGCTCTAGTGGTCAGCTCTAATAGTCAGCTCTAGTGGTCAGCTCTAGTGGTCAGCTCTAATAGTCAGCTCTAGTGGTCAGCTCTAAGAGTCAGCTCTAGTGGTCAGCTCTAAGAGTCAGCTCTAGTGGTCAGCTCTAAGAGTCAGCTCTAGTGGTCAGCTCTAATAGTCAGCTCTAGTGGTCAGCTCTAATAGTCAGCTCTAGTGGTCAGCTCTAGTGGTCAGCTCTAATAGTCAGCTCTAGTCGTTAGCTCTAGTGGTCAGCTCTAGTGGTCAGCTCTAGTGGTCAGCTCTAATAGTCAGCTCTAGTGGTCAGCTCTAGTGGTCAGCTCTAGTGGTCAGCTCTAGTGGTCAGCTCTAATAGTCAGCTCTAATAGTCAGCTCTAGTGGTCAGCTCTAGTGGTCAGCTCTAGTGGTCAGCTCTAATAGTCAGCTCTAGTGGTCAGCTCTAGTGGTCAGCTCTAGTGGTCAGCTCTAGTGGTCAGCTCTAATAGTCAGCTCTAGTGGTTAGCTCCAGTAATCAGTTGTAGTGGTCAGCTCTAAAGCTGGATACACACTATCCAATTTTTCTGTAGATTTTTTCCTTCAGATTTACCAAAACTATATAATATGAGGTCAAACCTTAAGAGTTTCAATTTGTATCCAATCAGGCAAGGCCTTGCACTATATGGTTTTGGTAAATCCCAGGCCGGGTTCACAGCAGTCCGGTGCGAATTCCAGCTACATTTTCTCTGCGAAGAGAAAAAGCAGCTGTTCAGCGCCGCCTTTCCGTTCTATCTGCGGATCAGCTGAGCAGGGAGAGGGGGGAGGAGAAGGAGAGAATTTGTGTTCACAGCGGAACGCATCTGCAAATCAGATGCGTTCCTATAGAAGATAATGTGCTTATATTTCGCACCGCAATGCCCAGAAAACGCACACTTTTTTTTGGGCAATGCGCAGTGCGAATGCAACGCACATATGTGAACCAGCCTCATTCAAATGAAGGTATTTTAAAATGCCCTGTGAATTGGATGCGGTGTAAGTCGCATCTAATTCGCATAGGTGTGAACAGGGACTAAAGGAAATCAGACAACAAAAGTTGTATAGTGTGTATGGGGTCTAATAATCAGTTCTTGTAGTCAGCTCTTGTGATTAGCTGAAATGGTTATCTGTAATAGTCAGCTGTAATGTTCATCTTTAGTGATAAGCTCTAGTGCTCAGCTTTAATATTCAGATTTAGTGATCAGCTGTAATGGTCAGCTGCAGTGACCAGGTCTAAGGCCCCTTTCACACCGTCGGACCGTTCAGGTCCGCCTGTCAGTTTTGTCGGCGGACCTGGACGGGCGCTCCATGTTAGTCTATGGAGCGACAGATGTCAGCCGGTGACATGTCCGCTGACATCCGACCCGGTCCGATCCGCTAAAATCAGACGATGGCCCTACATTCACATCCGTCCCTGGCGGATCGGATTGGGTGCTGTCCGTTTTCGTCCGATCTCTCCATAGCAAGCAGTGAGCAGAGAGGGACCTGTCATCCGTCGGCTCAGCGGACATCAACGGAGAGCTGGCGGACTCTGGCGGACTCCGAGGCAGCGGATCCGCCTGGTGAGAATGAAGCCTTATAGTCAGCTGTAATGTTCATCTCTAATGGTCAGCTCTGTTGATCAGCTGTACGGCCACTTGCACACTGAGGCGCTTTACAGGCGTTTTATCGCTAAAAATAGCGCCTGTAAAGCGCCTCTCCTGTCACTCCAGTGTGGAGGCCTGAGCGCTTTCACACTGGAGCGGTGCGCTTGCAGGAGGTTAAAAAAAGTCCTGCAAGCAGCATCTTTGGGGCGGTTAAGGAGCAGTGAATACACCGCTCCCAAAATGCCCCCTGCCATTGAAATCAAAGGCCAGCGCTGCCAAAGCGCCTACAAAGCGATTCAGCGGTGGCGCTTTGCAGGCACTTTAAACCCTTTTTCGGCTGCTAGCGGGGGGTTAAAAGTGCCCTGCTAGCAGCCGAAAAGTGCTGCTAAAATGACGGTAAAGCGCCGCTAAAACTAATGCCGCAAGTTTAGGAGATATTCACTGTACCTACAGTTAAGCCTTATTGTAAACTTACCTGTAGGTACAACTTTAAAAACTGAGTTTACTACCACTTTCATGCCGCGTACACACGGCCGTTTTTTCCGTCAGAATAAACTCTGACGTTTTTTCTGATGGTGTTCCGACGGAGTTCCGCTGAAACAGACTTGCCTACACATGATCACACCAAAGTCCGATCGTTTAGAACGCGATGACGTACGACGGGACTAGAAAAAGGAAGTTCAATAGCCAGTAGCCAATAGCTGCCCTTGCGTCGTTTTTGGTCCGTAGCATACAGACGAACGGTTTTCCCGATAGGAATTGATTCCGTCGGAAAGATTTAAAACATGTTCTATTTCTAGGTCCGTCAGAATTTTCGAAAGGGAAAGTCCGCTGAAGCCCACAATCGATTTAAATATCCGATGGAACGATTCCATCTGACCTTTTTTGCCGGAAGGTCCGGTCGTGTGTATGCATGAGGCTTTTTCCTCTAATGCCGCGTACACACGGTCGGACTTTTCGTCTACAAAAGTCCAACGGACGCTGACGGACTAAAGCTGGCTGGTAATCCGATCGTGTGTGGGCTTCTCCGGACTTTCAACTGACTTTTTTAGCCTCAAATCCGACGTACTTTAGATTTGAAACATGCTTCAAATCTTTCCGACGGACTCGAGTCCGGTCGAAAAATCCGCTCGTCTGTATGCTAGTCCGACGGACAAAAACCCACGCTAGGGCAGCTATTGGCTACTGGCTATGAACTTCCTTATTTTAGTCCGGTGTACGTCATCATGTAAGAATTCGACGGACTTTTGTGTGATCGTGTGTAGGCAAGTCTGTTCGTTAGAAAGTCCGCCGCAAGTCCGTCGAAAGTCCGCCAAAAGTCCGTCGAAAGTCTGTCGGACAGGCTGTCGGACTTTTGTAGCTGAAAAGTCCGACCGTGTGTACGCGGCATTAGAAACGAATATTAGGGAATATTACATTCACCCTGCTAATGGAAACAAGCTGTTCTTTCACACATATTACAACCATAATGGGGATTATTTGTGATTTTCACGCTAATGCTAAAACTTTGCCACAACTATTTAAAAAAAAAATAGATCCCATATGTTCTTGAAGACACAAAAATGAACGAAATGTTTCTATAAGTACATTATGTATTAAAAATATGTTTTGTTGGCATTCGTTCTGTGGACAGACAAACCCAATTCTATGTAATTCATAATGAAAAGTTCTTTGTTCTTCGTTTTTTGTCAGCAAGATATATTTAACTTCTTGTTGGCCACCAACTTGTTTTAAAGTAGAACTATTGGCAAAACGTTTTTTTTTTTTTTTTTTTATTTTGGATAGAGTAAGGGCAGGTTATAACCCCTGTCAATTTTTTTTTTTCTGTCATCTGTGTCCCATTGCGGAGATTTTCCTTCACTTCCTGTCCCATAGCCACACAGGAAGTGAGAGGAAATCCCTGCAAATTAAGGGAATTCCTTGGGGACCCCCAGGTCACCAGACCTAATGTGCCCATTGGAAGAGTTCCCCCTCCATTACTTTTCTAGGGACAACCCAAAATGTAGGATTTTCTTTTACTTTCACGTTCAATGATAATGTTAGAGTAAGGGCAGGTTATAACCCCTGTCAATTTTTTTTTTTTCGTCATCTGTGTCCCATTGCGGAGATTTTCCTTCACTTCCTGCCCCATAGCCAAACAGGAAGTGAGAGGAAATCCCTGCAAATTAAGGGAATTCCTTGGGGACCCCCAGGTCACCAGACCTAATGTGCCCATTGGAAGAGTTCCCCCTCCATTACTTTTCTGGGGACAACCCAAAATGTGGGATTTTCTTTTACTTTCAATGATAATGTTAGAGTAAGGGCAGGTTATAACTCCTGTCAATTTTTTTTTTTTTCGTCATCTGTGTCCCATTGCAGAGATTTTCCTTCACTTCCTGTCCCATAGCCAAACAGGAAGTGGGAGGAAATCCCTGCAAATTAAGGGAATCCCTTGGGGACCCCCAGGTCACCAGACCTAATGTGCCCATTGGAAGAGTTCCCCCTCCATTACTTTTCTGGGGACAACCCAAAATGTGGGATTTTCTTCTACTTTCACTTTTAATGATAATGTTAAAGTGTAAGTAAACCCAACTATCGTTTCTAGCCAAGGAAGCTGCCATATTTGCCTCTGTTTAATCAACAATTGCCATGATGCTGCACATGTGATCAGTCATGACACCAGCCATTGGATGGTTTGACAGTTTGGTTGAGAGCACAACCAATGGGAGTGTTACATTTCCGGCACATGCCGGAAAAGTAACTGTCTTATGGGTGGGTTTACTTCCGCTTTAAGCAGGGCAAATGGAGAGGGATGAATCTCCTTAATGGGGGGGGGGGGGGGGCACACACAGCAATAAAAACTGACAAACATTCTAATCCCTCTCCACTCTATCCAAAACAAGGAAAAAAAGTTTTGCCTTTAGTTATACTTTAATACATTGGATTCAGTGGTGGCTAGCAAGGAGTTAAATCTCATAAAGACCCATTGATGCTCCATGATTAAAGCTGTTCAGTTTTCACCCAGTAGTCCTTCTATCTCTGATACATGCCGAACTCCCACAATGCAGAAAAATGTTTAAGATCCCGGGCGATCCCCATAACAGACAGATGTGTCATATCCGATGACCGCCATTGGGTGAAGCCAACCCACCTAGACAGTGCAGAGAGTCAGCTCTGACTAGTCAGACGTGGTCCATGATAGTGCAATCCCAGCAGCTGCTGCAGAGGAATTCGGACTGTTAGATGTCTCGGGGCGTTGGAAATTAATGAGCGCATTGTTCTGGAATGATTGCAGTCATTTTTTTTTCATGTCACGTGTATTTCCTGAACTCACCCCAGAGTCCAGATATGAAGTCTAAGGCCACCTTGTGTTTGTCTTGCAGCAGGTGGAGAGCAACCAGATCCAGGAAATTCTGGAGCGGCTGCACCAATCAACAGATGAGGTGAAAGCGGTGACCCCGAAGGCTCTGCTGGACAACTGCTACAAAGTCCTGTACGCCCTGTACGAGGACGAATGTGCACTCTGTAACCCCAGGTCAGATGTGGAGGACACACTTTGCCCTCCTGAAACTCTTCCAGAACTTTCTAGTCATCAAAGAACACCTTGTAAAAGTTAATAGCTGGAGTCTTGTGCTGCTGCAAATCAGGGGAATTCAGGAATGAGTCAAAGCTGAAAAAAATGCCGATTTCCCCGCGGAGGATTTTAGCAGGAAAGGCTGTGTGACCACAGACCACAATGTCCCCATTATTTCCCCAGCATGAGGATGGGGCTGCAGCACATTGTACAAAGCCAAAGCCATGACTGTTCTATGTAACAGGAAGAGCTGTATGAATGGACCTCATATGGACTCAATGAGCCGCCCCCCCCGGGGGGGGGGGGGGCATTTTCATTTATAAGAGGACGCAGGGAAAGCACCTTACTATAATAATCTTCTTCATATTTTATATTGTGTCTGATTGTAAAGAAAATGCCAGGGCTTTGTTAAGACTCATATTTGGGGCATTGATTTTCTTATGGTTGAACTGGATCGATGGATGAATAGATGATGGATGGATGGAGGATAAACGCCATATAGTATTTATTTTATTACCTGAACACTGTAATTAAAATCCTAGGGTCCTTATAACTGAAATAAAAGTTCCCCCGATTCTCAATACAAAATCTGATGCTGGTATAGTACCTCGTGGTGGACCCCTGTGCTGGTTGTTCCCTGTGCTGAAATGTTCCTTTGTTGGTTGGTCCTGATTCAGTAGATCCTTGTGCTAGTGTGTTCCTGTGCTGGTGTGATCCTTTACTGGTTGATCCCTAATGCTGGTGGGCCCCTGTTCTGGTTGCTCCCTGTGCTGGCTGGTTTCTCTTCAGGTGCTCCCTGTACTGGTGGGCCCCAATGCTGGTTGTTCCCTGTGCTGAAAGGTCCCTTTGTTGGTTGGTCCTGATTCAGTTGATCCTTGTGCTAGTGTGTTCCTGTGCTGGTGTGATCCTTTTCTGGATGATCCCTATGCTGGTGGGCCCCTGTTCTGGTTGCTCCCTGTGCTGGCTGGTTTCTCTTCAGGTGCTCCCACTACTGTGTGGGCCCTAATAGTGGTTGTTCCCTGTGTTGAAAGGTTCATGTTCTAGTGTGTTCCTGTGCTGATTAGCCCCTTTGCTGATGGGTTCCTGTGCTGTTAGGTCCCTGTGTTGTTTGATCCCTATGCTGGTAGACCCTTGTGCTGGTTAATCACTATCCTTATTGGCGCCTGTGCTCGTTAATCCCTGTTTTTGTTGGTTGGTCCTGGTTCAGTTGGGTCCCTGTGCTGGTGGGTCCTTGTGTGGGAGCAAAAGAGCCAACCATACTCTTTGGCATTGTACAGTGCTGTCAGTCATACACAGGGATTGCTGATAGGAGGAGAGAGCAAGGGAATGACCTCATCAGTATTCTGATGCTCCCGTACCATCCAGTCACAGGCCTGGGAAGGTCCATGACCAAGCTGTATTACTTTACCAGCACTGATAACAAGGGGAGACGGAGTTGGCTTTGCTGGTTGGTAAAAGGGGGCCGGGGGGTGAATCTCAACAGGACTGCAAATCTTTTTTCAGGTACGCTTCTTCTGTATTTTATCCATGTATTTAGAGGGTTTCCTGGAGCTCTGCTTTAAACTTGTTTCTTTAGAACAAGGACCAAACCAGAGATGATCCTTGAGTCTCTTTTTTGTCCATAGACCCATGTTCAAAACTCAGAGACTTTTCGTTTTCAGTGGATGTCCTTGTTAAAAAAATCACAACTCTATCAGGACGTTGTGTAGGATAATTCTTCCCAGAAAGACGGACAAAAATTCTCTAATTTCAGTAGACGAGTCAGGTCATTTACTCAAGTCTAGGTGGAAATCATTTTGGTGATGCAGATAACACAGATAATGTTCAGTATACAGGTAATACAAGTACAGATGATGTTCCAGGGTACAGATAATATGAGTATAGATGATGTTCAAGGGTTATAGGAACAAAAGGCCCCTTCTATAGAGATCACAAGGCCAAGTTCTAAAGCATTTACTGGTCATGTGACTGGCTACACCTATGTTTCCGGGTTAGCGCGCTTTATGCTTTATATCTGTTTGTCTCTAAGTATTGACTACATGCTGTATATGTTCAAATGGTGCAGGTACATGTCCCTCACATCTTTCTTTGTGTCTTTCACTTGCATGACAGCATCATAATGGCTCTGTGAGCTCCCACCATTGCATGACCAGGACTGCATAACCAGGATTGCATGACCAGAATTGTCTAACCAAGAGATTGAATGACCTCTATAGCATGATCAAGAGTTGTATCACAAGGATTGCATGACCAGGATTGCGTGACCAAGATTGCATGACCAGGGATGTATGAACAGGACTGCATGAGCAAGATTACATGTCCAGGATTGCGTGACCAATTTTGCATGATCAAGAGTTGTATTAAAAGGATTGCATGGCCAGAATTACATGACCAGAATTGCATGATGTTTAGCCCAGGTCCAATTGCTTGTCCAGCCAACACAAAGAAGGTCCTAGTCTTGCACGCAAATAACAACACACCACCCTCTGCTTTGCAACAAATGTCATTAAACTATTCCGTCCATTATAGGAATGTACGGATGGGTTCATGGGATCTACATGTACATGACACTGCAATCTTTGTCTGATTTATGTTAAACATCTGTCTCCCTAAACATCCAATTTACTCTAACATCGCGGAAAGAAGAGCTGAGACCTTCCATGGAACATCAGAAAGATCTCCCATTGGATTTCACTCATGTCTTGGCACAAGATTTTCATTTGCATATTTTAGCAGAGAAGAGAAAACATTCAAAGCACCAATAAAGTATTTTTATGTCAATGTGCCAAGATTAGTGCAGAATGAATGTAACAGCAGAGCAGCCCGAGAATGGATTTCACAATAGTGCCAGATGTTATTTTCCAGTGCCTTTAAATAAGAGAATTCCTTGGCCATAAATAAAGCAAAGGACAGAAAGCAGGAAAAGGGGTGAGATGAGTTAATAACTCATGGAAGAAACAATGTAATTTACAGAATTTATTTGTATCAGATATAGGAAGGGGGAACGTGGAGAAAACCATAGAAGACACATTGGGCGCAGGGACAGTGGGGGAATGGTCCTACCAGAGGGGACCTAAGATGTCAGCTCTGGTTGTAGATACATGGGTTATCTCTAGTAGCTCAGTCATGTTGCTAACTCCTCCTATGAATATTCATAATTGTTATTGATTACACAAGATACCTGTAGTATTAATCAAGCGCACACAATTGGAGCGTTGTACAGATTAATCATTGCTATATGTTAGTTGTGTAGTTTGCACTATAGGGAGCTATTTGTTCCATGAGCCTATCAATTCATTACTAGTATTCGAAATGATATCTGGTAGTACTTGGTCACTTCCAGCTGGACTTATTCTCTAATGTTGAAGAAGTTTTAGCTTCTCCACACTTCTTCATTAGTGTCAGGAAGATAACCCAACATTTATATCCACACAGGTAGCACCGACACCTTTATCCAACCACCATGGAGTTTGTCAAGGCAGATGTCCAAGAACAGGTTAGGAGGTGTGAAAGTTGTCGAACACCCCTGAATCTCAACCAACTATGGGATGAAGTACAACTAGAACAGGGTGGTTTCTCAACTTTCACACCTCCCATGCTGGTCTTGGACATTAACCATCTGCCTGGGGACATTCAATGGTTATTGAATACAGGTGTCTGTGTTACCAGTATGGTTATAAATACTGGGGTATCTTCTTGACACCAAGGATGGGATTATGTAACTAAAACAAGGGAGTTCCACAACCTTCACACCTCCCATCCTGTTCATGGACATCAACACCTATGTAGACTCCCTGACACCAAGGATGGGATGTTGTAAAGAAAACAAAATTTTCCACAACCTTTACTCCTCCCATCCTGCTCTCGGGCAATCAACATCTGACAGATTTCATGGTGAATAAATGAAGATGCTGGTGCTACCTGTGCAGATAGAAATGTTGGGGTATATTCCTGACACTAATTAGAACAAAAGAAGTTGCTTGGAGAAGTTCTGAAGCATCTTCAACCTACGGGACAAGTCCAGTTGAATGTGACTTCTACTACTACCCTGTTTCCCCGAAAATAAGACCTAGCGTGATTGTCAGTGATGGCTGCAATATAAGCCCTACCCCCCCAAATAAGCCCTACCCTGTTTCCCCAAAAATAAGCCCTACCCTGAAAATAAGACCTACAAGGACTTTAACTAGGGCTTATTTGGGGGGTAGGGCTTATATTGCAGCCATCACCGACAATCACGCTAGGTCTTATTTTCGGGGAAACAGGGTACTACTAGATCTTCAATGACCAGGATGAATGGTAATCTTCAGAGATACTATTAGAAATTAATCACCTGCAGTGATCAGGCTACTTAATATCTCCCATGTAGTGAACTCACCCCAGGAATCTTCTCTGGTCTGCATGCAAAGGGATTGATTTACTAAAGGCAAATAGACTGTGCACTTTGCAAGGTGCAGTTGTACTCTGCAGGAACAGTTGCTTCAGAGCTCAATAAATGAGCAGAAGCTCTGCTGACTTCCATCATCCAATCATGTGCAAGCAAAAATGCAGTTTTAATTCTTTTCCTTGCACGTGATTGGGTATTCTTTTCAATTGAAGGTTTCCTCATTTACTAAGTCCTGGAGCAACTCCACCTGCAGAGTGTAACTGCACTTTGCAAAGTGCACAGTATATTTGCCTTTAGTAAATCAACCCCAGAATCTCTGCGTTAGCAGTAAAAGGTGTTATCTAGACTGGAGTGGACATGCCAAAGCTTGGCCATGTGACCAATGAGCCGTCCATGACCCAACCAGGTCACTGTCCAGTCCAGAACACTACTGAAATTTTTATATATTGACCTGTGAATGTTATTAAAAGCTCTTTTTTGATAAAACAAATCTGAAGGCATTCTTTTTGACCTTGTAACTCTCAAATTGAAGAAATGCAGGTGAAAACTGGAGACATGTAGGTGAAAGTGAAGACATGCAGGTAAAGCGCCAACCATAGTACGAATTATAGGGGACCTGTCACAATGGCTGGGTTGAAGGTTGGTTCTGCCCTGTCCCTGTGTGCACTGCTTCTTCCAGGATGACATTGAGTGAGATGATACAGAGGTTCCTCTAAAACAATCACCACTATGGAATCAGCAGGTGCTTAGTAATTGACAGGAGCAGCCAGTCAATGACAGATCCCTGTAAGCAGGCTCTGTGTGCAGTATCTGTGCTCACCAGTGATTTCCCGGTGTTCTGCCTTGTTTTAGGGTCACATCAACCTATCACCAGCGTAGAATTCATTGTCTGCCGTGAGAGTTGCTCCTGCAGCAGACGTTCCCGAGAACTTTGTAAATCAATGAATGTAACATAAAGTCTCATAAATATATATTTATAGAGTATGTATCGGACTTTGGTGATGTATTTTTGTATGTTACAATTATTATTATTTGTGTGTGACAACATTTTATAACAGAATAAAGTTTTGATAATCCAATGTGACTGCTGCATCTTTCCAGTCTCCTGGTTGGTCATTGTTCTTTTGTCATCTGCAGTATGTATTGTATTCATTTTCATTCATGCCCATTCACACCTATGTTTAGTGGAAAAAGGCACACATTACCATGTGTTACCGCAATGGATGGCATTGTACCTGCTGTATCACACTTCTATCAGTATCCGGTTAAAGCTTGCAGGAGGAGTTTTCATTCTCCTCTGACTGTCCTATGAGTCTCCGGGACCCCTCACCCTCTGTATGGACAGTGCTGATTGGCCCTGTGCTGATCACATGCACCCTCCTAAAAAAAACTAGCAATACACATCAAACTGAGCATGTGCAGAGTGACTCCAAAGGCTCTATCTTATCAGGAGATGGATTGGGGACAGTAGAAGAAGGGGAGGATCAGAGAAGACAGGATCAAACAGCCTTTTTACACAATGCAGAGGGTTAAACCCTTAGGTTGCACAGTGAGTAGAACAAGCATGCTTTACTGCATATACAGACTGATTTTACTGTTGTGGGTTTAGTAATGCCCCGTACACACGGTCGGATTTTCCGATGGAAAATGTCCGATCGGAGCGTGTTGTCGGAAATTCCGATCGTGTGTACACAAATCCGACGGACAAAGTGCCACGCATGCTTAGAATAAATAAAGAGATGAAAGCTATTGGCCACTGCCCCGTTTATAGTCCCGACATACGTGTTTTACGTCACCGCATTCAGAACGATCGGATTTTCCGACAACTTTGTGTGACCGTGTGTATGCAAGACAAGTTTGAGCCAACATCCGTCGGAAAAAATCCTAGGATTTTGTTGTCGGAATGTCCGATCAATGTCCGACCGTGTGTACGCCCTATAACAGTAATGCCGCGTACAGACGATCGGACATTCCGACAACAAAACCGTGGATTTTTTTCAGACGGATGTTGGCTCAAATTTGTCTTGCATACACACGGTCGCAACAAATATTGTCAGAAATTCCGAATGTCAAGAACGCGGTTACGTACTACACATACGACAAGCCGAGAAAAATTAAGTTCAATAGCCAGTGTGGCTCTTGTGCTTGATTCCGAGCATGCGTGGAATTTTGTGCGTCGGAATTGTGTACACACGCTCGGAATTTCCGACAACAAGTTTTGTTGTTGTGAGGGAACAAAAAAGTCCGGACAGCCGCACACCAGGAGAATATAATCCAACGAAATTTCTTTATTGTAAAAGCAGGAACAAATGATGTACAAAGCACCATGGATAGAATGTACAGATAATCAGCTAACGCGTTTCACGCTCTGCGGAGCGCTTACTCATAGCTAACAAGTTTTGTTGTCGGAAAATTTGAGAACCAGCTCTCAAACATTTGTTGTTGGAAATTCCGACAGCAAATGTCCAATGGAGCATACACACGGTCGGAAATTTCCGACAACAAGCTCACATCGAACATTTGTTGTCGGAAATCCCGATCGTGTGTACGCGGCATAAGTTTGAATGGCCACCTAGGAAAATATGACAATAGACATACCTGTAAGTGAAGTGTTATACAGTGACAGAAAAGCAAACATAGTCTTGTAAGTATAACTGAAGACAAAACTTTTTTTTTAAGTTTGGGATAGAATGGAGAGGGATTAGAACCCCTATCAGGTTATTATTGCTGCCTGTGTCCCCCATTCAGGAGATTCACCTTGTCCTGGTGACCGTTGTCACTGATACTAAAGGAAGATCCCAAATTTTGGTTACCAGAACAGGAATTGAGGGGAAATCTTCCAATGGGGACATTAGTCCTGGTGACAACCAGAAATTCCCTTACTTTGGAGGGATTTCCTCTCATTTTCTGTTTTGGCCGCGAGACAGGAAGTGAAAGCAAAAATATCCAATGGGGATAAAGATCGCAAAAATAACCTGACAGGGTTTATAACCCTCCCTTACTCTATCCAAAATGAAAAAAAAAAAGTTTTGCCTTTAGTTCTATTAATTAAAGTTTAGGTTACAAATTTGCAGATGGAAGTCTCAAACCCAATTTAAGGGATGGACTTCTCTATACACGTTCTTCCTCTATTCCAGAACCTGATGACCACCTTACAACAGAATGTAAAGAGGGTTCTATTTATTATGGACCAGTGCCAGGACAAGGTCATCCAGTGCCCAGGGCAAAGATACCAAACTGGAGGAGCCAAGCAGCTAGATACCGTCAGTACTGAACATCTCCTGGGTGCCCTGTTCCTGGTCTGCCTTGCCTTCCAAGCACTGCTGCTGGCCATCCTGCCCATTCTTCATCCTGGTCCTAGTCAGGACTACAAAAAATCTAATTAATTATTTTACTGTCAGGTAAATAGAAAATATTATATATCAACAATCTGCCAGATGAAACTTTGTTTCAATTTTAAAGTGTATCTAAATCCAAGTACAAAAGTAATGTATTGCAGCTTGCCAGTCCTTAGATGTGCTGGTTGCATTAGGCGACATTCACACCATAACTTCTCATGAATGTGTGCAAAATAGCGCAATTTTCTGCATGTTTACGAAACTTGTGAAAACCGCCTGTCGCACTTGTTGTGCCAGTCATTGTTAATAGCAACCCAAACTCTGCAAAAAAAGATGCGCATTTGTTGCATGAAAAAAAATGGGTTGCCAAACACACGAATAAAAAACACACAAAACTTGACAAGAGGTATCCCGGGCAATGCCAGGGAAAGGATTCCCAGGCACTGCCATTCAGTTAGAGCAGGGGTCTCCAAACTTCCAAACAAAGGGCCGGTTTACTGTCCTTAAGACTTTAGGGGGGCCAGAGTGGCCATTGGATGTAGAAAATGCCCCAGCGTCAGTGGGAGTACGAAAAATTACATAGTGCCTGTAGCCAGTAGAAGGAGGAATAGTGCCCCATTATTGGTATTAGTGGGAGGAATTGTGTCTAATTGTTTATATCAGTGGGAGGATTTATGCCCCATTGTTAGTGTCAGTGGAAGGAATGGTTCCCCACTGTTGCTGTCAGTGGAAAGGATGGTGCCCCCCTTGTTGGTGTCAATGGGAGAAATAGTGCCCCGAGGGCCAGATAAAGGCAAGCAAAGGGCCACATTTGGCCCATGGGCCACAGTTTGGAGGCCACTGAGTTAATGGAATCCTGGGCACTGTTAGTCAGAGGATTCCCTGATACTGCCAGTCAGTGACAGGGATCCTGGGCAATGCCAGTAAGTGAGAGGAATTCCAGGCACTGCCGGTCAGTTAGAGGAATACTTGGCACTGTCAGTCAGTGAAAGGAATTCTGGGAACTACCAGTCAGAGGATTCCCTGACGCTGCCAATCAGTGAAAGGAATCTTGAGCAATGCCAGTAAATGAGAGGAATCCCAGTCAATGCCAGCCAGTTAGAGGAATCCTGGGCACTGCCAGTCAGTGAGTGGGATACCGGGCACTGCTAGACAGAGGAATTTCCAGCACTGTTGATAAGTGAGAGGAATCCCAGACGATGCCAGTCAGTTAAAGGAATCCTGGGCACTGCCAGTCAGTTAGAGGAATCCACACACTGCCAGTCAGCTAGAGGAATCCTAGGCATTCTCAGTAAGTGAGAGGAATTTTGGGCACTGCCAGACAGGGAGAGGAATCCCAGGTAATTCCAGTCAGTTAGAAGAATCCTAGGAAGTGCAGGTCAGTTGGAGCAATCCTGGGCACTGCCAGACAGTGACAGAACCCCTGAGCAACGCTGGTCAGTGAGAGGAATCCAAGGCAATGCCAGTCAGTGGGAGGGATCTCAGGCGAGTGAACTGAGGTTGGACAGTAGGAAAAATTCTGGGCACCGCAATGCTCTCTTATATTATATTTAACTAGCATACAAGCATAGTTGGTTGAAAGAGTGGAATTTCCACATTCCAGGGATTATTCCTGGTGGGATCATTGTACAGCTCAGTGTACAGAGTGCAGCGGTCTGGGGAAAGGTTTGTAGTACACAGTGGGGGTTTTTTACTAAAGGAAAATCCACTTTGCACTGCAAGTGCACTTGAAAGTGCCCTGAAAGTGCACTTGGAAGTAAAGTCGCTGTAGATCCGAGGGGGACGTGCAAAGAAAATAAAAAACAGCATTTTAGCTTGCACATGATTAGATGATAAAATCAGCAGAGCTTCCAATCATTGCAGATCTACCCCTTAGATTTAGAGCGACTGCACTTCCAAGTGCACTTTCAGTGCAATTTCAAGTGCACTTGCAGTGCAAAGTGGATTTGCCTTTCGTAAATAACCCCCAGTGTACAAAGTGAAGAGCTTTGGGTTTTGGTTTTAATATAGATGAGATTCGGTGTATTCCAGACGCATCAGAGATCCAACGGTGACCGTCCTCCCAGGATACCTGAACAAGGATGGAAAGCACATTATGGGGTTGATTTAATAGAACTTGGGCACTCAGAATCTGGTGCAGCTCTGCATGGTAGCCAACCAGCTTCTAACGTCAGCTTGTTAAATTAGGTTTTGACAATAAAACCCGGAAGCTGATTGGTTTCTGTACACAGCTGCACCAGATGTTGCACGCTCTAGTTTTAGTAATCTCCCCCATAATGTCACACAAAGCACCATTATACATTCATATCATGTATAACACTATCTAGAGGTCCAAGCTCTCCTCCCCGCCATCTCCTGCATGGCCTCCCTCCTGCTCACATCAGCAGGATGTCTGATTGGTTCCTGATGGTCCATTAACATCCACCCATAAGGCTACACTCATGGCCTCAGGGATGTGAATATAAGAGCTGATAAGTGAGAGGTAGTGGAGAAACCGTGATGGATTCTTACACTGGCTGGTCACAGGGTGAAAGGCAGCAGAATGACCTTGTGAGAATGTGAGGGATTTTTACAGTGGCTGGTCACAGAGTGAGAGGCAGCCAAAGTCTTTATATAGTGTGTCATCCCTGGACCAGCACCTTAATCCAGGATATAACTGAAGACACCCAAAAAAAAATGGTGCCAGCCTAGGGTGAAGGGTGAAGTAAAGGTAATATCTGTATTAATTTTACACATGACTTGATGGGCTTCAAGAGCTGTTATAAGGTCAGATGATGGGTCTGCTTACCTTTCCTCTATCTCCTGTAAGTGTCCTGTATGGTCTCTGGCTCCTCACTGGCTAAGAAAGGAGCTTGAAGCGGTGTGGGGAACCAGAAGAGCCTGGGATGGGGGCACAGATGTGCAACAGGTAAGACACTCACAGCGGGGAGTGGGATTCTCAGAGCACTATGGGTTATTTAAAAAGACAGCGCAGGAGTTATAATTTCCTAATTCCTGGGACTCTCTCTGATAAAGGTAGAATCACTATGAGAAACAATTCATACCTGAGTGTATATCTCAGCTTGGGCTTTTGAGGTCTGTAAATAACTATAAGCATAAGGAAAGATATAGGGGTTGATTTATTAAAGGCAAATCCACTGTGTATAACAAAGCGCAAAAAAGTGAAGTATCGCCTCAAGTGCAAATATAATGCTGGATTCTGTTTACATGACCCACACTCTGTGCTATCCTCCGATTTGCTTGCAATTTGTATCAGAAAATGACAACCTGCAATCAGCTATCTTTAGTTTCTGGCATGCATGGGAAATCTGTAGACCCTGGTGCATAGGTGTGAAGAGGTTAAGGGAAGATGAGCAAACAAAGTGACGCTAGAGCCATTTTGAATTGCCCCAACAATATAAAGGCCCTTCTCTTCTCTCCTTTTTTCATGGTTTGATGTGGCATCATTGGGAGTTCGTACATCCTACCAAGCGTGACTACTGGATGGGAGTTTAAGTTCGCTAGCTGGATGGTCCTAGCTACACCATTCGCTTACCACGGATTTAGACGGAAGTATTGAGGCATATTTCCACACCAGCTCCTTCCATCAAACATCTGCTGAATTGTTGAATCCAAACGCCTGATTGACCCACCGCCGTATGGTGAGTGTGTCCACCTCTCATGGTAAGAGTAACCCATTCCTTCAATATTTCCATCTTGATGCGGCAAATTATCTTATGAAGAGGTTATTCCCGTCACATATAGTGGTTGATTAATTATCATCTACATGCATTATCTACATATGGGACTTTATTTTATCTACTGAAGAATCTCCCACAAAAAAATTTTTTTTGGTTTATCACAGACAGTTTTAGTTGCAGTTTTTTTTTCTGTCTTATATGGACATTTTCACCTACCTGTGACAAACTTTTCTGATTTGTTTGTCTTTTTTGTTGTTGTAAATTGTTCACGTTGATACCTGACCTATTAGTCACCATCAGCATTATATTTGCACTTGAGGCGATACTTCACTTTTTTGCACTTTGTTATACACTAGCGCTGCATTTTTTTATCTTTCCACTTATTTGTACAGTTCACTATACTGTTTATGCTAGCGGCTTTACTATTTTTTACCTACATATAATTTATTACCACTAGTAGCGCGACATTGTTTCATACCTATTTAAATCCACTGTGCACTACAAGTGCACTGCAAGTGCACTTGAAAGTGGAGTCACTGTAGATCTGAATGGAAGATCTGAAATGAGGGGAAGCTCTGCTGATTTCTATCATCCAATCATGTACAAGCGAAAGTGCTGTTTTTTATTTTCCTTGCAAGCCCCCTTCAGATCTACAGCGACTGCGATTCCAAGTGCACTTTCAAGTGCACTTGCAGTGCACTTGTAATGCAAAATGGATTTGCCTTTAGTAAATAAACCCCATAGATGTGAAAAGTAGGTTGATTTACTAAAGGCAAATAGACTGTGCACTTTGAAAAGTGCAGTTGCACTCTACAAAAACAGTTGCTCCGGAGCTTAATAAATGAGCAGAAGCTCTGCAGACTTTCATCGTCCAATCATGTGCAAGCAAAAATGCTGTTTTTTTAAATTAATTTTCCTTGCATGTGATTGGGTATTCATTGCAAAATGAAATTATAAGTAAAAAATTGATGCGCTCTAAAATTTGACCAATGTGCAGAAAAAACTATAGCAAAAAAAATTAAAAAATGCTCAAATAAATAAATATTGCATATAAACCTAAAATATAAAGGTATAAATAATTCTGGTGCTAATACATGTAATTAAATTCCCACAAAAAATGGTGATGTGACGGTGGATAAAAAATTATTAAAAAAACACTCTAAAATAGAAATTATCCCAGCGGAGATAAGTTAATAGAAGAAATAAAAATAATTCAACAATTCCTTCCCTTAATCCAATTGATTGATTCACTGAGTTAAATCGTTTGTTTCAGGATATTTGGTTTTTCTTGCATCCCACTTCAGCCATGATACTGCTGGTAATTTGGTTCTCAGGGTAGAGATTTATGCAAGACCAGCAAAAAGATATATCTTTGTGCAGTGAACTTGTAAAACAGTACACAAGCAAACAGCTATAAGAGATACACTCACATACGCCTGGTATATTAAAGGCATTCAGGTATGCAGATTGCAGTCAGCCGCTGTGGGCGAGGCTTCCCATAGAGAAACCGCTGCTAATGAACTCAAAGTGTATTGCAGCACTGAACGTCCTAAGCTCCTCCCATGCGTTGCGTCACTGGCACGTGACTTTCTCAAGGATACCATTGCAAAATGAAGCTTTACTTAATTTATTAAGGTCTGGAGCAACTGCAACTTTGCAAAGTGCACAGTCTATTTGCCTTAAGTAAATCAACCCCATAACTCTATCTGCTGTATGTAAAGGGAAGTGCAAATTATTAATAATGCAATGGTTCACATTTACCCTCTAAAACAAAGAAAACCATATTTTTAGGAATCTTACGATTAAAATGGTTCGTAATTTTCTTTTCAAGTAAAAGGGGATTAATGGTGTGAGGGGCGTTGTCATATAAAATCTGTCCAGAAACCTTTCTTGCTCATTTCTGTGTGTGATGTAATACAGCGGGTATGTACAAGGTTTCCTTATTTAGAATTACAAAGTTTGGAGTTGATTTTACAGTGACATAAATGTTATTGTGAACAGATGGTAAGAAAATACACATTATAAAACATGTGTGGTTTATACTGTATACTTCCTATGTTTATAAATAACAAGGAGAGACTATGTGATCCCAGATTATGTTTGTTTGTTTTTTTTGGGGGCCATTGATAATTGTTTCTTCTCAGAGTAGGATTTAATGAAAGTGTCAAATCCCTAAAAACAACAATGTAATACATTTTGAAGCCCTGAGCTATAAGCAAAATTGTAGCAGTTGCAAATCTCTGCTGGCTTTCTTTGGAAACGCGGATACAGAGTTGCTGTTGTAGTTGGATAAACTTATAAAAAAAAACATTGAAAGGTTGCGTATTTATAACAGAAGAGACTATGGGGTTTATAAAAAAAAAAAAAAAAAAGCAAATAGACTGTGCACTCTGCAAGAGCAGTTGCTCCAGAGCTTAGTAAATGAGCAAGAGCTCTGCTTACTTCCATCATCCAATCATGTGCAAGCAAAATTGCTGGTAAATTTTCCTTGCACGTGACTGGGTTCTTTGTAAAGTGAAGCTTTATTACTTCATTTGCTAAACTCTGGAGCAACTGCAAGTCCACACTACAGTCTATTTGCCTAGGGGTCGATTTACTAAAGGCAAGTAGACTGTTCACTTTGCAAAGTGCAGTTGCTCCAGAGCTTAGTAAATGAGGTAAAGCTTTATTTGGCAAAGAATACCCAATCACATGCAAGGAAAATTTAAAAAAAACAGCATTTTTACTCGCATGTGATTGGCTCTGCAGCAACTGCCCTTGCAGAGTGCAAAGTGCACAGTCTATTTGCCTTTAGTAAATCAACCCCTGAGCCACACATGTGAAGTTCTTAGTACAGTCTTGGCAAGGATTCTGTAATGGAATGAAGTAACTCCCATGCACATGCACAGTTCAGTGTACAGTATCACCTTGATTCTGTACAGGGATTAAGTAATGTTAAAGGGTAATTCCATCTTTCGTGGGGGGGAAAAAAAATAGCAAATACATTTTTTATATATGGCGTATATAGCCCAATATGCAAAACTTGCTGCACATTTTCACTGGCAAGTTGTACACTTGCAGAGCTCTTGAAGCACAAGTTCTATTTGACACTTTTGCAATTTGTAGCAAATTTGGGTGGCATGTCTCTAGCCAAGAGCAAAGGTGCAGTGGTGAGTCTGCAGCAAGATTTCTGCAAGTCACAGTGACCCCCTGTGGTGGGAGGACTATTGCACAACATAACTGAACCAGAACCTGCAGGAGACTTGCAGAATGTTTTCAAAGAAAGTTGATCTGGAGTCATGCAATGAAGACTTGCTGAAATTGTGCAACAAACTTGTGAAGGCTGGCAAATCTAGCAATAGCTTACATCATAAATAAAAGTGTTGCTCTAAGATCAGATTATTCAAACAGTGAGTCCAAGTGTCTATTTAATAACACAAACAAAAAGGTCCCAAGATTGTGATAATAAGTGAAAATGATCTTGTTTTCCAAGCACAGACAGGATCCCTCCACCTTGTGGATTCACCGCCACCACAGTGGTGTAGTGGTAACACTACCTGCCTGGAGTTTGCATGTTCTCCCTGTGCCTGCGTGGGTTTCCTCCGGGTACTCCGGTTTCCTCCCACACTCCAAAGACATGCTGGTAGGTTAATTGGATCCTGTCTAAATTGTCCTTAGTATGTATGAATGTGAGTTAGGGACCTTAGATTGTAAGCTCCTTAAGGGTAGGGACTGATGTGAATGTACAATGTATATGTAAAGCGCTGTGTAAATTGACAGCCCTATATAAGTACCTGAAATAATAATATATGGATGTACTCTTACCAGAGAGCATGGACCTCCTATTACGGGAGGTCAAAACAGGCTAATGTGTCTCATCCATTACTGTTCCAGCAGGGGAAAAAATTACAAGAATCACTCCAGACCATCAATGGATGTGGCAACAATCCTCTTGCCTTAAGCTGTCATAGCCTGTGATATAACCCCAATGAAGAGATAAGTGCCAATAGTGTAAAACCTTTTAAGAGCTGACTTTATTAAAAGTATTGCACATGTTTAAAAAATCAACTCAGCATAAAATCAAATCCAATAAGTAGAATAGTGATCGCTTGCACTTCCAGGTAATCGCGATGACGTGGATATGTAACTCAGCCCAACCGGTTTCGTCACTAAAGGACTTCTTCCGGGGCAAAAGCAGTGTTGAGTCTACAGCAAGAGCTCTGCAAGTGACAGTGACCCCCTGTGGTGGGAGGATTATTGCACAACATAACTGAACCAGAACTTGTAGCAGGCTTGCACAATGTTTTCAAAGAAAGTTGATCTGGAGTCATGCAATGCAGACTTGCTGCAATTGTGCATCAAACTTGTGAAGCCTGGCATGTCTAGCAATAGCTTAGAAAGTCATTTTTTAAACTTGCAGCTCAATTGCTTGCTATCTGGAATACATCTCAGTGTGCAGTCTTGCCATGGTTCTGTACTGGGATTAAGTAACTTCTGTGCACATATGCAACTTTGTGTACAGTCCCGGCATAATTGTGTGATTGTGTACTGGGACAAAATGACCCCTATGCACTTGTACAGCTCATTGAACAGTCTCTCTGCAGTATTCTGTACCAAGATGAAGTAACTCATGTGTACATGTTAAGCTCAGTGGACAGTCTTTGCAAAGACTTTGAACCGGGACAAAGTAACCCTGTGTACATGCTCAGTGGACAGCCTTTGCAAAGATTTTGTAGCAGGACAAAGTAATCCTGTGCACCAGCACAGCTCATTGTAAGTCTCAATATGATTCTGTACGGCAATGAAATAATTTCCATTACATGCTCAGCTCAGTGTACAACCTCGCCATAATTCTGTACCAAGACAAAGTAATTCATTCCCATGTGCATCCTGGCCCATCCAATCAAGGTGGCCAAAGACATCGAACCTGGAAGAAGACCTGATCAAGATGGAAGCACCAGCCGTTGAGAACAGGGAGGACATCTCAGCACTGCTGAGGATTACTTTACTAGGTCAGTGCTTCAACAATGAGGCAAAAAGCTCTCGTGAGCCCAAATTATAAATTTGTTGTTACATAGTTACATAGTAGGTGAGGTTGAAAAAAGACACAAGTCCATCAAGTCCAACCTATGTTTTGTGATTATATGTCAGTATTATATTGTATATCCCTGTATGTTGCGGTCGTTCTTGTGCTTATCTAATAGTTTCTTGAAACTATCAATGCCCCCCGCTGAGACCACCGCCTGTGGAAGGGAATTCCACATCCTTGCGCAATTACAGTAAAGAACCCTCTACGTAGTTTAAGGTTAAACCTATTTTCTTCTAATTTTAATGAGTGGCCACGAGTCTTGTTAAACTCCCTTCTGCGAAAAAGTTTTATCCCTATTGTGGGGTCACCAGTACAGTATTTGTATATTGAAATCATATCCCCTGTCAAGCGTCTCTTCTCCAGAGAGAATAAGTTCAGTGCTCGCAACCTTTCCTCATGACTAATATCTTCCAGACCTTTTATTAGCTTTGTTGCCCTTCTTTGTACTCGCTCCATTTCCAGTACATCCTTCCTGAGGACTAGTGCCCAGAACTGGACAGCATACTCCAGGTGCGGACAGACCAGAGTCTTGTAGAGCGGGAGAATTATTGTTTTATGTCTAGAGTTGATCCCTTTTTTAATGCATGACAATATTCTGTTTGCTTTGTCAGCAGCAGCTTGGCATTACATGCCATTGCTGAGCCTATCATCTACTAGGACCCTCAGGTCCTTTTCCATGATAGATTCCCCCAGAGGTTCTCCCCCCAGTGTATAGATTGCATTCATATTTTTGCTACCCAAATGCATTACTTTACATTTTTCTACATTGAACCTCATTTGCCATGTAGTTGCCCACCCCAATAATTTATTCAGCTCTTTTTGCAAGGATCCACATCCTGCAAACAATTTATTGTGGAAGTTGACCCTCCCTAAATAAGTCTACATTTCCTCTTATGCCGCGTACACACGATCGGAATTTCGGCCCGCAAAAGACCGATGAGAGTTTTTCGTCGGAAAATGCGACCGTGTGTATGCTCCATCGGACTTTTGCTGGCTGGAATTGAGAGCAGGTTCTCAATTTTTCGGTCGGAAAAAGTTCCTATCCGAAAATGCGATCGTCTGTGGCAATTCCGACGTGCAAAATTCCTACGCATGCTCGGAAACAATTCGACGCATGCTCGGAAGCATTGAACTTCATTTTCTCGGCTCGTCGTAGTGTTGTACGTCACCGCGTTCTTGACGGTCCTAAGTTCAGCGAACTTTTGTGTGACCGTGTGTATGCAAGGCAAATTTGAGCGGAATCCCGTCGGAAAAAGATATGATGGCTTTTCCGACGGGATTCCGCTCAAGTTTGCCTTGCATACACACGGTCACACAAAAGAGAAGTCCGATCGCCTGTACGCGGCATAAGGTTTTCCCACATCCCTCCCCCCCCCCTCCCCTCCATACACACACACACAAAAATCACAGAGACGACTTATTACAGTACAAGTTTTATTAATACTGGATCTTCACAGTGCGGAGTTACCAATCAGCGTGATTGTGAGTGAAAAATAGGGATGACTATAAAAAAGAATCATTTGGCTTTTAAATTAATAAAAAAAGTAAAAGAAAAAGGCATGAGTGAGTAGAGGAAGAGAACGTAACTCAAAAATAACTTTAAAAAAAATGTAGAAAAAACAGTAAACGGCAAGAGCAGAAAAAACATTTGCACATCTGAAAGACACAGTGAGACGTCAGTTGGTGGTGGAGGCGGGAGCCCCCCTTACATCATACAAAAATGAGGCAAAAAACATGGAAAGTAAGCAAACGGCGGCATCTAGCCAGATAGGTTAGAGATATAGGCATGTGAAAGTTGCACACACAAACGTAGACACACATATCCAGTGTAAATAGGGCTTCTCTGTACAACGACAACAGTGCTTTGTGTACTAGACACACACAGAGGGAGCTAATAGAAAGGATATGGGATTCCTAGCCTTCCCACACAATGCCAGATAAGAAAAGAGAGAGGCGGAGAGAGGACAGGGTGAGGGGAGTGTATTGTGCTTGCATTAGCCTTTCCTTGGTATCCTACCTATCACCAAGGGGGGTACTCCATCCCGCTCTTGTGTAATGCATAGCTCTTGGTAAAACTGGTTAACATAGCTTATCTACTGGTATTATTGGTTTTAACGCTTTACGTAGTTCCCAAACTGGTCAAAGATTTCCCCTTTAATGCCAGTGTGAATCTCTACTAGCAAAACAGAGACACTCCCATGGGGAGGGTGGAGGTCCTGTTTAATCTAGTGTTTAGTCATACAGAGCTCCGCCAGGGCGGGACTTGTGAATCATGGGTGGCACATTTGTTGGAATAACACTCCCACCAGGAACGTCGTACAGGCCATTATACTGACTCAATGGAGGCTGCTCAATCTGTGACTAATGATTTCCATATTAAACTGCCATTGACAATACATAGACAAGTAAAATGACCTCAGAGAGAGACGCACGGTCATGTCACTAGTTTGTAGTGAATAGTGGTGTTCAGTATTTTTAATATGGTGCACAGAGAGGTAGACGCCCCATTGCCTATATTCTCAGCAATGAAAGTTTGTTTAATTAGAAGTCTCGTATTTCAGGCCCGCTCGAGTGTGGAGTGCCTCTATTCTGCCATTGCAGTGCCAGGGGTCAGGCTTGACTCAGGACATCACTGTGATGTCAGACACTGTCACAGCCATGTCATGAAAGTCATATACAAGTAAGACTAGTGATGGAGAGGGGGGTGGGCTTATCCTGTGCGAGAAGCATGACCTGATATCACCCTTACAAAATCAGTTAAAGCTGAACTCCCGGCAAATAGCAAAATACTGTAAGTCTTTTAAATATATACGCTTAAATTATTCTAACCTATGAAGAAGTTGTAATTGTGCTCAGCCAGTCCTGTGATACAGGTAGTCCTGTCAGACAACATAACCAGATCAGTGACGTCCATTTTCTCCACCGTAGTTAAGTCATACATTATTGTACCTGACCCTCCCTTAGTGATTGATTGGACCATGAAGGAGATGTGCATACTGATAGAGTTGTCACTCTGATCTCTCCTCCTGTCAACCTGTTCAGACTATTGACTGACAGCACTGTGCATAATATTGAAGCTCTAATTGGACTTTAGACCATCGACCCTCTACCTGTGTGCGCTGCTATAGAGAAGATCATAAGAAGCTGACATGAGGACAGAGTCAGACATTTCAACTCGTTGTAAGGGAATCACCTGTAATAATAATTTTAATTTAAATATGTTGTTGCATTTGGCTGGAGTTCAGTTTTAAAACCTTTATAATTAAATATAAAGTCAATTCCAACTTTCTTAACCTGCCTCTTTTACAGCAAATCCTTTTCTCAGGACTGTATCAGTTTCTGTGTGATTTGTAGTCCGAAAACTGTCAGTGAATCCATGGAGCCCTGTATATGCCCAGATCTGCAATCATACACTAAACCTTACAAAAGCCATCATTTGTTCCTCCATCAGTGCACCACCTGTTTATCTTCTAACACAGCTTGTAACCAAACCCATCCACTAGGATCCCCAGACTCTCCAAACACGCTTTAGAAGTGTACTGAGCTTCCTGGTCACACAATGCCCAATCTTCCTGGTCACCAACATCCTATTCCCCCAACTTGCAGGCCACCAGAGTCCTAATCTCCAAATCTTCCAGGCCATCAAAGTCACAATTTTTCTGGCCACTTGATTCCTAATCTCCCAATCTTTCTGGTCACTTGCATCCTAATCTTCCAATTTTCCTCATCAACAGAGGGCCAATCTCCCAAACTTCCAGGTCACCAGGGTTCTATTCTCCCAACTGGCCTACCAAACCATTGGCCAACAATTTGGTTATTTCTGATCTAACTTTAATTCCTTGATACTTGAAGCTTCCCCGGGTCCCCTACAAGCCATATACTGTAGATTCCTTTGCTTTTAATACTGGAAACAGATTATATCCCACTTTCATAGAGACTGTTTGGTTTAACAATGATCACACCCAAAAAATATAAGGTTATCACATTTGGCATCACAAACTTGGCCACTTGTGTATATGGCCTGATCTGTACAAACTACTTAGGCATGTGTACTAAAATTTTAGGTTATGTAAGTAATGATGGAAGTGGTCCTATGATTACTTCATACATAGTCCTATGATGACCTCACACACAGTCCAGTGATGATCTCATACATAGTTCTATGACAACTTCCTATACAATCCTATAATGACCTCATACATAGTCCCATACAATCATGCACAGTCCTGTGATGACCTCATACATAGTCCTATGATAACTTCATACACATCCTATGATGACCTCATACATAGTCCCAAGATGACCTCATGCACAGTCCTGTGATGACCTCATAACATAGTCCTATAATGACCTCATACATAGTACTACAAAGACCTCATACATAGTCCCATGATGACCTCACACACAGTCCTGAGACGACCTCATACATAGTCCTATGATGACTTCATACACAGTCCTGTGATGACCTCATACATAGTTCTAGGACAACTTCATACACAATCCTATGATGACCTCATACATAGTCCCATACAATCATGCACAGTCCTGTGATGACCTCATACATAGTCCTATGATGACCTCATGCACAGTCCTGTGATGACCTCATAACATAGTCCTATAATGACCTCATACATAGTACTACAAAGACCTCATACATAGTCCCATGATGATCTCACACACAGTCCTGAGATGACCTCATACATAGTTCTATGATGACTTCATACACAGTCCTGTGATGACCTCATACATAGTTCTAGGACAACTTCATACACAATCCTATGATGACCTCATGCATAGTCCTACAAAGACCCCATACATAGTCATATGATGACCTCACACACAGTCCTGTGATGACCTCATACATAGTCCTATGATAACTTCATACACATTATTTGATGACCTCATACATAGCTCTATGATGACCTCATGCACAGTCCTGTGATAACCTCATATATAGTCCTATGATGACCTCGCACACAGCCCTATGACAAACTCTTAGATAGTTCTATGATGACCGCACACACACAGTCCTGCGATGACCTATTACATAGTCCTATGAAGATCTTACACCAGGGGTGGACACATTAACATGGAATCCAGGAAATAGTCCGCCCAGTTCAGGAACCGGCCGGATTGTTTAGGAGCCAGCTCTATTTGAGAAAACCCAAAACCTAGACGCCAGCCTTACACAAGATAACCTCTTACACAGACTTATGATGTTCACGCACACACAGTCATATGTTGACCTCGCACACACAGTTCATTGATGACCTCATACACAGTCCTATGATGACCCCACACACAGTCCTTTGATGACCTCATACATTTTATTTAAGCCAGTTGATGCAGCTTAAATATTTTCACATTAGATATTTTGTGATTTGATTTGCCAAAGACTTGGCTAATAGTGGTTAGTCTTCAATTGACCTGTAATACTAAAGATGTTTCACCTTTCATTCAAGTAGCTTCTTTAGTTCTGTTGAGTGTGTGGAACATCCCTGGCATGCTAACTGAGAGGTGAAACAGCTTTGATATTACAAAACAAGTTCAGATGAATATGATTAACTACTACTAGATGAGAACCTTCACAGATATAGCCATATACCTGGCCTGTTTGTGGTGTGAACCATGACCCAGGAAGAATTATGGACCTCCATGGCCAAGACTGGTAGAACATTACCGGAACAGCCATACAATCATTAATCACCTAAATATCTCTAGATCACTTGCACTACCCACAACTTTGAAACTTTCCTGACCTTCACTCACTTGCAACCAAATAAAGAGGGCCTCCACTTTCTCTTGGCTTGTATGTGTTCAAATACAGCATCATCATCTTGTTGTGTATTTTCAGCAAGGTGTAGATTTGTATTTTTGTTAGATTTAGTATCATCTATAGCTTCTCTCTTCAGCTCTCTGGAAGGTTAAAAGACCTCGCCGATAAAACAAGCAGCGCAAAAAAAAAAGTGAATTGCATCAGGAGATGGCCATCACAGAGGTGTCGATGGTACATGTGATGATCAAGACACAGGATGTACCTGCTCCTCATTCTGAACCTTCTCACTTCAAGAACCATGAGCTCCTCATCACATAAACTGGATCTTTCACACTTTGCTTTGTTTGGTGCAGGGCAGACCTGGGGCCCTGTTGGGTCCCATGTGGTATTTTATCATGGGACAGCCCCCCTCTCCAGTGAATAAAATTAGAGTTACTCTGTTTGTATGGCTCCTTCTTTTCTCTGCTTTGTAAAAGAGGCCTCTTCATCACCTTGGAAACTTGGCCATCTCCCTCAAAACTTCCTCCTCCCTTGCTGATTATCTGAAGCTTATGTGAGTATGCTGGCACATTAAACATGAATCACCAAATCCCATCCTGATGGGGTTTTCTAATGTATGTAGACAGTCTGCAGCATATATATGACGAGTTTACTAACAAATACGGTTTTCTATGGAGCGTACACTGCAACATTCTAAGGTCCTTCAGCTAAGTCATGGGGATGGTCTCTGTCTGACCTCTGTTAGGTATTTCACATATATCTCATGCAGGAACAAAACCACATGAAATGTGCACTGATACTAATAAAGGGGACTGAAAATATGGTAAAAGTAAGGACTGTGCAGATGGACAAATGCAACAGCTTTTAGATGTCTTCAGCTGGCATTTGAGATGCATCCAAGCAACTTCTGACCTCCTCAGCTGCTTCTGACTTCCTTTTAAGCTGCTTCTGACCCTCTGATCTGCTCCTGACCTTCCGAGCCCCTCCTGACTTCCTTCTCAACTACTTCTGACTTTCTGAGCTGCTCCTGACCACCTCCTCAGTTGTTTCTGTCCTCTTTCTTGGCTGCTTTTGACCTCCTTCTCAGCTGCTCCTGATAACTTCTGAACTGTTCCTCACCTCCTTCTGAGCTGCTCCTGACCTCTTCTAAGCTGCTCCTGGCCTCCTACTCAGTTGTTTCAACCTCTTTTCAGCTCCTACTGACCACCTTGGAAGGTGCTTCCGACCAAGATGCTCCTGGCCGCCCGTCTTTTCAGCTGCTCCCAACCTCCTTCTGAGCTGCTCCCGACCTTCTTCCCAGCTGCTCCCAACCTCCTTCTCAGCTGCTTCTGACCTCTTCTCAGCTACTCCCGACCTCCTTCAAAGCTGCATCTGACCTTCTTCTAAGCTGCTCCTGACCTCCTACTCAGTTGTTTCAACCTCTTTTCAGCTCCTACTGACCACCTTGGAAGGTGCTTCCGACCTACTTTCAAGATGCTCCTGGCCGCCCGTCTTTTCAGCTGCTCCCAACCTCCTTCTGAGCTGCTCCCGACCTTCTTCCCAGCTGCTCCCAACCTCCTTCTCAGCTACTCCCGACCTCCTTCAAAGCTGCATCTGACCTTCTTCTAAGCTGCTCCTGACCTCCTACTCAGTTGTTTCAACCTCTTTTCAGCTCCTACTGACCACATTGGAAGGTGCTTCCGACCTACTTTCAAGATGCTCCTGATCGCCCGTCTTTTCAGCTGCTCCCAACCTCCTTCTGAGCTGCTCCCGACCTTCTTCCCAGCTGCTCCCAACCTCCTTCTCAGCTGCTTCTGACCTATTCTCAGCTACTCCCGACCTCCTTCAAAGCGGCATCTGACCTTCTTCTAAGCTGCTCCTGACCTCCTACTCAGTTGTTTCAACCTCTTTTCAGCTCCTATTGACCACCTTGGAAGGTGCTTCTGACCTACTTTCAAGATGCTCCTGACCGCCCGTCTTTTCAGCTGCTCCCAACCTCCTTCTCAGCTGCTTCTGACCTCTCCTCAGCTACTCCCGACATCCTTCAAAGCTGCTTCTGACCCCTTCTCAGCTACTCCCGACCTCCTTCAAAGCTGCATCTGACCTTCTTCTCAGCTGCTCCTGACCTCCTTCTCAGTGGCATCAAGCTGATTTTCCAATTCTATTGTTTGGAGGGAAAAGCAATTCAGAAGGGAACAAAAGTCTGCATACACAGTGCCTAATATAAGTCATAGTGCTCATTGTGTTGGGGGGATAAGTTGCACATGTGCAGTAGTGCCATGGCCACCTCATGTACATGATTTCATACATTCCTGCTTGGAATGGAGGTTCCAGTGATAAATACCTGTACACACACACACAGTTATTTGTGCTCTGAAAGCTGGATGGGTTCAGGAGTTGCATTTACTGTGCATGTGTATTTCCATGACATTGTGTTGACAGTGTCAATGTGTGGAGGAGGTTTTCTGCTGTTCAGGTAATTTCCAGAGAGGTGAGGCAGCTTTTACTCAGTACAGAGAGCGAGGGGGATGGGCTTCCAGAATACGGATGTGTGGCACCCCATGCCTCACAAACTAACGCCAGCTATGGTAGAATGTATGTCACCCCCACCTATATTGTGTTCACAACATTGTCCATGAACATACTCAGTGCCGAGACAAGGTTCTTTAGCACCTATGGTAAAAAGCCCAATGTGCACCCACCTTCCCACCCCCATGTGATTTGAAGGACTTTAGCAGTATAGGTTGTAGGTTCTGCCCTTTTTGCACCCCCTCTCCCACAGAGGCCACCTATTCGTTTTACCCCTTTGGCACGGCCCTGAACATACAATATAATGGATGCCACTGAATGTTATGTGACTATGACACTTCACTGGCTGGATCACACAATAATAGGACATTCTGTCTTTTTTGGCACATCATATATGAAAGATATAATCCATGGGTCCCTGTATCACCATAACTCACATAATTTGTCCTCCCTTATACCCTCCCCCGCATACAAAGCTACTTCCATCCATTTCTGGACCACCATGTCACTCTGGCGTGCTTCGATCCGCAACCCATTCAAGGGATTCTGCACTCTGCCCAGAAAAAGCCATATATCTATTTCTACACATAAGATAGAAAAATCTTTTGCTGCTTTTTTTTTTTTTTTATTTAGAGATACTTTAGTCTCAGTTCATAAAGCTTACACACCAGGATAAGAATCCTTATTTAATGACAGTTATTTTCAGCGTCCAATAAGATTTGAAAATGCAAGTCACATGGTTCAAAAAAAGCTCTTCTCCTTGTGTGAAAGCTTTGAGAATTGTGGCTTCTGTAGCGGACTTATAGAATCACACCTGTTCTATATAAGAAAGTGATATTGTAAGTGAAACAGACGATCGGATTGGTCCATTCACACAAACCAGCGATTATTTTTCCAGATTAGGAGAGGCTGCCAAACTTTGCTCATATCAAAGTAAAAGCCAGCGAGACCATCATAGGGCCCAACTCAAACGCTGCCCATACATGCAGCAACTTGATGGAACGTTTTTTTTTTTTTTTAAAATCACAAACCAATCAAAGGCAGAAAAATGTGGCTTTGGCCAATCACAAGGAAATGGGATCGAATTGCCTACCGTGGAAAAATTGACAAAATTGCTGTAGAGTTTTCCAGCTTCAAGCCTGATTCAAATCATTCTTTTAATTCAGGTGGTCGATCGCCATGTAGGTGGGAGGTGCTTAGTTTGATTTACGATCCTAGTCGCAATTTATGGTTGCTCGAAAAAACATTAGCTGAAAATTGCTACATGTGTGGTCAGCTTTAAGGCCTTTATCCTGAAAGCCCAAGTCCAGAAGTTAGACAAACTCTATCCTTACAGTGGGTTTCTCCCCCATCCTGCAAGACTTAAATGCTTGTTCGATTTGGGGAGACCTGAACAGGTGATATCAATAGGCGCGTGCACAGGGTGTGCAGGGTGTGCCTGGGCACACCCTAATCACCTTGTGCGCATTGGCATTATCACTCTCTGTGTAGGCAGGGAGATAGAAAAGATCTCCCTCGTACCAGCTCTGGCATGAGAGAAGTGCTTACGCACTTCTCTTTCACTGTGTCGGCAGGGATATCAATTTATATGTAGACACAGGCACATGCGTGTGTGTTTGAGCTTTGAGGTGCACACCCTAATGCAATAAGCTGTGCACACCTATGGTGATATCAATCACTCCAGCTGGCTCTGGTCTCCGTCTCCCTCTGGTGCGCTGGGCTGTGGGGGGTCCCTTGGTGCCATCACATACAACACAGGGCTATTAACCCTGGACTGTGCATGGAAGATGCAGGGGTGCGACCATGGCGAGGGTGGCTACAAGGGTAGATTTTGTGTATTTTCTGGAGTCGGGCTTTAATAGGTCACATTTTGCAAACATTTTATACTGGTAATGCAGTAATCTTGCAGCGCATCACTTTGGTCCCAGTAGCCTCTCCTAGGCTTATTTTACACTTGCGGTTGAGGGGCGGTAAAAAACAGGCAGTTGGGCCAAGTTTTAGCACCCCCTGACCGATCCCTTAATATAACACAGCGGCTGTAAGGGGTTGGCCACTTGCTGCGGTCACAATGCTTTGCGGCAGTAGTAAAATGATCTTTCGTGTTGCACCTGGCTGGCAGTGCTGCTGCTGAACATGACCCATTTAAGTATATGGGTTTGCGTGGCAACTGCCCTGCAACCATGTGCAATGCATGGGGGGTGCAACGCAGCAGTGCAGGCTTTACAGGGTTAAAATAAGCGGATGAGGAGGCGACATATTGTTTCGCAGCCGCCTGTCAAAAGTGATCCCCCCGCAAGTGTAAACAAGCCCCTATATCCTAGAAAGTGCTTCTCTGTGCTGTAAATAAGTTCATCTATTTAGCATTACAGGAAACATGAACAAAGTCTAAACTTAACAAGAATTTTTTTTAAATTTCTGCTACAATGTTGCAATGGGAGAGCTCATTGCAATTCTCCACCCAACCAGCAGGTGGTGTTAGATAGCTACATATGTCACAAGTCTCCTTGTGAGCAATATTCTTCTTTTATCTGCCATTGGCTCAGCCAGTAGCTGGGTAAAAATATCTTCTATCCACTCACTAAATCTCCACTTCTGCCCTCTACAGTCTATAGGGAGATAAAGTTATTCTTTCAATTCCTATGCGGGAGAAAAAAAAAATCACTCTATAGTTAATTTTTACATCTTAAGTCTGTGAAATCACCCTCTATCAGTAGGGATCCTTTTTCATACATCATTTTCCTTAAATAACCCATCCAAAAAAACATCTCCAGGTGGCTGAAAAGTAACCTAAAAGATGTTTCATGGGCTGTCATTTGTTCTTATTTTACAGTCATGAACAATGCCTGAAACATGTCAGAGCAATAAGGGGGACCCCCCCTCCCCAGGTTGGAATCAGCCACTAATCTACCAACCAAATGTTGACCTTCTACTGCCACCTTGTGTTATTTTATAGGAATGGCAGTGCCCAGGGTTGGATTGGGGGGTCCCTTGTGAAGGATTGCACCTTACACAATAAGATTTCGTTTTAGAGCAACGGGTAAGCTTAGAATATCTACAGTGAGTCACTTTTTGCATTAAATTAATGGTTCTAAAATATATTTTTTTTTTCCTAAGTGCTATTTCCTATAGGCGATCAGTGTGACTGATGTGCCTTATTGCAGTATTACTGGATGAGATGTCAGCAGATTGTGTGGCATGCAGTGATCGGTTGGCTGGTGGCAGTGAGTTCGGTGGTTGAAGTGCATGCTGCCTATTGCCTGGCATAGAGCAGGGAGGGGGAGGAGAGTTGGGACTGAGATAACACAAGGCTTGATTTGAAGGAGGTTGTCATAGAGGCCTCTGTGATCATTAAAGGCATGTGTAAGAACAATTCATCTCCTTGAGGCTTTCTTGTGAAGCTCCAATGATTAAAGGACCCGAGGCAAGTTTCCATTAGTCCAACACAATGTCCCCAGAGCTGCTGTCCTTGCCTCAGTGTGCTTGTACAGCAGTCTCAACCAACTGGTTTTTCGTATTTTATTCTGCCATGACGGGTTGGTCATTGTCACAGTCCATGTATTGATCAGCTGCATTGACCTGGCAGCTGCTTAGTGTCTGAAACATCTTCTGTTTGGCACAAATTGAGCATTGGCTTCACGTGATATAGGTATGGAATAAAGGTCCCGAGTTCTGTGGAAGGTAGGAGTAGTAGTAGTGCTCAGGCCACCATTGTGATCAGTGTGTCACCACCTGACTGGACCAGCATCTCACACAAGCCGGACCACAGAGAGAATTATCAGTTTCCAGAATGTTACTTGTTTCAGCTCTCTAGCTGGAACGTCCATTTCTCTTCGCAATATGGCTGCCAAGACAATGAGTAACTATTACATTGAAAAATTCAGCAGACAAGAAAATAATGCCACAGAATGTTACAAATAACTAAAATTCATATTTAGCACCCTAAATCTCGAGTTGGATGTAATAAGAGCAGAACAAAGTGGGCTATTCTTTGTACATTTACTATTGGCGGTAAGTCCTCCTGGATATCGGCTGGTAATTATTTGACTATTTCTGGCCCACTTTATTTTGGGATATTTTTTGGGGGGGGGGGGTTGTTCATCGACGGACAATACAGAAGCCATGCTAGGTTCCTACACAGATGTGGTTATCTCTCTGTCTCGGTTTGTGTGTTGGTTGTGGTTATCCGGCTGTGTAGGTGACAGTTTCCTGACTTGTAAACCTCAGGGTTGTTCCTCAGTCCAATCAGATGATGTTCGTAGAATTGTATGTTAAGCAGTAATATTCCATTGGGGACCATACACACCATCTACTCGATCACTCCAGCAATGCTGTTCTCACAAATGGAAAATACATGGTGTGTTCGGTTTTGGTCTGCATGCGACTAGCATGGAATGGTTCGGACATTTTGGTCTGGAACCAAATGTAACCCTTGTGGTTGTCGATACAGCTGCATGTTTACCCCTTGGTTTCTAGATTTGCAATTTTCCTGCATCAGAGTATATGTCACTCCCCTCCCCATCTGGAGCACCAATCCTTGATCCTAGCAACCTTCCAACTCAAATCACAAGATACGGGGAGCGGAACGGTCATTTGTCTGGGTCCGACGTAACCGCACCCCTCTGCGTATTGATGCCAACATATCGCCAGCCGGTGGTTCTGATCCGCCCCCTCCGCCTGCTGGGGCGGGAATCTGACTCCTGTCAGGGGCTGATGGAAAGGGAAACTGCCCATCCCCTAGAGCGTGAGCCCCTGCCACAAGCTCCCCAATCTTCTCAACCAGGCTGTGTCGATTAGCTGCCAGAAGGCCTCCTCCCATGTCTTCTTCATCCCCTCCTCCACCGCCATAGACAGACATCTCCCCCGCTCCTCCCCAGGCTGCATTTGGGAGACTAAGACGTTTTGGGGATGCCTTGGCATAGTCAAGGGGGCTCCCGTCTTCCCCTCCTAGATAGAAAACACACTCTTCACTCCCCACACGGGAACGTCCTCCCAGCCCTCCTCCTGGAGAGTCTGGCACAGTGGGGGTTCTTACTGGCACAATCGGAGGGCGACATGGAATGGGTCCAGCATTGGATAAAGTGCGTCTTACAGTGGGCTTGGTTGATGGAGTGCGGCGTATTGTTGCCACACCAGGGGTAGAGCCAGCTTGTGGTGGTGGTGGAGCAGAGCCAGCAGGAGGCATTGCAATAGGTAGGCCTGCTGTAGAAGCCGGACGCTTGGTTTGGAGCATACGGCGGTAATTCTGGGCCAAACTGCTGCTACGTGGAACAGTGGAGGATCGGTCAAAGTCAGCAGAGCCATCCCCATCTGCATCGCCATTCACAGAGTAACAGTCGTAGTCAGAACCTGTGAAAACAAGGAGTTTACCTAAGTATACATTATAGAACATAATTACAGACCACACTCAGCAGATACCAAGATGAGAAAGACTCACATTATATCGTCTGATATGAATGCTTGATTCTCCTTACAAATACACTATATGACCAAACGTTTGAAGACCATCACATCTATATGAACTCATTGGACATACCATTCCAAAACCATGGCCATTAATATAGAGTTTAACATCCACCACTCTCCGGGGAAGGTTCATTTTGGAGAGTGTCTGTGGGAATTTGTGCTAATTTATGAGAAGGTGTTCAGTAGGGTTGAGGTTAGGGCTTTATGCCAGACACTCAAGTTTCTCCACCTCTGTACAGCACAGCATTATGGCTCACTAGTCTTTTTTTTTATCATGGCTCCCTCACTGGTCTTCCTCTTGGTGGCCTTTTTCACCAGCCTCCCTTATTGGCTCCCTCACGCGTCTCTCTCTCTGTGGCCTCCCTCGTTTGTCTCCATCTTGGTCGCTTCCATCACCCGTCTTCCTCTTGGTGACCTCCCTCACTTTCTTCCATCTTGATCGCCTCCATCACTCACCTTCTTCTTGGTGGCTTTCCTTACTAGTCTCCCTCTTGGTGGCCTCCCTCACTAGTCTGCCTCTTGGAGGCCTCCCTCACTAGTTTTCCTCTTGGTGGACTCCCTTACTTGTCTCCCTGTTGGTGGCCTCCTTCACTTATGTCCCTCTTGGTGGCCTCCCTCACGCGTCTCCCTCTTAGTGGTCTCCCTCACTTATCTTCCTCTTGGAGGCCTTCCTATTTGGTCTCTCTCTTGGTGGCCTCCCTCACTCATCTCCCTCTTGGTCACCCCATCACTCGCCTTCCTCTTGGTGGTCTTCCCTACTAGTCTCCCTCTTGGTGGCCTACCCTACTAGTCTCCTTCTTGGTGGCCTCCCTTACTAGTCTCCCTCTTGGTGGTCCCCTCCACTCATCTCCCTCTTAGTGGCCTTCCTATTTTGTCTCTCTCTTGGTGGCCTCCCTCACTCATCTCCCTCTTGGTAGTCTCCCTCTTGGTGGCCTCCCTCACTCGTCTCCCTCTTGGTGGTCTCCCTCACTCATCTTCCTCTTGGTGGCCTTCCTATTTGGTTTCTCTCTTGATGGCCTCCCTCACTCATCTCCCTCTTGGTCATCTACATCACTCGCCTTCCTCTTGGTGCTCTTTCCTACTAGTCTCCCTCTTGGTGGCCCCCTCCACTCATCTCCCTCTTAGTGGCCTTCCTATTTTGTCTCTCTCTCTTGGTGGCCTCCCTCACTCATCTCCCTCTTGGTAGTCTCCCTCTTGGTGGCGTCCTTCACTAGTCTCCCTCTTGGTGGCCTCCCTCACTAGTCTCCCTCTTGGTGGCCTCCCTCACTAGTCTCCCTCTTGGTGGCCTCCCTCACTAGTCTCCCTCTTGGTGGTCTCCCTCACTCATCTCCCTCTTGGTGGCCTTCCTAGTTTATTTATCTTTTGGTGGCCTCCCTCACTCATCTCCCTCTTGGTCACCTTCATTACTCGCCTTCCTCTTGATGGTCTTCCTTACTAGTCTCCCTCTTGGTAGCCTCCCTCACTAGTCTCCCTCTTGGTGGCCTCGCTAACTAGTCTCCCTCTTGGTGGCCTCCCCTACTTGTCTCCCTCTTTATGGCCTTTACCACAAGTCTTATTTATTGGCTGCCTTAATAGTGTCTGCTTTAATACTCTTGGTAGACTCTCATTGGTCTCCCTTATGGTGACCTATCTCACTATTCTCTCTCTTGGTGGATTCCCTCAATAGCCTCCCTTGTATATGGTCTCAGAGTTTTGATAGATAGCCTGCTCATGGAAGATTTACAGTTGTGCCATACTCTTTCAAACTTTAACAATTGATGTTGCTGTACTACAAGGGATATATTTACTGACTTGGCAGAAGGTTCTATTGCCTTCATGCCAGGATACTGGCCTGCCAGATGTTGGACCATCGACATACACATGCATTTACGCTATAATCACTTTAAACATATACATGTACATATATGTGCCTGCCATGGTGTTTGGCTGATGTTTGATTGGTGGGGTATGAAATATCAGCAGACATTATGATAGGACGGTGTAGGGAACACCCAAAGTATTTACCTTGGGATGGAATTGTGTCCTCGGAGCAGGATGGGGTCGTAGTTTGGGTGCTGTAGCCACTAGAATATTGCAGAGAATCACGACTACTTTTCTGGTGCTCCAGGCTCAGTCCACGGGTCAGTACCATGGCCAGGTCACTGGCGGCCGGGGACACCTCCTCTCCATGCTGCCACACCAAGACAAAAGGAAACCATTTCATTTAACACCCTCTGAACATCTAAATCTAATGTAGATCTATAAAACGACTGAGAAACCATTGGCTTGTGCCAGGCATTGGCAGTAAAAAGGGGGCAAAGTCCTTCTATGGGCTGACCGCACTGAATATTGCCTGCATACAATGTAAATAGTGATTAGTATTGGTGGTCTCTGATGTATCTAGTGTATTTGACATTACTGCTATTATTTCGACACACTGTGTATTTATTTTTGGACATTGACTTGGTTATTGGTATTATTTTAATGCATTGTGTATTTATCGTGATATTGACTTAGGTATTGGTATTGCTTTAATACATTGGGGTTGACTTAGTAAAACTAAAAAGTGCATAATCTGGTGCAGCTCTGCATAGAAACCAATCAGCTTCCAGTTTTTTTTTTTGCCAAAGCTTAATTGAACAAGCTGAAGTTAGAAGCTGATTGACTATCATGCACAGCTGCACAGGATTTTGCACTCCGGTTTTAGTAAATTAACCCCATTGTGTATTTTGTAGACTAATTTATTTATTGATATCATTTGATACACTGTGTATTTATTTTTAGATTGATTTATTTTGGAGCTCTTTAGGTTTATACTTTTTGAAATCTCTGAGGTATTTATACAGCATATTTAGGGTGGTGAGTAAAGAGTAATCATATCCAATACTCAGGCAACATTCATTTAAAGTATGCAGGCAACCAATATGCAATCCATATAATATGCGGTCAACTCCCCCAACATCAGTTCAGCAATAATCCCCCCCCCACCCCTCGGCAATAACAGAAGAAGGTGGTCGGTGCACCCACTGGCCCCCACTAGGCACACCACCATTGGTGTCATATACTAAGTGGATGTATTGTGAGCTGCTGACATAGAGAGAAGATTTGGACTGTCTGTTGTTCCATAGCAGCCAATTAGATTCAGATCTTCCCTGAAGAAGGATATTTGGAGAATGGGAGATCCTGATTGGTAATGTCAGGTAGTCCTTTCCCAGCCATCTCTATACATGTAGCCTTCCATTCCTATCAAGACAGACCATGTTATGATCCCTTGAAGCTGATTAGTCCCCTCTGGGTCTATATCTGGTGCCTCCAGCCCTGGTCATCAATCACAATAATAAGCCCACCTTAGCAGCAATGACAGCGGGGGACATCCGAGGGCGGTAAGGGTCCTCCATACTCTGATAACCGGGACCAAGCTCTGCTTCTCGGAGGTGTTCTACACGATCCTTCCTGCGCTGCATTGAACTGGCTGGGGGAGTTTCATATTGGCCAGAGCGGGACCAATCCTGTAACAGAGATCAATAATTGGTGATTGGATGATTCTGGTACAATGCCCCCCAAGGGTATTTATTAGAGTGCAATTAAAGTCACATGAATAGATATTCAGTCATATCAACATTGTAGTAACAATCTCCATGTTCATCGTGTTACCGCCACTTTCGTGTGGGGTGTCTAATATGTATATCTGTGTTGTCCAATAATGACCAGAGTCAGGACTGTGACTGGTGGACTGGTGGCCTTTGTGTGAGCTACTCCTAGGCAGCCCTGTACTGCAATAGTTTCACTGCTTGTGATACTTTGTCTTTTGCTTGTTGCATACCCCTGTTACCTTTTTATTGACATTGTTTATTTATCTTACATCCCTACAGTAAACTTCAAGTTGCACATTTTTGTTTGTCTGATACCCCTACATAGCCAAAGCACCTGGATAAAGGTGGATAAACCACCTGGACCAGATGGCATCCACCCACGGATCCTTAAAGGATTGAGCTCTGTCATTTCTAAGCCATTGTTTCTAATTTTTAGGGACTCAATAATGACTGGAATGGTACCACTGGATTGGCATAGGGCCAATGTGGTGCCCATATTTAAAAAGGGATCAAAGTCTTTACCAAGTAACTATAGACCTGTTAGTTTAACTTCTATAGGCGGGAAGATACTGGAGAGTTTAATAAAAGACCACACTGGAAAAAAATATTTTAAGCAACAGACAGCATGGTTTCATGAAAGACAGAAATTGTCAAACAAACCTGATTTCTTTTTATGAGGAGGTAGTAAGTAAAACCTTGGACAGAGGGATGGCTGTGGATGTGGTATACTTGGATTTTGCAAAAGCGTTTGACACAGTTCCCCACACACGTCTAATGTGTAAGGTAAGGCAGGGAAGTGCAGTCATGGGAGGCAGGTGAGGCAGAGACTGCCATGAACATTAAAAAAAACAAAAAAAAATTAAAATTAAAAACATGATCGACTTCAAAGGGGCGTAGCTCTGCAACCTGGGCTCACACAGAATTTGGGGGGTGGGTAGCTGAAGTCCTGGCCCACCACTGGTCAAAATTTGGGCTCCTATCATCCATGGTTCCGGAGATACGGGGCTCCTTGCACAGCCTGTCAGAAGCTACATACAAAGCAGCCAGACTAAAAGGATGAGCTCACAGTGCCTCTCCTCACTTCTTGTCAGAGCCACTGAGCTCAATGGACAGCTTGGAGTCTTGGACCAATGGTAAAGTACCATTGGCCCAAGCTGTCCAATAAAAATGCTGCAGTGGAGGCACGCCTCTCACTGTAGTGTCATAGAAGGGGCATGTGTCTAAATGGCAAATGCTCCCTTCCAGTCCAGCCCTCTTAACTACAAGGAAAAACATGGGTTTATGTGTATGAGATTTACCCACAATCCCATGTTTTTCTCACACAGTTAAGAGGGGGAATGAGAATCTGCTGCTGCTGAAAAGGTACAAGCTAAATCATATATTAATATGCTATATGTTATAAGATAATAATTTATTATTTATCTATTTACTGTGAAATTACTGGTTTGACGTTATAACTTCAAACTTCAGTACTTTGTCCATTAAGCCACCTGCTTAAGTATAGTTTTTGAAAATATAGTATATAGTATATTACCTTAAAAATAATATATAATAATTATTTGTATATTACTTATGGTAATTAATCCCTTGCCACCCAGTCCAATTCTGACACTTCACTCCTACATGTAAAAAAATGTTTTGCTAGAAAATTACTCAGAACCCCCAAACATTATTTATATATATATATATATATATATATATATATATATATATATATATATATATATATATATATATATATGTATAAAAAAATTTTACAGACAACCTAGGGAATAAAACGGCGGTCATTGCAACTTTTTAATATACAATTGATCAGGGATCTTCAAACTACGGCCTTCCAGCTGTTCCAGAATTACACATCCCATGAGGCATTGTAAAACTCTGACATTCACAGACATGACTAGGCATGATGGGAATTTTAGTTCCTGAACAACTGGAGGGCCATAGTTTGAAGACCCCTGCAATAGATGGTGCTTCGCTGTTATGTGAGGTAAATAACCAAAACAGATTACTAAAACAGAAATGACTATGTGCTACATAAACAATATATTAAATAGAAACAATCACAGTGGAAATAAACCATCCATAAAGTGCTATAGGTAGCAGTGTGCACGTGATACAGTCCACATAGATAAATACGTGAATACAGTCTTGAGAGTGTATGGTGGATGGAAAGTGAAGCCAAGTGCTGAATCCCCTCTACAGCTTAGTGCAGATATAATGAATAAATTGACTTGTCCTCTTCTGTGCAAAAGACTTGTGCAAATCAACGCAATGAGCAAGGTGACTTGTCCTCTTCTGTGCAACACACTTCAGTGTAAGGTGGCCTCTTACCTTACGGCTGTAAGGTAACAGCGTATGTGTATAACAATGGGGATCGTGGGTATTCACAATAGTAACTTCTTGTGAGTGAACATCTAGGGAGCCTTCTTTGTCCTGATGAGACGCTCTCAGTATGATGATGTATATCTGCTCCCTTGGAGCCAGTGACGGCAATGGCGTCCCTCTTCCAGTTAGTATATGTAGAGTCTTGACGGCGTGATAGAATGTAATGGTCACCCTCGAACTTTGACGGGAAGTTTGAGGGTGACCATTACATTCTATCACGCCATCAAGACTCTACATATACTAACCGGGAGAGGGACACCATTGCTGTTACTGGCTCCAAGGGAGCAAATATACCTCACCATACTCAGAGCATCTCAGAACAAAGAAGGCTCCCTAGATGTTCACTCACAAGAAGTTATTATTGTGAATACCCACGATCCCCATTGTTATACACATACACTGTTATCTTACAGCTGTACATCTTGTGAGTTACCAATTTTCTTTTATGGAATAAAATGTATGAGATGTCAGCACATGTGGGATTAATAATGTGGTTCATCCGCTCGTGGGGAAGACAATCTTCTCACTGGTGAAGAGGTAGTTGATGGGTCCAGGGATGCCGGTGGTTCACAGCGTTTCCAGGCACTCAGGACGGCTCACAGACAGCGGTGTACGTCACTTACGATTGGAGAGAGAGAGCGGGGAAGAGCACGCGTTTGGATAATGATGAAGGAGCACGCATGCTCCGAACGCGCACTCTTCCCCGCTCTCTCTCCAACCAGAAGTGACATACACTGCTGTCTGTGTTCCATCCTGAGTGTCTGGAAGCGTTGGGAACTACCGGCGTCCCTGGACCCATCGGCTGCCTCTTCACCGGTGAGAAGATCGTCTTCCCCACGAGCGGATGAACCACATTATTAATTCCACATGTGCTGACATCTCATACATCTTGTGAGTTACCAATTGTCTTTTATGGAATAAAATGTTTTAATAAAGCTGCACTTAGATGGCGCTGCTCTCCTTCTGGCTTTGTGTCTTTTTTCAACCTGAATAACTATGTAACTATGGTGATTCATAGATTAGACTGCATGACCCCCCAAAACCCCCTTCAGAACAATAACAAAGAGACACTTACTGAAGTAGGTGAGCTGCACTCACTGACAGACTGACAAGTCTCTGAGGCCTCTGAAGACGCCGAGCTGGATGACTTCTAATGAGCGGAAGAGACACGTTAAAGAGAGATTTTAGTGGCCGCTTAGTATTTACAGAATAGCACAAAACACCCACACAGCACTCCAAGGTACCTACCTGACTCGTAATATCCGATGGCATAGGCGATGGTGGCTTGGAGTAGGCAGTCTCATGGAAACTACATCCCGAATCCTGGGAGGACGCACTGACCAAGCGCTGGCCACCTCCGACGGTCTGTGGGAGGCTGCGATATCGACACGTGGAACCCGGTGAGTGGGGGTGCGAGGCAGCTTGCCAGGAGGGGGTAGTTTTTGTACTGTGATAAATGGTCAGAGCATTGGTGAGGTAAGAGAGGTGAGTACTGGATACAGGGGGTCTAGGTCAGTGCTTTCAACCGTGAGCCACCCCAACGGGTCTTTGCGCCAAACTCCAAATCATTTATAATATAAGCTTCCTGTCTAAACCTTTTCCATAGACATTTTCAGTCATACCAAAATGTAAAACTAAGGAACCGTTTCACAAACCCACCCACGCAGAATCAATCGGTAGTAGGAATGTTTCTCAGGAGCCCTGCTATAGCACGGTTGAGAGGCGCTGCCCTAGTTAACAGTGCGAATTAATGAGGAGGGGCAGGCAGGAGAATTTGCTGCTCTCCAGCTATGGTGGCGATATGGAAGCCATTGCAAACCCCGGCGTCTCTGGTAGTGCCTGCAGGCAGCTGGTGGATTAGCATGGTTCTGGCTTCAATATATGATTGGATGGTAGGGGGAGGGGAGCATACTACAGGTGCTCAGGTACACTTACCTGCACATGCTAGACTTGCGAGATCCCGAGCTGCTGGGAGAAGACGGAGGTGTCTGATAGGACCAGGAGTAGTCTGATCCCTTCAGATCCTTAATGACCTACAAGACACCACACATTGACAGTATATCTCATTATTAAATCAGGAAGAATAAAGGAACCTAGTTGTTATCATTGTATCATCTCCACAGGATCTTATTGTCATAGTCTTGCACTATTATACATTTATATAGCTCTAACACATTCTGTAGCGCTGCACAGAGAATACTGGGCCAGTAACATGAGCCTCAGAGGTGCTTACATACCAATATCGCCGCACAGTCAAACACTATTATTATTATACATTTAAATAGCGCTGACATATACCACAGTGCTGTACGGAGAACACTGAGCCAGTCACCTCAGTCTCTGCACCAGAGGAGCTTACAATCTAATGTGCACTCTCGATGATGTCATACACTGTTCTCATCTCACCTGTTCACTGGCAGCAGGAAGTTTATGTGGCTCATCGCTCAGCACCATCAGATCATCAATGATTGCCTGCAGGTGGGTCACCTCTCCCAGAAGATGGATTTCCCCTGTCTGAAACAAGAGAACATTGTGTTTGATGTGAGCACAGCTGGGTGGAGGAACAGGACATATTGTCCCTATCAGGGGGCTCACAATGTCCATGTGGCTTTCAGTTGCCTGTAATGTTGCTTGAGTCCCATTCGGTGCTCAGAGTACTCTCTTGCCGCTTACACGTGGTCGGAATTTCCGACAACAAAAGTTTGATGTGAGCTTGTCGGAAATTCCGACCGTGTGTATGCTCCATCGGACATTTGCTGTCGGAATTTCCGACAACAAATGTTTGAGAGCAGGTTTTCAAATTTTCCGACAACAAAACTTGTTGTCGGAAATTCCGATCGTGTGTACATAATTCCGACGCACAAAATTCCACGCATGCTCGGAATCAAGCAGAAGAGCCGCACTGGCTATTGAACTTCATTTTTCTCGGCTCGTCGTACGTCTTGTACGTCACCGCGTTCTTGACGTTCGAGATTTCCAACAACATTTGTGCGACCGTGTGTATGCAAGACAAGTTTGAGCCAACATCCGTCGGAAAAAAATCCACGGTTTTGTTGTCGGAATGTCCGATCGCGTGTACGGGACATCTGTGTTACATGATTGCAATAACTACAGAGCTGAACAGGGATCGTTCAATGTATACACTGTATGTCTGTAAACCCCTGATCATCACTCATATAGGAGTTTGGTGGACACCCTATTCGAAAACCATAAGCTTTAATATGGAGTTCCACCACCCTCACCAAGGCCATCATTACAGAATAGCCCCTTGGTTATTAATAAGGATTTGTCCACCCCTTATCATACCCAATAATATGGAGTTGTCCATGCCCTGCCATGGCCAGTAATATGGAGTTGCTATCCCCCCAACCATAGCCATAAATATGGAGTTGCCTCTCTCCCCCTTCACCATGGCCATTAATATGGGGTTTCCCCTCGCCCACGGTCATTAATATAAAGTTGCTTCTCTCCTCCATGGCCATTAATATTGAGTTGGCTCCCCCTCTCCCATGGCCAATAATTTAGAATTGCCTTCCCTCACCCCATTGCTAATTATATGGAGTCCACCATCCCATAGACATTAATATGGAGTTGCCTCCTTTGTGACTATAACATCCTCCACTCTTCTAGGAAGGCATTCCACAAGATTTTGGAAGTTCATCAAGTAAAGAACACAGGTTGAACTGGATGGACATGAGTGTTTATTCAACTTTACCAACTATGTAAAGAAGTTATTTGCAAGTACAAGCCTTCATGTGAATATCTAGAAAAGGGTCCACATCAGCTCTGCGGACTCTGATGTAAGGTGGGCTCTGCGAACTCTGATGTGGATTTAAATGTAAAGGGGGAACTCTGTGGACTTTGATTTAAGGAGGGACTCCTGTGATTAAATCCATGATTAGAAATGTTATTTAATCACAAAATATATGTATAGTGTCTACTACAAATAAAAATGACTGTGTGCCGCTAAAGTGTTTGGCTTGAAGAAAAGGTGGCAACCCTACCCAAGATGGCAGAAAGGGGGTCCACTGCGGGGCGTAGTAAAGAGACCCAGGATCAATGGGAGGGAAGAGGGGGGTCAAGGGGGCCCTTCATGGATTTTTGCATTGGTGCCCTGAAGGTTCTAGTTACGCCTCTGGGTTGGGGTCAGGGCTCTGTGCAGGACGTTTGAGTTCCTCCACACCAAACTGGTCAAACCATGTCTTTAAGGACCAATAAAACGGATGAAATTATTTTTCAGTTTGTGAAATGATCCCTCTGAAAAGTTATTAGCTTAGACCCCTGTTTGATACAAGCATCCCCCACATTGTACTGTTTGGTTGAACAATAACTGAACCCCTTGATTATGTTTCCATGTTTAATGCATTGAGTTGCACCTGTCCCATTGGCTGTTTGACCAGTAGGCATACCTAACAAAGTAATGCCAAGTGCACATGGCTTTTGTTGTCAGTCCTTGGACAGATGTTGATTTCAGTCATGTGTGATGTTAGGTACTCACCACCACAGGCTGTAAGAGTGCAACGAACGTACAGAAGCGCCCGCGCTCCTCGATAAGCGCCCTGCGTACAGCCTGCTTCTCCGTCTCCTCCAGCAGCAGGTACATGTCGTTCACGTCCTGTAGAGCGTGGTCCAGCTGGGGCTGTAAATCACCCTTCCCTGTGTGCCAAAAAAAAAACAGCTGTTGTCACATCAAGGGCCACAGCAGGGGTCTGTGTTATGTGGGCCGATCTATGGAACTAAATAATACCCAGGCCAAGGACAACCAATCAGAGGCCAGCTTTAATTCCTCAGGGGTGGGAATAGTCAATAAAATAGAATTTTTGTTCTCACTGTAAAATCCTTTCCTTAGCGTCCATTGAGGGACTCTGGAAGCCAATAACTGTTGGGTTAGAATGGCATCTACCAATCTTCCTTTAGGTGGCAGTATAACCCGACAGGTAATGACATCCTGTTTCCCTTAATGGATGAGAAAGGAAATCATCATTCCATCAGCAGTGGATCGTACGGAGTCATAGATGTGAATTCATTTGAGGAAAATGAAGGCTGAGCTGGACCATGAAGTAGACTGTGGACTCTGGTGTCTAATCTTTATATCGGTTGCTTGTTTTGGGTGTTTCTTGCTTGTTTTTTCTGTGTCTCCGATGGGCAGATTCTCTCTATTTGTCCCGGTGTCACTGAGAAAAGACGTGACAGGAAATCCAAAACATTACAGCCAACATGATTGGAAAAGGTGACAGCTAAGCGAAGCTTTAGAAGCTTTCCACTCACATTGTAGATTTCCTGTTGTCATGTCACTGGGACAGGAAGAGAGGAGGATCTACTCATCAGGACACAGACCCAATCCTGACCGGTGTTCTCCATCCACAACTGAAGGAAAAACCTTCTTCAGATACCTGGTTGAAATATGTGAAATATTTACTTTTCCCACATAGGCAGTGCTCTGTCCTTAGTGAATGAGTCCCCATATGTGTAGGCATTGAGAGAGCTGTGATTGGAATAATATGATATATATATATATATATATATATATATACACTATATTGTGAAAAGTATTGGGACGCCTGCCTTTACACACACATGGACTTTAATGGCATCCCAGTCTTATGGCCCGTACACACTATCCGAATATCGTACGACCGATCGTACGACTGTTCTCGCTTAAAAGTCGCAAGTAGAAATTGAATAGCTAAAAAAGTCACGAAAATGCTCGTACGAAAGACAAAAAAAAAGGGAAGTGATGTCATGTGTTGTAATGTATTTGTATTGTATTTTCGGACGACAACTATACTGACTAAACGAAAATCGTACGATCTGGAATCGTACGAGGAAAATTTTCGTGCATGTCCGATCGAATAATATCGGATGAACGGTCGTGATCGGCTGTCGAAAGTAGTGCACACACGATCCGAATATCGTACGATCCTTCCTCGGACGACCGTTTTCATACGATATTCGGATCGTGTGTACGGGCCATTAGTCTGTAGGGTTCAATATTGAGTTGGCCCACCCTTTGCAGCTTTAACAGCTTCAACTTTTCTGGGAAAGCTATCCACAAGGTTTAGGAGTGTATCTATGGGAATGTTTGACCATTCTTCCAGAAGCCCATTTGTGAGGTCAGGCAATGATGTGGACGAGAAGGTCTGGCTCGCAGTCTCCGCTCTAATTCACCCCAAAGGTGTTCTATCGGGTTGAGGTCAGGACTCTGTGCAGGCCAATCAAGTTCCTCCACTATAAACGCACTCATCCATGTCTTTATGGAGCTTGCTTTGTGCACTGGTCCATATCATTTGGTGGAGGGGGGATTATGGTGTGGGGTCGTTTTTCAGAGGCTGGGCTTGGCCCCTTAGTTCTAGTGAAGGGAACTATTCTTTTCTTTTCTATTCTATTCTATTGTTTTCTATTATATTCAAATTTATTCTATTCAAAATTCGAATTTTGGAAAACGGTTATATTGTTATATTCTTTCTATTTTATTCTATTCTTTTCTATTGTTTATTTTATTCTATTCTTTTCTATTCTATTCTTTTATTTTCTATCCTATTCTAATCTATTATTTTCTATTCTATTCAAATTCAAATTTATTCTATTTGAATATTGTTTTTTAATTCTATTCTTTTATTTTCTATTCTATTCTTTTCTTTATTTTTCTATTGTATTCAAATTCAAATTTACTTATTTACTTATTTACTTACTTATTTAAAATTTGAATTTCAGAAGACAGTTATGTTCTTTCTATTTTATTCTTTTCTATTCTATTTTACTCTCTTCAGAAATTCAAATTTGAATTTGATTTGAAAACTATTTGGATTCAAAAAAACTATTTGAATTTGATTCGAAAACGATTCAAATTCAAATTTCGTACGAAATTTTGTATAGTTATTTAAGATTCGTTTAAATTCGTTACTACTGTAATTTGGAGATTCTGATACATCCAAATTTCCGAATAACGAAAAATTTGTCTGAATTTCACTTTGGAAAGTAATGAACCGCACATGTCTAGTTACCATACATTGTTCTTTGATTAAAATGCCTCTAGAAGGAGGTGCAGAGGATTTCTCAGTGTGTACCAGAGGACGGCAATATTAGGCGATAGAAGGAAAAAAAGAACGTTAAAGTGTGTCTAAACCCAAAAACATTAAAATGTATCACAGCATCCCTGTCCTTAGATGTGACCGCTGCATTCATCTCCATTATTCCTTTATTTTCACCAGGTGATCCTGCCAGTAACACACTCTTTGTCCTAAAGTGACAACGCTCCCTGAGGAGCACTGTTGTCATCCAAAGCTGCTCTTCTGGTTAGGACTACAAACCCCATCCCCCTCTCTTCATCCATGTTCTTTTGTAGTTTACAGAGAATAGCTGGGAAAGCTGATAACATTATGTGAGATTTTCAAGTCAGCTCAAAGGAAGTGACATGAACACCCTGGAATTCTGGCAGGATCAACAGGTGATTATTTTTGTACTTTGCTGAAAATGTTCTCATAAAAGAAAACAAATGCAGACACCACATCTAAGGATTAGCATTGGCTGCAATATAGAAAAATGTTGTTTATGTCTTTAGATATCATTTAACATGCTGAATTAATATCAGAAAATAAAAATAATAAAGTATATTAGGACAGACAGAAGAACCCCTCCCCCACCACTTACCGAGAACTTCTACTAGGGGATTGGAAGAGTCGTAGGAGGAGAAGGAGAAGCCATGCAAGAAAAAGGAGAGAAATATCAAAGAGGAGAGCGACATTATTCCCAAACCTCCCAAAGCTGGTCATAGCAGGAAACAGTTAAAGTATCTGTGAACCCTCACCTTTAAAACAACCTATACAGCAGGGATATGCAATTAGCGGACCTCCAGCTGTTGCAAAACTACAAGTCCCATCATGCCTCTGCCTCTGGGTGTCATGCTTGTGGCTGTCAGAGTCTTGCTATGCCTCATGGGAATTGTAGTTCTGCAACAGCTGGAGGTCCGCTAATTGCATATCCCTGCTATACAGTTTAAAATAGAAATGAAAGACAAAACATTTGTGTATACATATTAAAAACATTATAAATACCTTTTTTTTTATTTATTTTTTTTATAACATTTATCACATACCCTCTGTTATCAGCTGCATAAGTAGCTCAGAGAGCTAAGCGAGGAGAAACAGCAGTACACTGGTCTTTCCAATCAATGGCTGTGCGGGGGGAGGGGGATGTCAGATCATTGGAGGAGCAGGCTGAGTTCTCAGCACAGCCAGAAAACTGACCATGCTATGCTCTCATGCCTAGTATGGTCAGTTTTAATAGGAAAGCAGAGGTAATGGCAGGAGCACCAGATATTTCATACAAACAAGCAATACAAAGAGAACAGGTTACTTTTTCGTAGAAGTACATAGTAAAACAGGCACATGTCAGGACTATGGAATGTTGGGGTGATATATTCTTTAACGCAAGACAGGAGACAATGTGTGTACAGAGATCTGCTATTAGAACAATGTATGGAGGGATCCTTCATTACATTTAGTTTATACATTATAACAATGTAGGGAAGGATCCTTTATTATAACAATGAATCGAGGGATCTTTCATTAGATTCATATTATACATTATAACAATGTGAGGAGAGATTCTCCAGTACTGTCTCCTTCTATAAGAAGTGTAGTGTGTATATAGCACATAACACATGTAAGTGATACGGTCGGCAAGCGGTTATAGCACTCTATTGTTGTAATTGTTTGCGGCGCAAGAGCATGTACTATGCACTCTAAACTATAAATGGTGCTGTAGTGAAATACTAGTGTCCGTGTGTTTATGCTCTATATGCTTGTATATTCTGCACAGGAAGGAAGTTTTTTTTCTGCTCTCTTCTGTAATGCGGTTCTCACATATGCTGTTCTCACATGTGCTGTTCTCCTACACAAGTAATGCTGAAGTCTACATTCCTCAAGATCTCAGTGCCTCATCTTATCACATAACCAGCAGGTTATGGGCCCAGGCACTAAACAGAACACTACAAGCTGCTGAAAAATGGCAAAGCTCAACAATACCACCCACCGGCTGTGGAAATTCAAGCTGGAGACAACTTGTGGCAAGTACTGAATCCAGACAGACCCAATAATGGACCCATGGAGGAATGGGACAGGAAGACCAGACAAACTAAAGCAAATATAAGCCTGCTAGGGGAAGATGTTCAGCTCATCCACATAATAAAAGAAAATACAGCTAAAAGGTATGTTGACCGCACTACAAAAACTGCACTAATGTTCAAACCTAAACAGTAAACTATATCTGCTATACAAGCTATATACATTAAGTGAGGCTAGAAAAAAGACCAGGAAATGTGTGCACATGTGAATGCAGTGCTAGAAAATTTTGTAGAACAGCTACACTATATTGACTTTACACGCACATGAACTTTAATGGCATCCCAATCGAAGTCCGTAGGGTTTAATATTGAGTTGGCCCACCTTTTGCAGCTATAACAGCTTCAACTCTTCTGGGAAGGCTGTCCACAAGGTTTAGGAGTGTCTATGGGAATGTTTGACCATTCTTCCAGAAGTGCATTTGTGAGGTCAGGCACTGATGTTGGAGAGAAGGCCTGGCTCGCAGTCTCTGCTCAAATTCATCCCAAAGGTGTTCTATCGGGTTGAGGTCAGGACTGTGTGCAGGCCAGTCAAGTTCCTCCACCTCCAACTCATTCATCCATGTTTTTTATGGACCTTGCTTTCTGCACTGGTGCGCAGTCATCCCCAAACTGTTCCCACAAATTTGGGAGCATGAAATTGTCCAAAATGTCTTGGTATGCTGACGCCTTAAGAGTTCCCTTCACTGCAACTAAGAGGCCAAGAACAACCCATGAAAAACAACCCATCATAATTCCCCCATCCACCAAATGATTTGGACAAGTGCACAAAGCAATGTCCATAAAGACATGGATGAGCGAATTTGGGGTGCAGGAACTTGACTGGCCTGCACAGAGTTCTGACCTCAACCCGATAGAACACCTTTGGGATAAATTAGAGTGGAGACTGTGAGCCAGGCCTTACAAATGTACTTCTGGAAGAATGGTCAAACATTCCCATAGACACACTCCTAAACCTTGTGAACAGCCTTCCAAAAGAGTTGAAGCTGTTATAGCTGTAAAGGGTGGGCCTCACTCAATATTGAACCCTTTGGACTAGGACAGGGATGCCATTAAAGTTCATGTGTGTGTAATAGCAGACGTTCCTAATACTATTGGTAATATAGTGCATGTAGTGCATGTGCAATTAGAGAAAAAATTAAAGATAACCATGTGGTGGCACTACTGCTATGCAGCCTCCCAGAGTGACATAATTCCCTAACGCTTTAGAGGCCAGAACCGAGCAAAAACTAAGATTAGAATGTACCAAAGGAAAATCAATGCATGAATATAACAGAAGAAAAGAAAATATGCAAAATGAAGAGACTGCATTCACCTACGGCACAGGAGATTGGAGTACCGAAACAGAGAAGCCATAAAAGGAATTTACAAAGAGAGGTTTATCAGAAGATATGACAATGCTGCCATGCAAAATGCTCATGAAATGCAAGTATGTATGGAAGCAAAAGACACAAGTACTCCATTTCCACAGACCTGTAAGGGTAGAGTGTGTGACAGTAGGCAGATAAAACCTCCTCCATATGTCCCCCATTAAATTGTTGGGTGCTAAGTATGCGTGGGTTCTTTGGGCTATGAACAGGGTCACTCATGTAGCATCCTCTAGTGTGCTACTAGATTAGTACAGGCAAATTTATGTATGATTCATGGTTAGTTTGTGAGTCTGAAATTGGGTCAGGGTTTACTGCAGGTCAGGCTGCGTGACTCACAAATGCAGGCCTCTGGTACCTCCCCCTGGATCTGGAAGTTAGTGGGCAGAGGCAAAGAGGAATTATCTGCATACTTGCGGAAATGTGGCCAATCCCAAGGCAGAATGCTCTGGGAGGGTGGCTAAGTCAGCTCTTAAATATGGAGGAACCGGGGGCGTGGCCTGGCAAGCCATGGAGTAAGACGTGGGTAGAACGAGCTCCCGGTCTCAATACTCCTGCAAGGCATCCTGTCCGAGAATCCGATGAAGGGAAGTTCCAGATCTGGTCCACATCATACCAGGCTCCAAAAGAACATGTCTCCACCGAAAAAAACGACAGGGGCAGCGGATAAGCTGGCACAATACCGCCGGCATGAGAAGGACGCGCAGTCTCAAGATGGCGCCAACACGTGTCCGGAGTCGGACCCCCAGGAGACTGGAACAACTAAGGTGCTGGACGCTATAGCGGCTCTGCAAGGCACGCTGACCGCGAAAATCGATGAAGTTAAAACTGACATTTCCTTGCTGAGACAGGACCTCTCTAAGGTGAGAGATAGAGTCACAGAGGCAGAAAATCGAATAGGGGAGGTGGAAGACACCCTCCACCCCCTGAGACATGCTTCGGAAGAGATGCAGAGACAGATTCAACAGCTGCACTCCCACCAGGATGAGATGGAAAACCGCTTGAGGAGGTGCAACCTCAGATTTATAGGAATTCCTGAGAGAGAAGAGGGCACAGATCCTGCAACATTCCTAGAAAATCTCCTTATTCAGAGCTTCGGCAGAGAAGCATTCTCAGTGATGTTTGCGGTGGAGAGGGCACAGCGCATCCCAGGGAGACCCCCCCCGCCTGGTGCACCCCCACGTACCTTCATCGCAAAATTTCTAAATTTTCGTGACCGCGACAAAGTGCTGCGCCTCACCAGAGAGAAAGGGAATATACAGCGGGGGAACGGCCACATAGCGGTGTTTCCAGATTTCTCCAACGAGGTACAGAAGAAGAGAGCTCACTTCCAGGAGGTAAAGCGCCGACTGAGAACACAGCATTTAAAATATGCCATGCTATTCCCCGCCAGGCTGCGGGTGGAGGAAGATGGCCGTGCTCATTTCTTTGAGGATCCGACGGCAGCTGCAGCATGGCTGGATCAAAGAGGACGTCCAGCGTAGCAACCCTGTAAAAAAAAGCCTACTTCAGTGAGTACACTCCATGTCCCGCAGTGACACAAACTCATCTGTTTTACTTAGGGTGGTTAGCGTCACAGTTTGACCCAAGATGCTCTGATTTAAACCATGTATTCTGCCACCTTGACGAGGGTCAGAGAGAGGTAGCCTAGTTACTTGGTTTTGTTGCATAGTTGGACTACTGACTCCCCTCGTCCCCCACTGCTAGAACGCAGACAAAGCTACGTGACTTTTGTCATGAATACCACTAAGGGTTAAGCACAATACGTTTTAAGTTGTCCCTAAGCTGCATCCTGACTGGCAACTATAACAGTTCTATAATCACTGACATGGAGAGGCTCACACAGGAACACACAGATTGGTGACTTGAACATATCCTGTCATAAACTCAAGTATGACCTTTAAGGGAGCTCCCATTCAGGGAGATCTGTGATGGTATCGTTCCTATTTTTCACGTTTTGCTCCACGATTGACAGTGAATTTTTCGCCCCCAAAGAAATGGTTACTCAACATGATATACAACTACCATTCATGCTAAGTTTAGTGCCTCCAGCTAACCAGACAAGCTGGATGTTTATTCTCATGTTGATTGTTCGGGATCACATGCTCACACCATGTTGGGGAAGTGTGCAGCTGGGAGGGAAGGGAAGGGTTAACCACTGGTTCCAGAGTTTCGGGGAAATTGGCTGTATTGTAGCACATAAATGTACAGATATGTTTATTGTAAATGTAGGTAAATGGGTCACATTGCACAGAAACAGGATCAGGAATTGTGTCAGTAAATATGATGGTTTGGTCTTGTTCTGCTGGTCCGCAAAGGCGAAATATTCACTAGAAAAAAATGACAAACATTAAATTCCTAACATGGAACGTGAGGGGCCTGAGGGACAAGGTTAAGCGAACCGCAGCACTCGCGTTCCTAAAATCACAGAAAGCCGACATTATAGCTTTACAGGAGACGCATGTCACCGGCCACCTACAGGCGGCTTTAAAAAAACCGTGGGTGGGATGGATTTATCATAGTACGCACACAAACCAATCCAGGGGAGTATCCCTTATTATAGCTAAAAACGTCCCATTTGAATTAATAGAGTTAGAGTCGGACCAGCAGGGAAGATTTCTGTTTCTGAACGCCCTGGTAGGGGGAAATCCGGTCCTGGTCATGGCAAGCTATGTTCCTCCCCCATTCACGACAGAGGTGATCATGAAGGGATTGGCATATTTAGCCAAGTACCCGACGGTACCGGCTGTCTGGATGGGGGACTTCAACATGACCATGAACCCGGCACTTGATAAACCAGATCAGGGTGGACCCCCCAGTGGCTCAACACAACACACCAGACTGAGCCGCTTGTTGACGGAGTTTGCCCTAACGGATGTATGGAGGCGGCAAAATCCGTCCACGAGAGCATACACATGCCACTCTGCTAGCCACCGTACAATGTCGAGGATAGACTATGTATTGGTGACAAATACCCTACTCCCTAGAGTCACTGGAGCAGGCATAGCACCCAGAGCCCTATCGGATCACTCGCCATGCTGGATAACAGTTTCCATGTTAAAGGCAGCTTCCTCTCCTATATGGCGACTTAATCCATTCTGGCTCACGGTTATACCAGACCTTGAGGCCTTAACGAAAGAACTGCAATACATACTGCGCAACACGTGAAAAGTAGATACACCGGGTATGGAATGGGACGCATTTAAAGTTCAGGCACGTAGAGTGCTAACATCCAGCATAAACAGATTTAAACTATCGTCCAAAACCTTACTAAAGATGACGACCGACACACTTACAGAACTAGAAAAGGTATATGCCTCAGACCCCAACCCTGACAATCTCCAAAAAGTAAACCTACAAGCCAGGGTGGTAAACCAGATACACATAGAGAAAGCCAGACAGCACGTATTCTTCTGCAAACAGCGAGTGTTTGAACATGGTGAACAGGCAGGGAAAATGCTAGCGTACTTAGCGCATTTGAATGACAAACCTCCGGTGGTGGTCTCCCTAACTACACCTCAGGGAGACATAGTCACTGACCCCCCACAGATTGCGGCCAGATTTCAGGCATTTTATAGTGATTTGTACAAATCACAGAGCACATACTCCCAACAAGAAATGAAAAACTATCTACATACAATACAGTTCCCCAAACTTAATTTAGAACAAATCGAGATGCTCGAAGCCCCAATAACACAAGATGACATCGCAGAAGCTATATCCCAAATGTCCAAATCAAAGGCACCAGGACTGGATGGTCTGCCCCTAGAATTCTATGACACCTTCTCGGAGATAATTATTCCAAAACTTAAACAGCTATATCAGAATATCTTTGATAAAGGGACACTCCCCTCCTCTATGCAGGAAGCACAAATAATAGTACTACCCAAAGCAGGAAAAGACCCCCGGTACCCAGAATCGTACCGACCCATATCCCTACTGCAAGTGGATATTAAAATATTAGCCAAGATACTTGCATCGCGCCTTAACAAGGCTATTTTATCACTAATACACCCTGACCAAACTGGCTTTATGCCAGGGAAAAATACGGCCATGAATGTTAGGAGGCTATTCATGAATATCCAAGCAAAACATGACAATCACGGAACTAGAGTAGTAGTAGCCTTGGATACAGCCAAGGCCTTCGACTCAGTAGAGTGGCGCTTTTTATGGGAATGTTTGAGGGAATTCGGTTTCGGACAAAACTTTATTAAATGGGTGCAGATTCTGTACCAAACACCAAAAGCGAGAGTATTCGTAAACGGCTGTCTATCGAAACAATTCCCCTTAGAGAGGGGTACTCGGCAGGGGTGCCCCCTCTCCCCTCTTCTATATGCCCTGGCGGCTGAGCCATTGGCAATCGCTATTCGAGCGGAAACTGAAATAGTGGGCCTGCGCGTCGACAACTACACGGAAAAAATAGGATTATACGCGGATGACACCATTTTATACTTGGCAGATCAAGGTCCATCGCTTCAGGCAGCGTTAAGGATAATAGAACAAATGGGCAGTTTCTCGGGACTGCGCATAAATTGGGATAAATCCCAAATTCTCCCCATAGACAATTTCCCTCCGCCGGTCACATACCCAGAATTACCCTTAGCCAGAGTGGACACTATCAAATATTTGGGGATAGTGGCTACTCGGGATTTGGGAGACTACATCACCAATAATGTAGAGCCACTGTTTCAACTGATAAAAACCAAAACCCAGGCCTGGTCCAGATTGCCCCTAGGGGTAACAGGCAGAATAAACATCATCAAAATGATCCTACTCCCTAAAATTCTATACATGGTCTGGCACGCACCACTATACATTCCCCCCAAGTTCTTTAAAAAGATGGAGGCTATTCTTAACTCGTTTGTATGGGGACACGGAAGACATAAATTAGCATGGCACATCCTTAAGAACCCCACCTCCATGGGGGGGATGGCACTACCAGATTTACAGGAATATTACATAGCCGCCCAATTATCACACATGTACTACTTTAACAAGGAAGAAATGCAGCGATACCAAATGTTGATATGCAATGACCCTAGAAGCTCACTGTCATCCCCGCTGCAAACTATTTTTCGAGGGGGACTAACGAACACACGACCCACCCGATATAATGAGGGCATGCTAACACACCACCGGAAAATATGGGGAATAACCTTAAAGAGGCTTAAAATAGGGCATATCCATTCCCACACCCCCCTCTGGCTCAACAATCACTTGCCAGAACTCAAAAATCTCCCAGATCCGCATATATGGGCTAGGTATGGAATAGTATATCTTCATCAGGTTATGAATGACACACGGCTCAAGACGTTCCAATCCCTTAAAAACGAATACTCAATACCGCACCACCTGTTATTCAAATACTTGCAACTTCGCCATGCTCTGCGCTTCCAACTTAGAGACACTGCTAATATTATTGCTCACCCGCAGGTCCTGGAGATAATCATGGGTACTGAACCTCAAAAGCTGATTTCAAATCCGTATTACACTATCCGACTCCCCAGAATAGCAGCAGTAATCCAAAAGGCCAAATCAGGTTGGGAAATGAATGTGGGGGACATCAGCGACACGGACTGGGACGAAATTTTAGAGAACGTTAAACAGTCATCGCCAAAGCTATCAGACAGATTGACACAACTCTACATTGTTCACCAAGCATACTTGACACCCAAAAGGATAGCTAAATTCCAACCATCACAGAGCTCGGCATGCCTTATGTGTACACATGGACCGGGGACTTTTTACCATTTGATATGGGAATGCCCATGTGTACAGGATTATTGGGAACAAGTGATACAATTCTTACATGATACAATGGGTTCCCCAGTGGTATCAGACCCAAAACTGTGTGTACTGGGGCTACTACCTGATACAGATATAGATAAGTTTCAGGCTACCTTTATATATGAAACCCTATTTACAGCCAGGAAAGCCATAGCTAAAACCTGGATGCAATCTCTGCCCCCTACAGTGTCGTCCTGGAAAAGAGATGTAAACAATGTACTACCATACAAAAAGCTGATATACATACATAGAGGATGCCAACAAAAATATTCAAAGGTATGGGATAGATGGCTGGAAGACGGAGAGACCTGTACTTAAAGGCTCAACGCTGCACAGTTACATAAAACAGCGTATAAGAATTGGTGGGGGGAAGGGAGAGGTAAGGGCCGCAAAATAAAAGAAAAGAAATATAATTAAGTGCGGTCTAGGGGTGTGGTACCATGCTTAGTAATAGTTCTATCTCAAACTGTATAGCTATTAAGAAAACTGATTGTAATAATTTCAATGTGCAAAGTTCATACCTACTTTCTAATATATGTACACGGTCAATGCTTACTATGTATCTGTCAATCAAAGCTTAATAAAGTCGGATTTCCCAATTAAAAAAAAAAAAAAAAAAATATGGAGGAACCAGGCCAGCAGGGGAGTTGGGTGAAAGATGGAGTGCTGAGGAGTCTGTCGGTGGCCTAGCTGGGTCTAGGGAGGCTCTGTCATGCAGGAGTCAGAACAAGAGGTGGAACTCTTAATAGATAAGTTAAGTTCCCCACTATATTCTACTGAACAGCCTGAAATTAGAACATCCACTTGGAAAACAAAAGGGATACCACCCCGCAAGCTGTCATATGCTGCTAAGACACATAACATGGTTGAATCAACATCCTGGGAAGACATAGAAAAAATACCAAAAAGTAAAGTCAATAAATAAAGAAAGGCAATATAAGAAGAAATAAGATTGCATCAGATAAACAAAACCTGGATACGCAAGAAACTTCCTCCAAAACTATAGGAAACAAGTCGATTTTTAAAGTGAAGCTCAAAGCTGAAGGAAATATCTACAAATATATGGCCAGATTAACTGCCAAGGGATACTCCCATAAATTTGGATCAGATTACGATGAAACATTCGCTCCTGTTGTAAAATGCTCTACTATCAGAACCCTTCTTAGCATTGCAAGTGAAGAAACTAGACCTCAAACCGCTTTTCTATACAGAGACATTAATAAAGATCTTTACATGGAGCAACCGCTAGGGTTTGAGCAAAGACACAACCTTGTGTAAACCTCAAAAGAGCATCTACGGCCTTAAGCAATCTGCAAGGACGTGGAATGATAAGGTAAATGTACTCACGAGAGAGGTATTCTCAAGAAGCAAAGCAGATCCCTTCCAGAACTCAATAAGACAGATGTCTATGCACCCTAATTTATGTTGATGACATTATAACCATTTTTTTACAAGAAGGGAATTACAATCACATAGTTTGCAAGCTGAAAGAGAACTTTGGAATTAAAGAGCTGGAGAACATCAACCAAAATCTTGGGATCCAAATAAAGAGGGAAGAAAATGGAAGTTATCTTCTCAACCAAATTAAGAAAATTGCAGAAATCTTGGAACAGTTCCACAGATGCAAAAAAAGTTAAGACACCCATGGAAACAGGATACCAAAATAGCAATGAAGCAGAAAACTTGCTACCCAACAATGACGTACTGCAGAGCTATCGGAAAGCTGCTATACATTGTTAGTGTGACAAGACCAGACATAGCTGCAGGAGTGGGCATACTCTCTAGAAAAGATTTAGCTCCCTATCAGCGTGACTGGGACATAGTAAAAAGGGTGATACAGTACCTAAAGGGAAAAATTTGGATTAAGCTACGGCTACCAGCAGCATCAAATCCAAAACAAATTGGGTAGGTGGATGCCGATTGGGCCAGAGACTGCATACAGACTCAATTTTACAAATGGTTACGTCTTCCAGTATGGTGAGGAAACCATAAGTTGGTCTAGCCAAAAGCAAGTGACTGTCGCACTATCTTCAACTGAAGCTGAGAACATTGCAGCAGCATATGCATGTCAGGAAGCAATATGGATTCACCAACTTTTAATGGACATGAGTATAGACATTTCAAAACCCATTTCCATTCTCAAAGACAACAAGGGATGTATAAAGCTGACAATCAGAAAGGGTCAATCCTAGGATGAAGCACATTGACGTGAAATATCATCTGTTTAGGGACACTCAAGAGCAGGGTGTTATCGACATTCACTATTGCCTGTCAGAAGAGATGAATGCAGATGCACTCAACAAACCATTGGTAAAAGAACATCAGAGTCTTCTACAAAAGAACCTCAACCTCATATAGCGAAGCACATGCTGTTGAGAGGGGTGTTGGAATTGCAACAGCGTGTATTATGCACTCCAAACTATAGATGGCACTGTAGTAATATATTAGCATCTGTGTGTTTATACTTGTATATTCTGCACTGGTAGGAGTTTTTTCTAACTCTGCTCTCTCCTGTAATGCTGTTCCCACACATGTATGCTGTTCCCTTATGCAAGTAAAGCCATTTCTCAAGATCTCATCTTATCACATAACCAACAGTAATACCTTGCACTCTCTGTATAGCATTGTCCTCCATTCCAGTACTGGCTCCTTCCATAAGAAATGTAATGTGTATATAGCACTATCTTGTAATATCTAACACTCTCTTTATAGCACTGTCTGTCTCTGGACATGTATCCGCTTCAATAGATCACATTTACATTGTGTTGTTCTGAAATTCTCAACAGAATTTTAGCCTGTTTATATACAGAATACAGGGAGAAGGGATAGGATGGGGTGTCTTTGAGATCCATTACCTTTTCGCGCCTTTTTCTGCAGCTTCAGTGTATCAGAAGATTTCTTTTTGATCTCATGACGAGCTCGCTTGTATTCTGCAGAGACATGAACGGGGTGAGAAGGAGAGGCATAAATGGGGTGAGAAGGGGAGACACAGATGGTGTGGATTGTGCTGTGTATGACAGTGTAGATGTGATTGGGGATCCCTGATAGTGTGGTCCATGTCTATGGGAGCTCCATGCTGAATACAGCAATCTGGTCACTGACCATGGGAGCTCCGTCCTGAATAAAGAAATGTGGTCTCTGACCATGGGAGCTCCATGCCAAATAGAGTAATGTGGTTGAACTCTGTCCTGAACACCACAATGCAGTCCCTGACCTTGGGAGCTCTGTCCTCAATACAGAAATGTAAATGAGGGTAGTGACGGTACTCTTAGGGAAGAAGACTGCTTGCCCACATCCCTGTAAACCTATATATTAGAAACATTGTTTTCCTCTAAGTGGGACTTTGTAAGGGTACAGAAATGTGGTCTCTGACCATGGGAGCCCCATGCCAAATAGAGTAATGTGGTCCCACATGGAGTGGTAATTGTGCAGTTGGCTCACCTCTGGCGTGCTCCTTGTCCAGTGTGTTTGCGGTTTTCTTCCAGTCCTCGATCCTTTCCTGGAGAGGAGTTATTAGACTCTCCATGAGAGCGCTACAAGAGAGATCAAACAGAGGGAGGGGTGTGGTCAGCTCTATAATATCCATGATGGGGGTGTGGTCAGTTATATAATACCCAGGTTGGGGGGTTGTGGTCAGGTATAGAATTCCCAGAATGGGGGTGTGGTCAGTTATACAATTCCCAGGATGGGGTAGCCATCAATTATAAAATACTCAGGATGCGGGGTGTGGTCAGTTTTAGAATACTCAGGATGAGGATGTGGTCATAGAATACCCAGGATGGGGGTGCAGTCAGTTATAGAAAGTCAGGTAATACCCCAGGGTTAGATGTTGGATGGGGTCAGTTTTATAATAACAGGACATTAGAATTGGTCAGAGAGCAGCAATGCAAACATCACGGGACACTGTGGCTCTTGAGCTGCCATTGTGGTTGGTCAGGTTATGGAGGACACTCCAGTCAGGTTATGGGGGGGGGGGTCTGTGGTCAAATTATGGGGGGGGGAGGTGTCTCCAGCCCAGTTATGAAGGGTATCTTATCAGGTTATGGCGGGTCTCTAGTCAGGTTCTGGAGGGACTCTGGTACAGGTATGTGGGGCTCTGGTCAGGTTATGGGGGGGGGGGTCTTTGGTCAGGTTATGGAGGACCTCCAGCCTGCTTGTGGGGGGACTCTGGTCAGGTTAAGGGGGGCTCTTGCCCAGTTATGGGGGAAGTCTCTGACCGGATTATGGGGGTCTCCTGTCAGGCAGGGCAGATGTGGTTCACAGAATATATCTAAGCTCCTCACTTGGTGAAATGTCTAAGTTTGCTCTCGATGCTTCGATGTCTCATACACATTCGGGTCAGTGCGGATCCGATGTCACGTGTGGCCCCTGTGAAAGAATCAGAAAATTGGTTTGAAGTCTAAATCTCCCGATGAGTCTCATTAATTGTGCAATCATTATGCTAAAAGATTTCTCCTTCTGTGGGCGATTTCCCTCCCCAGTAGGGACCCAGACATCAGGAAATGTCTATAGAGGTTTAGCTGGAATATTGCACTTAGCTTCACACCTGTGCGTTGCAGTAACACGTGGTAGAACCCAATGTAAACTGACCAACAGTACTTTGTATGGCATGGTGTCGTTCATGTAGAATTCCCCCTATGCACAGAGTATAGTATCTGGCACCTGCAGTATAGCACAACACATATGCCATGCGATGATGGTGCCTCATTACAGAGTTTGCCTGACTGGGTACTGAACTCCTAATCTGTCCAGCCTGGTTATTCTGCCTGCATCTATCCATCTCTGCATACAATGGACTTCCATATAAGAGACCGCTCTCTGTGTCACCGATTCAAAAGAGATATTCCCTTACCGCGAGTATTGGTCGCCATGTCTGCCACTTTCTGAAAGGCATCGAGGAAGGCAACAGCAGCCAGCACTGTGGTCCTGTGGGGGTAGAGAATGTGTTAGTAATAGAGCCGCAAGATATAAAGGGGAAGCATGCAGGGTGTCCCCAAAAACACACAAAGGATCAGAGTATGGGGCGTATCCCAAAAACACACAGAGGGTCATATATGGGGTGTACTCCAAAAACACCCAGAGGGCCAAAGTATGGGACATACCCCAAAAAACACACAGAGGGCCAAAGTATGGGACATACCCCAAAAAACACACAGAGGGCCAAAGTATGGTACATACCCCAAAAACACACAGAGGGTCAAAGTATGTGGCGTACCCCAAAATCACACAGAGGGTTGGAGTAGGGGGGTGTGCTCCAAAAACACAGAGGGTCGGAGTATGAGGCCTATCCCAAAGCACACAGAGGGTCACAGTATGGGGCATACTCCAAAAAACACACAGAGGGTCAGAGTATAGTGTGTATTACCAAAAACACATAGAGGGTTAGAGTGTGGGGCTTACCCCAAAAACACACAGATGGTCAGAGAGTATGGGGCGTACCCCTGTAAAGCTATTCCTTCAATGCAATCCATGTTCCTGGCCTGGCACTTGTATACAGATAATGGCATATGCATATACAGTACTGTGCAAAAGGTTTAGGCAGGTGTGAAAAATGGCTGTAATGTAAGAATGTTTTTAAAATATATATATTTACATTTGTTTTTGTTTTTTTTATCAATTTACAAAATGGAAGGTGAACAAACAGAAGAAAAATCTAAATCAAATCAATATTTGGTGTGACTACCCTTTGGCTTCAAATCGGCATCAATTCTTCTAGGTACACTTGCACACATTTTTTCTTAATTTTTTTGAGTTTTTGAAGGAACTTGGCAGGTAAGTTGTTCCAAACATCTTGGAGGACTCACCACAGATCTTCTGCGGATGTAGGCTCCCTCCAATCCTTCTGCCTCTTCATGTAATCCCAGACAGACTCAATGATGTTAAGATCAGGGCTCTGTGGGGGCAAAACCATCACTTTCAGGGCTCCTTGTTCTTGTTTATGCTGTAGATAGTTCTTAATGACATTTACTGTATGTTTTGGAGTTGTTGCCCTTCTGCAGAAAGAAATTGGGGATCAATGGTGTCCTCAATGCTAAGAAATACAGGGAGATTCTTATCCATCATACCATACCATCAGGGAGGCGTGCGATTGGCCCCAAATGTATTCTGCAGCGGGAAAACGACCTCAAATATACAGCCAATGTCATTAAGAACTATCTTTAGTGTAAAAAAGAACAAGGAGCCCTGGAAGTAATGGTTTGGCCCCCACAGAGCCTTGATCTCAACACCATTGAGTCTGTCTGGGGTTACATAAAGAGACAGAAGGATTTGAGGCAGCCTATATCCACATGTAGCGCTACTCCTATAGGAGCTGCAGGATTACTGTCCAGGTCTTCCCCACAGGCTTTTCCCCGCAGCCAGGCACACAGGCTCATTCACATGTTTCTTCAATAACCAATCTAGGGGATGTTGTTTTTGTGGTTTCTATTTTTGGAGAACTTGAATAGAGTTGAGAATAGTGGTGGGTTTCTGCAAAATCAAGAACTATGTACAACTGAGGACTGAGGTATTCTTCAGGACATGCTATATTAAAGTCCGGGCTTGAAACAAAACGTAGACTTCAGCTTAGTAGTAGTAATTAGAGCCACAAGAGCAAAGTCCCTTTAAGTAGGAGATTAGGTAGACAAAGCTTTTTAGGACAACAGCCAGTCTGCCCTATATAGTACCTGATGGGTAGCAAAAGCACAAAGGTCCCCAAGATCTCTCAAGCGTCTATACTCACAAGGCCCAAGGACAGCTGGTAGCCTCCATCCAACTTCCAAGCAGACCAGATCTTCAGCAGATAGCCCCCCTCAGTCAGTTCTCTTAAGCTCCTGGGTCTCAGCATGCAAGCCCCTCAGGTTGCTCACCTGAGGTATCACCAACAGCAGCCTCCACCTGGGAGGGCAGCATGCCCCCCCAGGCTTGACTAATGCACTCTGGAAAAAGACACTGAGCTCAGTGTGTTCGCAGAATAAATATAGTCTCCCATCATGCCATCAGAGCCTGCCTTTCTGGGATAGGCCAGGGCTGTATCAATATTCATGCTGCCATCTGCATAGCTCCACACCTATCATCCAGCAGCTTCTCCAGTTCCCTGGAAACTGAGGAAGCTATAGACCAGATTGACAGGGGCTAAACACACTGAGCAGACCTAACTAGCAGATTGCAGCGTCACTGAATACAGTGAGCATAATATGCTTTTACCTACCAAACCAATACAGCCACACTGACTACAGTGTGCCAACTAAATTTACCTATCGAAAAACACAACTAACTCTAACTTTTCCTAGCACCTATCTAATGCCGCGTACACACGAGCGGACTTTACGGCAGACTTTGCCCGGCGGACTGGATTTCGTCGGACAATTCGATGTGTGTGGGCTCCAGCGGACTTTGTTTGCTCAAAAGTTGGACGGACTTAGATTTGAAACTTGTTTAAAATTTATCCGTTGAAATCGAGTCCGGTCGAAAAGTCCGCCGTCTGTATGCTAGTTCGACGGACAAAAAGCCACGCTAGCGCAGCTATTGGCTACTGGCTATGAACTTCCTTGTTTTAGTCCGGTCGTACGTCATCACGTACGAATTCGACGGACTTTGGTGGATTGTGTGTAGGCAAGTCCGTTCATTCACAAAGTCCGTCGTAAAGTACGTTGAAAAATCCGCCGGGCAAAGTCCGCTGTAAAGTCCGCTCGTGTGTACGCGGCATAAGAGGGTGCCACACACAGAAGATCTGTGCTTAGTTCTTCAAGATGGAACAATCTACCCGCCAAATTTCTTCAAAAACTGTGTGCAAGTGTACCTAGAAGAACTGATGCTGGTTGGAAAGCAAAGGGTGGTCACACCAAATATTGATTCGATTTGAATTTCTCTTCTGTTCATTTACTTTCTATTGTGTTAACTGACAAAAAATAAACTACTAACACTTCCATTTATGAAAGCATTCTCCATTTACAGCATTTTTTGGACCTGCCAAAGATTTTTGCACAGTACTGTGTATACATTATCTCACAAAAGTGAGTACACCCCTCACATTTTTGTAAACATTTTATTATATCTTTTCATGTAACAACACTGAAGAAATGACACTTTGCTACAATGTAAAGTAGTGAGTGTACAGCTTGTATAACAGTGTAAATTTGCTGTCCCCTCAAAATAACTCAACACACAACCATTAATGTCTAAACCGCTGGCAACAAAAGTGAGTACACCCCTAAGTAAAAATGTCCAAATTGGACCCAATTCGCCATTTTGCCTCCCCGGTGTCATGTGACTCGTTAGTGTTACAAGGTCTCAGGTGTGAATGGGGAGCAGGTGTGTTAAATTTGGTTCCACTCAGAGCAGGCCTAGCCATGGTCAACCAAAGAAGTTGAGTGCACATGCTCAGCCTCATATCCAGAGGTTGTCTTTGGGAAATAGATGTAGGAGTTCTGCCAGCTTTGCTGCAGAGGTTTAAAGGGTGGGGGGAGGTCAGCCTGTCAGTGCTCAGACCGTACGTCGCACACTGTATCAAATTGGTCTGCATGGCTGTCTCAGAAGGAAGCCTCTTCAAACAGTTTGCTGACGACAAGCAGACTAAGAAGATGGATTACTGGTACCACGTCTTGTGGTCTGATGAGACCAAGGTAAACTTATTTGGTTCAGATGGTGTCAAGCGTGTGTGGCGGCAACCAGGTGAGGAGTACAAAGACAATTGTGTCTTGCCTACAGTTAAGCATGGTGGTGGGAGTGTCATGGTCTGGGGCTGCATAAGTGCTGCTGGCACTGGGGAGCTACAGATCATTGAGGGAACCATGAATGACAACATGTACTGTGACAAACTGAAGCAGAGCATAATCCAATCCCTTTGGACACTGGGCCGCAGGGCAGTATTCCAACATGATAACAACCCCAAACATACCTCCAAGATGACCACTGCCTTGCTAAAGAAGCTGAGGGTAAAGGTGATGGACTGGCCAAGCATGTCTCCAGAATTAAACCCTATTGAGCATCTGTGGGGCATCCTCAAACGGAAGGTGGAGGAGCGCAAGGTCTCTAACATTCATCAGCTCAGTGATGTTGTCATGGAGGAGTGGAAGAGGACTCCAGTGGCAACCTGTGAAGCTCTGGTGCCCAAGAGGGTTACTCCATGCCCAAGAGGGTTAAGGCAGTGCTGGAAAATAAAGGTGGTCACACAAAATATTGAAACTTTGGGCCATTTTGGACATTTTCACTTAGGGGTGTACTCACTTTTTTTGCCAGCGGTTTAGACATTAATGGCTGTGTGTAGAGTTATTTTGAGGGGACAGCAAATTTACACTATTATACAAGCTGTACACTCACTACTTTACATTGTAGCAAAGTGTCATTTCTTCAGCGTTGTCGCATGAAAATATATAATAAAATATTTACAAAAATATGAGGGGTGTACTCACTAATATATATATATATATATATATACACACATTATATAGACAAAAGTATTAGGACGCCGGCCTTTACACACACATGAACTTTAATGGCATCCCAGTCTTAGTCCGTAGGGTTCAATATTGAGTTGGCCCACCCTTTGCAGCTATAACAGCTGCAACTCTTCTGGGAAGGCTGTCCACAAGGTTTAGGAGTGTGTCTATGGGAATGTTTGACCATTCTTCCAGAAACGCATTTGTGAGGTCAGGCACTGATGTTGGACAAAAGGCTTGGCTCGCAGTCTCCACTCTAATTCATCCCAAAGGTGTTCTATCGGGTTGAGGTCAGGACTCTGTGCAGGCCAGTCAAGTTCCTCCACCCCAAACTCACTCATCCATGTCTTTATGGACCTTGCTTTCTGCACTGGTGCACAGTCATGTTGGGACCAGAAGGGGCCATCCCCAAGCTGTTCCCACAAAGTTGGGAGCATGAAATTGTCTAAAATGTCTTGGTATGCTGACGCCTTAAGGGGCCAAGCCCCACCCCAGAAAAACAACCCCATACCATAATCCCCCCTCCACCAAATGATTTGGACCAGTGCTAGGATTGCCACCTCATCCCTTTAAACCTGGACACATATCAAATACCCAGGTTCTGAGGCTAATTTAATGCAGATAAGGCACCAAGTCAGTTTAATTACCACCTTAATCAGCCACAGAACCTGTGTAATTCATATGTGGTCGGTTTTAAAGGGATGAGGTGGCAAACCTAACCAGTGCACAAAGCACGGTCCATAAATATATACAGACTTCAGCAGTGGCAGCCTAGTATTTCTCCAGTGCCTCTCACCAAGCCATCTCTCAGGTGTCTGTATAACAGAGATCACCTTATGATGTACTGATCAGATTTATGCCCCCCCCCCCCCCGGGGAGGGGAATACATCCAAAGATACACTCAGTACAGCATCAGCAATTGGAAGGAAGCTTCTGACTGGTTGCTGTGGACAGAGCAGACTGTCCGGGGTAATTCTTCCTTTAGACACACAGATAACTGAAATCCGGGATGGTATTTGTAGGTTGTCAGAGAAACTGGTAAATTTTGCATTCTGAGTTTCCATAAAGAAATTCTCAGATTTGGCAAAAAAAAAAAAAAAAACTTTTTTTCTACACAAGTTTATTTGTAACTTCATTGATAGCCACGATACATTACAGCTTATAGATCCCTTTCAATGAGCCCACAGGGTGGGACAGTATAATGAGATAAGGGACTCACCTGAGCTGGGAGTGCAGTTTGGTGGCTTTGGAGCTGAAGTCCTCCCAGATGGGGTAGGAGGTCTGGAAGAGACAGAAATACAGAGATACAGGGTTAATATAACACAATAATAAAAATCCTTCATATACAGAGCAAAGAAACATTATGCTTTGTACCATATTGACACATTACACCTCTCGTTCCTCTAATTTGTATCACACCTCCCATTTTAATTGGTATCATACACACATATTCCACTTCCCGTTCCTATACTTTATATCTTATACTCATGTAGCAGGCATGTTGTAATGTAATTTCTCCTTTTGGCCACAAGATGGAGACAGAGAGATGCTGACTGGTCCTTTCAGAAAACAGAGAGAGAGAGAGAGAGAGAGAGAGAGAGAGAGAGAGAGAGAGAGAGAGAGAGAGAGAGAGAGAGAGAGAGAGAGAGAGAGAGAACACTGGGAGAAAGGGGAGTTTAAGGAAATACTGAGGGGACAGAAGAGAGGGGAGTACTGAGGTAAAAGCAAGAGAAAGTGCTGACAGGAGACAGATGAGATTGCTTAAATGAGAGGGAGATACCAAGGCTCAAATGTCCTTTTCTGGGACACAGTGACACTTAACAGTGGGGAGAGGAGGAGTGTGTGAGGGGAAGGAACTGAGGTGCCAGAGTGAGGAGAGAGACACACTCTGACACCAGGAACTGTGTGCCCCAACAGAGAAGGAGGGATACCCTGAAGCCCCAAAAAAAAAAGAGTCTGTGAGGAGAATAAGGAGAGCGGTCTAAGGAGAAAGAGAGAGAGAGTATGGTGAGGTGACAGGTGTGAGGAAAACCACTGAGACTGAGGAGACAGAGAGAGAGAGACTCTGGCAGCATCAGAGGGGGAGAAAGCCAAGCTTTTCCAGAGACTGCCAGGAGAGTGTTGCCTGGAGATAGAGGAGTGAGGATGCCTGAGGGGAGCCAGGAGCAGAGACAGCCACGTGGTCCAATATATATTTAGTCCAGGGACCCTACTCAGCAGCCCAGCACCACTCAGCTCAGCAGAGACGACCCACGCCTATCAGGGATCGAGATACCCATCCGGGTATCGGGTTGGCCGCTGCCTGTTCACCTTGCGAGTTTTGCTACCAGTCATCTCGATCGGCCATCAGCAAGAGATCCAGTGCCTTACAACATCGCTAGGAGCATCAGGAGCCTGAACCAGCACCTGGGACTATCGTGTCAGCGCACAGAGGACTGGTGAGCGGGTGTAAACCCAACATCCTTCTTGACAACATACTGATACTGCATGCAGACACCAATTTCCCTTTTTAGTGTCACAGAATGCTTGTTTGGAGTTGCCATCTCTAGTAGTTTGTTCTTTTAAAATCTCTACCCAGCGGAACATTCTAGATAATTACTGCTCCACGCGAGCTTGTTTAAACCTACTCTTAAAACAAGGGCCCCACCGTTTGCTAGCAGAAGACACTACAATTCTTCACCTCAGGACCTATAACGTTACAGAATTGTGCTTACTGTACTTGTGTAACCCATTTTTTTCTTTGTATGTGTACCTCTCAAGTGTGTTTGCAGCCCAGAAGGAGCTGAGAAGTTGACCAGTCTTCTCTCCTCCCTCTCAGCGCCTATGTTAAGGGCAATATAGATTATTGCCTTTTCTATACTTACAGTTGCTAAGCATTGAAGGTTATCTTTTCTAAGATATTAATCTTTTGCAGCAAGGTTTAAACGTGTTGTAAATTTTCTATATGCTTTAAACCATGATAATTTATTCAGCTCATTTATCACTACCAGTTGTGTCTGTCTGTTTCTGATATCAATCCACAGCCAGGATATTGGTACTTTCTTCACTTGCATTCTTGAAAGTGTTTGCAGAAATTTTATAACTGACCAGGTGTGCCAGAGGGGCTGAGGCCATTCTTGGAGTTGAGGCGTAGAACAGAGAACCCAAAAATCACCAATCGCCTCCTTCTGGGGTGGTGCTACACTCATAATACACTTTCCGTTCTTCTACTTTGTAACATACACTTGTAGTCAGAGTCTTCATAATGAAACGATAACCCCTAACTTACCAAGACCTGTGGTGTGCCTTGGCCTGGCTGGTCAGACTCAGTATACCTGAACCTGCCAGGGGAGGAGGGCTATATAGCCCCAGACTCCTCCTGCAATTTCAGGCTGGCCTGCGGCCAGCCTTCCAACTTGTAGTCAGTGTCTTCATATTGAAATGATAACCCTTAACTTACCAAGACCTGCGCTGTGCCTTGGCCTGGCTGGTCAGTAAAGAGGGCAAAAGACACATGAGTAGGTATGAGAAATGAAAGCTTCAATGAAAATTGGGTAACAATGATCAATCTAACAAAGAAGCGAATGCCCGAATGACTTTCATATGGGGTTCTGGTATATACCTGCCGAAACAGGAGGACCTCCACCGTCCCATATATTTAATGATGAGAGAAGGGACCCCCTGCTTAGAAGCCGCAGATGCCACCCCGAATCTGAACGAATGTCCGGAAAAAATTTTGGATTTAAGTTTAACTTTGCGATCAAGATCCTGACATGTGACACGAACTGTTTCAAAGGATCTGTGGGAAACGGCAACAAAGGACTGTCCAGCGGGGATGCTGCCAATAAACTAGAAAGTGAGTCAAGTACATCAACTGGACACCTCCTGCTGTTGGTACTATAATATTTCACCACGAAACCCTGACCCACCTGTCTATTCTTATTGTTATTGAGATTTAGAGCGTAATGATCAGCGCACCTGTTAAGACTGCCTTTGACCAGGAAAGGTGCATGACAACTAACCTGCAAAACTTCCCCAGGTCTGAGGAAGCCAAAAAAACTGAAATATATAGCTGCCTTGAGCACCAAACTGGGACCTATACCAAAAGGGGATGATGACAAGATGTCTGAAATGTCCTGGACCATCTGGCCGGTAACTGGCAGTCTTGATACCTGAGCCTGCCCCTGTGACCTCTCAATACCCCTCAACATGGCCTTGAGAGGGTGAGCAGCCAAAATGGACGGACTAACAGAGTTTTGTAGGCCCCTAAAATGCTGAATGCCTGATAGGTAAAATTTAATGGTATTAGGGGATAACGCCAACTCGCTGTGGCAATATGACGCAAATGCCATCACATACTTAATGTCCCATGGACAACTACAAGGATGTTGAGTCAAGAATTTGTGAAATGTCTTCCAACCCGTGGTGTATGCCTTGAATGCATTGGTGGATAGAGACTTGTTGGCTAAATCGATCGCCTGTGTCCAGAACATGGTTAGTCCATGATCAGCAGGGAATACAGAGGAACCGGCTTGCCCACCCGCTCTGCTTCCGGGTGCTGCAAAAAAATTGATAGAATTTAAAACGAGATAACGCGTCGGCCGCACCATTGTAATTCTCACTAATGAATTCACCCTGAAAATTGAATTTGTATCTCAACCCCAGTTAAGTCAAACTTCGCATGAAGGACATGATGATCAGAGACCCCGACCTGCCTTTTTTGATAAACTTGGCGGTGGCCAGATTGTCAGTGAAGAAAATTACCGAACTTCCTGGCCACCAAGTGACAGCTGCCGCCAATTGGGTAGACTTCAAACAATGCCGAAGTCTGCGCAAACGTGGACATGCGGAAAACCTCCAAGGACCAATGGCTAGCCAGCCATTCTGCACCAAAAATCGCCGCAAACCCCCACTGACAGCTGCATCTGAAAACACCCTGGCCGATTCACTCGTTGGCTGAGGAATGAGGAAAGAAGTGCCATTCCAGTCACGCAGGAACTGGTCCCACATGACCAGATCAGCTTGTGCATCAGCTTGTAGTCACCGTCCTGATACAGGGGTAAAAGGACCAACAATCTAGACACAAAAGACCTACCTTGTGGAAAAATCCTCATTGCATGATTCAACATGCCCAAGAGTGACTGTAAATCCCTCTTCAAGCAGACTGGGGATCGGACGAACAAATGAATCGTCTGACATATCCTAACCAACTTCTCTCTGGGCAGACTTGCAATCATACTATTTGAATCGAGCGTGATACCCAAAAAATGTATGATGTTGGCCGGACCTTCCACCTTGCGAGCAACCAGTGGAACATTTAACTCTGCAAAAAATTCAGTAAGTCACTGCAAACCCTTAGGTGGCCGACCAGGGTCCTCCAAGAGCAGAAAATCATCAAGGTAATGCACAATCCCCTGACAACATTTGCAGTTTCCCAAAACCCAATGGAGTGCCTGGGGAAAAATATTAAACAAACAAGAACTGCTCTTTGACCCGTAGGTTAATTTAGTGGCAAAGTAGTAACGATCACGCCATCTAATGCCGTGCCATTGCCAAATAGCAGGACTAATAGGAAGCAGTTTAAACGCATTGGCAATATCTGCTTTAGACAACCAAGTCCCCCTGCCCAACTGCAGAATATGCTGTATGGCTGACTTTACTGATGAATACTTTAGAGAAAATTCCACCAAGGGAATCAGTGAATTGAGACTAGGAATGTGTGAAGAATGAGGTGCGGACAAGTCGTATATTAAATGATATTTATTAGAACATTTTCCACAAACTCCCCCAATGGGGCTGACCCTCCACATGCCAAATGGCGATGAACTAAAAGGACCAATTACAAATCCTTTGATCACTTCTGCTTCCAGCAGCTCATCCACTATCAAGGCATGATTGTCTGCAGACAAAAGATTCCTACATTCGAACGACTCTGTTGGCAGCGTGATTAAGCCTGTATGAAACCCAACTGAGAAACCATCCAACAGGAATTGTCTGAAACCCGAGGATGGGTGACCTTCTAAATAAGCCCCTAGTGCGCAAATATTGACTTGGCTTAGTCACGAAGAACTAAAGGGCTTGACCAGACAGGAGGATTTAGGATGAGCCCTAAAAAAATTTGAGCAAACATGCACTGGTTGTAATTGCACCCTGAATGGTTGAAATTGTTACACACCTGCACCTTACCCAAATAATGGATGGGCCTGCCCAATTTATCCACCTGCCCAGAAGGTCCTGTGGAGGCCACCTGCTTGCTGATCCCTGACTGACCAGGGGCCTCAAATATAGGACACCATGCCGAAGTATGTGCTGAGGACTGGCAATTACTACACACTGGGGACTTTTGATTGGCGAAATGCCTGCAAAAAAGTTCCACGTCTACATTACTCCAACACATTACTACCTGGAACTGCGCCCAAGTGGCTGCCACCTTAGCTGAGAAAGACCGATGATAATTGTAGAATATGCACCCCCCCCCGTATTTGTGCGCTAGATCTACCACTTTGTGTACATATAAGTCCAATTCCACCCTCCTGTCAGGACTAACCGCACAGATAATGTCTCGGAAGATGCCAAAAGCCAGCACGAATTCCGCCACACTGAGCTTGCGGTTGAGCCTTGGATCTTTGGTTTTTAGCACAACCAAAACCTCCCTGCAAGCGTAATGCCGCGTACACACGAGCGGACTTTACGGCGGACTTTGCCCGGCGGACGGGATTTCGTTGGACAATTCGATCGTGTGTGGGCTCCAGCGGACTTTGTTTGCTCAAAAGTTGGACTGACTTAGATTTGAAACATGTTTTAAATTAATCCGTCGAAATCGAGTCCGGTCGAAAAGTCCGCCGTCTGTATGCTAGTTCGACGGACAAAAACCCACGCTAGGGCAGCTATTGGCTACTGGCTATGAACTTCCTTATTTTAGTCCGGTCGTACGTCATCACGTACGAATTCGACAGACTTTGGTGGATTGTGTGTAGGCAAGTCCGTTCATTCAGAAAGTCCGTCGTAAAGTACGTCGAAAAGTCCGCCGGGCAAAGTCTGCCGTAAAGTCCGACCGTGTGTACGCGGCATAAGACTTGTTTTCTGTGACATCCTGAGATGCTATCAGAAGAGAGGCCTGATTCACATCTTTCACATAAAACCCACGTGAAGTGATACTTGAAAAGAAAGACGCCCATCGTGAATGGATGCATGACCCACCCACGCAGACCCTCGATGTACCCCCCGTGTCAGTAGAATGATTATATGATGATAGTAATTTGGTGGGGAACAACAAGTCCCAGCCCAGTCGCAGTGACCCCCAACACCCCCATTAACTGCTACCACCCCTGAGAACCCTCAGCTGCACCCCCCCAGGGAGATCTGCAAAAGCCCAGATCACCAACTGAAACCCCCCATGCAGCACCGCAATAATGACCAGTACCTCCATGTGTCTGTGCCGTTTGTTTGACAGGCCGGAGTCTCCCTGAAAAATAAAATAACTATACCTATACACTGTGCTTACCCCTGAATGCAACCGAATCCGTCAGATGTATCATGGATTCCACAGTTCCTGCCCACACAGAGCCACTCCTACCTCCCACAACCCAGATGGCCCCACACCTACCTTTCGCCGAACACCCACCAAGGGAGACTAGAATGGCCACCCTACTAACCACGAGATGCAGAGATGCACTGAGGTCCCTCACTGGACGAAAACCGGAAGTCGTAAAACAAACAGGAAATGACGCCACACCAACTGTTCCACACAGCCAGGAGAACGAGCTGATGCTGGACCTGGCAGGGGAGGGGGGGCTATATAGCCCCAGACTCCTCCTACCAATTCAGGCTGGCCATCTTATAGCCTAGGCCATCTTTATATAGACCAACAATCCTTTTTTTTAGATCCCCAGAGAGTTCTTTGCCATGAGATGCCATGTTGAACTTCCAGTGACCAGTATGAGAGAGTGAGAGCGATAACACCAAATTTAACACATTCACACCTGGGACCTTGTAACACTAATGAGTCACATGACACTGGAGAGGGAAAATGGCTATTTGTGCCCAATTTGGACATTTTCACTTACGGGTGTACTCACTTTTGTTGCCAGCGGTTTAGATATTAATGGCTTCGTGTTGAGTTATTTTGAGGGGACAGCAAATTTACACTGTTATACAAGCTGTACACTCACTACACTCATTGTAGCAAAGTGTCATTTCTTCAGTGTTGTCACATGAAAAGATAAATAAAATATTTACAAAAATGTGAAGAGTGTACTCACTTTTGTGAGATACTGTATACAGCGGCGGCCAATCCATAAGGGGCGCAGGGGCGCCGCCCCCTCAATCCATGCACACGGCCCCTAATCTACATGCAGGGCACCAAACGCATGGATTTCAAAAGGTTTTTGTTTTTGAGGCACATGATTGGAGCCTGAGGCTCTAATTGGCTTAAAATTAATATTTGCTATTGTCTTCCTGATTCTCCTCCCGGCCAATCAGGAAGCGGGTCCTAATACCCGATTGGCCAGGGGTCGCAAGACCCACTTCCTGTTTGGCCGGGAGGAGAAGCAACGGCCCCAGAGCAGGGACCGCTCACCCGCAGCCACATCCAGCACTCCTCGGCTCGGACAGTGGAGGGAGAAGGAGGGGAGATCAGAGTGTCATTCCGGCCAGGACTCGTCATCTGCCTCCTAAGGTAAGGAGGCCTCAGACCGCCGCCTTCCCGTCCATCTCCCGCGGGGGGTTGGTTTGCAGCCCCTCCCCCCAAAAAAATATTGAGCACCAGCCGCCACTGTATTTATATCTTTTTTTTTTTTTCCTTCTCAATGTGAAAAGGGACAGCAGAGCCCAGAGATTTCACCGGGTGGTTAATGAACTGGAATGGTCCTACAGAGAACAGGACATGATGAAACAGTGATCAGATTAGATCAGAATAAAGGTAAGAATCTGCGACAAATAAAATAATATTCTGCAAAGTACATAGATAACCCAATTATACACTTCAGATAGCCAGCATGATGTCCAGGTAGGCCCTTTTATTCTGCCCCAAGCTGCTGTGGCACTCAAAGGCCCCTTTCCCACATGCGGACAGTTCATTTGATCAGTTCAGTCTAAAAACTTCAGACCAGAAATGTGTTCGTTATTGTTATCTGCAGCCTTGGAATTTCCCTGTTTGCACATTCATATTTGCTTCTAGTCTCCTCCTCTTGTCTTTAAATAAATCTGCTCTTTCCCTTTAATAGATTCCGCCATTCCTTGTATCTGTCTGACCGACCCAATTTTCCGGTCCAGTGTTTCAATTACTTATCATTCTGCATTTGTGGGGTCAGATTTCGGAATGATTGTGATTGGAAAGAAGAAGAAGGAGATTATCATTTGTGTGTATGGGTGGGGTGAAGGTCAGCAGGTTAGATGTCACTAAAAGGAATTTTTCCCTTGAGATCTCATTGTCATCTATCATGTGCCAAGCAGAATGTCCTGGATACCGATCTGCACCAGCGTCACCTCAATACACACAGCCTCCCATCTTCTCTACTCTTCCATCTTGTCTTAATGCGCACCAGTAACTAGCTAAAGGGGAAATTTACTAATGACCAGTTTAATGCCACTGCTTGTCAGAGAGGATCAACACTAATCTGTGAGCATTAAAAGACTGTCTGCACGATTGGTGGCTTCTCTATCAGGGGTTCTGCTCATCACTGGTTTTAATTTTTTTTTTAACCACTTAAGGAACGAGCCTCTTTCTGAGATTTGTTGTTTACAAGTTAAAAACAGGTTTTCTTGCTAGAAAATTACTTAGAACCCCCAAACATTATTCATTTTTTTTTCTAACACCCTAGAGAATAAAATGGCGGTCGTTGCAATACTTTGTCACACCGTATTTGTGCAGCGGTCTTACAAGCGCACTATTTTTGGAAAAAATACACTTTTTTGAATAAAAAAATAAGACAACAATAAAGTTAGCCCAATTTATTTTTTATAATATGAAAGATAATGCCGAGTAAATTGATACCCAACAGGTCACGCTTCAAAATTGTGCCCGCTCGTGGAATGGCAACAAACTTTTACCCTTAAAAATTCTACAGGTTGCATGTTTTGAGTTACAGAGGAGGTCTACGGCTAGAATTATTTCTCTCAATCGACCGATTGCGGCGATATCTGACATGTGTGGTTTTAACAACATTTTCATATGCGAGCGCTGCTCACGTATGCATTCGCTTCTGCACGCAAGCTCGTCGGGGTGGGGCACGTTTAAAAAATGTCTTTTTTTTTTTTATTATTTATTTTACCTTTTATTTTTTATTTTTACACTGTTCTTTTTAAAAAAAAATTGGGTCACTTTTATTCCTATTACAAGGAATGTAAACATCCCTTGTTATAGAAAAAAAGCATGACAGGACCTCCTAAATATGAGATCTGGGGTCAAAAAGACCTCAGATCTCATATTTACACTAAAATGCAATAAAAAAATAATAATAATAATTTTGTCATTTAAAAAGATATAAAAAAAATGGCCCTTTAAGAGCTATGGGCGGAAGCGAGGTTTTGACGTCGCTTCCGCCCTGCAATGATATGGAGATGGGGGGGGCCATCTTCCCCTCACTCGTCTCCATGTCACACAAGGGACAACATCCGATCACCTCCGCCGCTGCCAACGGCTCCGGTAAGCGGCGGGGGGCCCCTCTCCCGCCACCGATAAAAGTGATCTCGCGGCGAATCCGCCAAAGAGACCACTTTTATCTTGAAGCGGACCGCCCGCTGAAGAAGAGGATACCGGTGTTATGGCTAGCTGCTCCCATAACAACAAAACCCCACTTCAAAGCCGACATACCGACATATAACGACGGTGGGGGTCCGGAAGTGGTTAACACCCGTACCTGCGACAATTTAGCACACCGAAATGCACTACTGCACAGCGTGTAAAAAAAAAAAAAAAAGGTTCATGCTTTAAGCATGCAATACCCCCGTAGGAACCCCTGGATAAAAGGGGTCCTCTTTTTTTTGCCTCAACCCTCTGAAGAACCTCAGCCCCTCTAACACACCAGGTTGAGTGTACAAACCTACAATTTCACAGGAAATCACTTAGTGCTCAATAGTAGTACTGTATCAAAGACAACAGGCACCCAACCAAGTAGTAAAGGCAATTGTCATCCAATATCGTTGGTAACTATGCAAGCATAAAATGGGTTAACTAAGATAATAACATTATTTATATGGAAAGGTTTACCCCCCTACATGACCAGGCCATTTTTTTTGATGTGGCACGGCGTTATTTTAACTGACAATCGCGCGGTCGTGCGATGCTGTACCCAAATAAAATGTATGTCCTTTTTTCCCACAAATAGAGCTTTCTTTAGGTGGTATTTGATCACTGCGGTTTTTAATTTTTGCTCTATAAACAAAAAAAAAAGACAATTTTGAAAAAAAATTTTTTTTAACTTTCTGCTATAAAAACACATCCAATAAAAAAATTTAAAAAAATCTAATTTCTTCATCAATTTAACCCAATATGTATTCTGCTACATATTTTTTACACATTTTTTAAAAATCCCAATAGGCGTATATTGATTGGTCTGCGCAAAAAGTTATAGTGTCTACAAACTATGGGATATACCGTATTTATCGGCATATAACACGCACTTTTTTCCCCTGAAAATCAGGGGAAAATCGTGGGTGCGTGTTATAGGCCGATCCCCGCCAATTTTGTGTGATCGGCCGCCAACATACACAGCCGTGTGTAAATTCAAATATGGCGCTGAGACTGCAGGGACTCGGCGGAGCCAAGATACACATACCCGAGAGTCCTCGGCTTTTCTCGGCGCCGCTTACAGTCCCGCCCAGTCCCGCAATTGGACCTGTGTGATGTCCATCATAGGGCTGGACTGGGCGGGACTGTAAGAGAAAAGCCGAGGACACTCGGGTATGTGTATCTCGGCTCCGCGGAGTCCCTGCAGTCTCAGCGCCATATTTGAATTTACACACGGCTGTGTATGTCGGCAGGGATCGCGGCGATCCCACAAGGCTGCACTGGGGCAAAGCTGCACTGACATGGCTGCACTGACAAGGCTGTGCTGACATGGCTGCACTGACAAGGCTGCACTGACATGGCTGCACTGGGGCAAAGCTGCACTGACAAGGCTGCAATGGACACTGGGGAGAGGCTGCACTGACAATTCTGCACTGGGGCAAAGCTGCACTGACAAGGCTGCACTGACAATTCTGCACTGGGGCAAAGCTGCACTGACAAGGCTGCAATAGACACTGGAGCAAGGCTGCACTGACACTGACAAGGCTGCAGATGGACACCGATAACGCTGCATTGATGGGCATTTTAATGTAAGTTTTTCTTCCTTAAACTTCCCTCCTAAAAGTTTTTTCCTTAAAATTCCCTCCTAAACTTGGGGTGCGTGTTATACGCCGGCGCGTGTTATACGCCAATAAATACGGTATTTATGGATTTTTTTTTACTTGTAATGGCAGCGATCAGCGACTTATAGCAGGACTACGACATTGCGGCAGACAAATCGGAAACTAACTGACACTTTTGACACTTTTTTGGGGACCAGTGACACTAAGGCTCCATTCACACTAGCGCGTTTTTTGATGCATTTTGCATTTTGCAGAAATGCACGGGAATTTTTTAACATGGGTTCCTATGGAACATGTTCACATCAATGCCTTTTTGTTTCTCTGCATTTTTGGAAAGGGTCAGGGACTTTTTTTCATGCAAAATGCAGCGTTTTGCATGTAATATAATTCAATGGACAAGCATCAAAAACGCAAGTGCACCGTTTTTGCAGCGTTTTTGATGCATCTTTGGTGCGTTTTTGATGCGTTTTTCCCGTTTTTTTTTTTTTTTTTTTTTTTTTAATTTTTTTTTTTTTTTAATTTTTTTTAAGACTGTAAAAAAAATGTAAAAAAAAAAAATAAAAAAAAAAATAAAACGCAAAACGCAAATCGCGGCAAAATCGCGGCAAAGACGCGGCAAAAACGCGGCACAAAAACGTGGCAAGCATGAAAAAAAACCCTCCAAAAACGCTCAAAAGCAACATGCATAGGTGTGAATCGAGCCTTAGGCCTGGTTCACACCTAAGCATTTTTTAGTGCGTTTTCAGTTTTGCAGAAACACACTACAGTCCATTTAACATGGTTTCCTATGGATGTAGTTCACATCTGTGCATTTTATGAAAAGGACCAGGGACTCTTTTCTGGTTTTTGGTTACATAGGCTTCACTGGATCAAAAATGTGTATTTAAAAACACAAAATGCACCTGCAATATGCAAACTGCAACCTGCATAGGTGTGAACTAGGCCTAATACAGTGATTAGTGCTAAAAATATGCATTGTCACTGTACTAATGACTCTGGCAGGGAAGGGGTTAACAGGGCGAAAAAGGGCTAAATGTGTACCCTAGGGAGTGCCTGCGAACTGTGGGGGGAGGTGCTTTAACTGTGGGGGGAGGTGCTTTAACTGTGGGGGAGGTGCTTTAACTGTGGGGGGAGGTGCTTTAACTGTGGGGGGAGGTGCTTTTAACTGTGGGAAGGCAGAGATCTGTGTTCCTGCTTAGCAGAACACAGGATCTCTACCTTCCCTACTAACAGAACGGCGATCTGCCTTGTTTTCTCTCAGAAACAATCGGTGGGTCCAATCACAGCAGGAAGGGGTCGCCGGTTTAAGTGCCCCGTCCCCAGAAGTGCAAAATTGCTTACCTGTACATGATTTTGCACAGGGAAGCCGCCTTGCCACCGTATATCTAAGGTATACTGTCGGAAAGTGGTTAAAGTGATTAACAGTAAGGACTAAGCTTAATATGACATTTGACGTCCAGATCAGCATAAACAGTAGCAAGGCCACCTCAAGTGCAGCAATGAGCAGGAGTAAAGTTTAATCTACCGAGTGCTGAACTATACTGCCAGAGCGCATCTATGCTAAAATGCTAGTCTTAGACTGACTAGTTATGCACTGTGGAGGGAGCAGAATAATTACTACGGGAGGGACAGTGCTTTGAGATGTTCTTCAGCTGGCTATCGTTGGGGCCCTTTAAGAGTGTCTTTGCACTTAACAACAGTCCCAGTTAACCTGAATGCAGTATAGGTACAGTATAGT